>VXAA01007429.1:158006-179725 GCA_013399115.1 Anseranas semipalmata | reverse complement strand
GGGGGGGTTGGGGGGGGGTGTTGGTCTCCTGCTGCTTGTTTCGGCAGTCTGAGCCCCTTTCGTGGCAGCTCTGGGTGAGATGGGTACGGTGACCGCGTTGATACGCTTTGGATCGATCCTTTCAAAATAAAAAAAATAAATAAAAGGAAAACCCGAGTTGGACGTCCTTTCCTCTTGAATCCTTTGTGTTAAAACGCAGGCTGTTGTAGTGAATAATAAAGAGGCGTTATCAGACTGCAAAACTTAAAAGCATCTTAAAATGCTGTAAGGCAGGAAGTAACCGCCTTACAGTGTAGCAAAGGGCTGGCAAGTTTAATGCAGTAGGCATCATTAACTCTTGTAATAAGTGCTGCACAGATTTTTTAATAGTAACGTCATGTTTTTCTATATCTTAAACGTTTTTGCAATAACTTGTTTAAAAATCCTGGTCTCAAACTGTGTAGGCATCTTCAAGGGGTATGGAGATAGCGGCTTTCAGCTGAGTTTATTTTAAATGCTCAGGCAACAATAAAAGGTTCTCTTAAAACTTGCAGATTCTGCCTGGACTACAGCAGCTTTCCTTCTGTTTTTTTTTTTTTTCCTCCTCTGGAAGAGAGATGCTGAGGGCTATAGGAAGTGTTGTCTAGCTTAAGTGTCATTTTTGCCACCTTATGGACACTTTCCAAATCCGTTGCTTGTATTTATCTCAAGTAAATGTACCATGGCCATTGTTAGGTATCTTCGTATTATTGCCTTAATTAAAAATAAAGACTAATTGTTTGAGATTCTGCAAGGCAACTTGTGGAAGGAAGATCTACTAATCATAGTTCGTGTTACCAGCATTTAGCAGTTCTTGTATGGGGGAAGGTTTTGGGACCCCTTGGTGTACAAGTGTTTGCGTATTTTAAAAATACAATATGTCAGGTGTAACAGTGAAGGAAGAGTGCTGTTACTGTAACATTTTACTATTTTCTATACAAATCCTTATCTTTACACTGTCAGGATAAACACTGCCTGAAACAGAAAGACCAAATTTTGTCTCTCCACATATATATCTTGGTGGAGGCATGGGTGACATTGAAAAGTATACCAGGAGTAACAAATGAAGTACTTGGAAGATTGTTGTGTGCTGTTGTCAGTAACAGTAAGACTTGAAAACTGTATTCAGCTACGTAGTAATGCTTCACTGAGTTAAAGTCAGGCCTTAACGTGACGTCTGCTTACAGCATTGATGTAAATGACTGTCAGGGCAACAAGGACGAGTAGAACTCTCTCTAATTTTTCTGTTATAGGTCTGAAAATATTCAAAGTAATGACGTAGTTATGTGCTGTGTAAAAGCTGTCTGTTGACATTACAGGTCACCGTAGCACCGCTTGAGCACCTTCAGCTAGTGAGTTACGTTAATGTACTAGGTAAAATGATCTGTTCCGGCCCTTTTGCTTCCCATTTCCCTTACGCTGACTGATTCTCAGCAGGAGATAGATATGCATTACTGGGAAGTTGGGAAGTTTCCATCTTCCTCCTATTCTCAGTTTTGCGCTCATAACTCATCTTATGGTGTACCATTTATCAATCCTGTTTCTGATGATCCTTGCTTGTTTGTCAGAAACGAGCTCTCAGGCAAGGATCTTCACGTGGTCTTGTGGTTGGTTCTTCAGGCTTCTTGAGGAACATACAGCTGCTGGCGTCTGGGGGTAAGAAACAAGTGGGGCTGCTTGAACTAAAGGGCTTCTAAGAAGGTGGAGTATCGGTGTTAACATTTGTCAAAGATGATAGGCTTCTTGGTAGATGCAAAGTGATAGACTACAGAGAAAACCTATACCATTTCGAAGCAGCTAATTTGGATTTTGCCAATTACTTGTCGTTCAGTTAATGGAGCGAGATCATTGAAGAACAAAAAGCAGAGCCTTCTATTTTAGTCTCAGCCTGTGGATGTAATCCGAGGACCAGTTCAGTGGGGAAAAGATCAGTCCTCCCTCGCAGTTGGCATCGCAGGAGGAGGGAGGTATTGAGTGCTTTTCAGTAACTGAAATCCAGTGGACACCCTCAGCTTTTGACAGCTCCATCTTTTCTACAGGTCCTACCAAACTAGTCATGCTTTTATGCTGGGAAGCAGAAGGGACTTCAGCTGTGTTTTGTTGTGTGTTTTTTTGTTTTCCTTGCACAGTCTCTTTGCTATATTCCTTCCCAAGATTCTGAAGCTACATACAAAATCGGTAGTATTGCGCTGTAGTGAAACTAGTGCTTGTTGGTAAACTGGTCATTAATTCATTTTTGAGGAAGTGAAGAGTAACAATAGAAATGTTCCCCTTTAGATATGGATAGCAGTGTAAATTAGGAATTCTCTGTTGCTTTGCAACTGCAGGGTTTGTACACTTTTGTTGTGGAAAACTGTAGGCAAGCAGATCAGTTATGTACTGCATGCACAAAGGAAACATTCCTATGTGGTGAATAATTCTGAAAGCCCAGAGTGTTTCTACAATAGTCTTTAAGAAGCTTAATGTCTCTCTCATTTTAGAATGGCCAGAGTTTCTTGGTGTTGGATGAACAGAGGTTCGCAAAAGAGATTCTTCCCAAGTACTTCAAGCACAACAACATGGCAAGCTTTGTCAGACAGTTAAACATGTGTAAGTTCTTGGGTTTTTTGGTTTCTGGCATAGTTCAAGATCCTGTACTTGCTTAGTTGTAGATTATTTCCTTTGCGCAGTTCCCACTGTGTTCTCTGCAACTATAGGTCACTGTCTCATCCTCAAAACTGATAAAAGGATAGTCGGAACAATATAGTTTGTGTTCCTTAATGTGGGTTTTGAGAGATGTTCTTTTTCTTCTTTTTTTTTCTTAAGATGGCTTCCGTAAAGTTGTCCATGTTGATTCTGGGATTGTCAAACTGGAGCGAGATGGTCCAGTAGAGTTTCAGCACCCATATTTTAAGCAGGGTCGGGAGGACTTGTTGGAACACATTAAAAGGAAGGTTAGTGAAAACTCAGTATGTAAAAGCCTGTGCTAGTAAGTATAAGTGGATAACAAAGTTCATGTCGAGTTTAATTGCAGGACTGTGAATGCAAATAAGCTTTGAGTTTGGGGAAGCAAATAAACTGTGCTGCTCTCATATATATATCCTGATTTATTTAAAGGTGTTTTGGGGGATTTGACTAGGTTCCTTTATATACTTATTTCCCTGTCATAGTAAGTTTGACAGGCAGCAAAAATGAGGTGTACAAATAGAACATTTAACAAATGCGTATTAGGAGTGCAGAGCTGCTTTGACTTCACCATCGCTAATATAACTAACAATCTGTTTGTTTATGTAGCTTATTTCAGAACGCAGCTACTACAAGCAGTAAACTTTCCAGGGAGGAGAACAGGGAGCAAACATATAAATGTGTTTGTTGTGCTGCTAATACATTTGTGAAATTTGCTCTGTTGTTACTGTGAACTGGGTGAATAAGAATATAGATAAGAAACAAATACAACAAGTTGAACTATGGTGGGAGAGACACGCTTTTTAACATTGGGTTAATTTGAAGCAGTTACGATGTAGAGCGCTATGGTAACTGTTGTAAGAAGTTTTTGTGTTTCTATATTTTAGTATTTGATGCTTGTTTCATTAATTTTAGCTCATACTATGAACACTAGGCAAAATATACTTGATCTTCAAAAGAAAATAATAATTAACAATGAGTAAAGGAAAGTGTTGTTTCTGGATTCTCATCTTTTAAAGGTTTCTTCTTCAAGACCTGAAGAAAACAAGATACGCCAGGAAGATCTCTCCAAAATAATAAGTAGTGCTCAAAAGGTGCAAATTAAACAAGAGACTATTGAATCTCGATTGTCTGCCCTGAAAAGGTAAATGCCCCATCAGCAACTGATCCCTGAAATTGAGTAATTCTGGTAATAGATACTGGAGAACAAATCTAACCTACGTGTAAGACTTAATTTTAAGGGTCTCTTGATGTCTGAGCGTCTAACTTAACTATTGCTTTGGGAAGATAAATTTCAATAAAAGAATTGCATTTCAAATGGAGTGTTTTACTATGACTAAAAGCAATAGGCAAAATTGGTTTTGAAGAACTGTCTAGTAGTGGGCAATTAAACAGCACCTTTAATTTTAGTTCCGTAATGGTGCTGAGGCTGAATATTCAACTAAGTTCTTAGTATAGAGTATGCTGAGCATACGTGTCTTCACGTTTGAAATAGTTACTGTGTTTAGTCTGAGGCAGAGTTTGGTTTGTGCAATTTGCTGATGATACTTTCATACTATAATTAATGTCTGTATAGTAATTATGATTTATTCTCAACAATATGGGAGATGTGTGTCACAAATGTATGAGCGTGTAGCTAGAGTATGTAGATGCAGACAGGATACAGAGGGATAAGCTCTTGCACTGTAAGTCACAGCACCTCCATGCTAACTCTATCTCAGGACTCCAAATGGAGAAAATAAATGATTGATTGTCGCTGCGGCAGAGGTAACTCGTAAGTTCAAATTTTGAGAAGTGGTGTCATTCAGATGATTCAGTTTTCAGTTCTAATTACTTGAGTGATAGAGTATTCAAAGGGAAACGTATTTTGACCAGGAAGGGTCTTTATCAGAAAGTGGCCAGTCTAAATTAAAAATGCTCATATTTATCCTTTTGAGTCATAGATGAATTTGGGTTGGAAGGCACCTCAGGAGGCCATCAGGTTCAAACCCCTGGTCGGGGGGCTGACTTTGGCTGAAGTAACATCTGGTTGCTAACAACCTGACAGTTTGTAAAGATGAGAAGATAAGAATGGTCGGTCTTTGACACCCATATTGTTGTTCCATGAGTTTAAAATGATTTAAGTAAAAACAGGAGCTACATCAGAAGACCTAGTCCTACAAAACATGTTCATAAAGCTGGTGGGAAGATTGAGAAAGTTCAGAATCCTCAACTGTAGTTGTTAAATGTGTGATGAAACTGTGCCTTTAAATTGTGTGTTGGACATATCAATCCTCAAACTGCTGCTAAGCTTCGTCATACTGCATATCAACAGCTGTTTATGAATACTTAGCTCAAGGTTTCCTAAAAACATGAGACACCAGCGGAGAGATTTTCTTCCTATTTTGGCATACATCTGTATTGAAAACTAAACTGTGAAAGGGAGATGGGTGATTTGTTGTCTTTTCTTACGCACTGAAGCTTTTGGTATTCATTATCTACTGATAAATATGCTTTATGCTGTTGGAAACAAGAAGGTTCGTGGATATGATAGCAAGGGTCACTTTATAGCAGTTTTCATACTGTCTCAGTTCTGGACTCTTGTCAGTACTGGAACAACCAAGGTTTGGAAAACCACAGTGTTTCATGAAAGCTGCCATCTCTGCTGTGCTCCTATTATTTTTCAGCACCTAATATGCCCATTTACTGCAGCTAATAAAGGCAACTGTTAAAACCTACAGCTGCACGTAGGACTTGAGCTTGTTCTATAAAGATGCTTTCAAGATGGATGTACAGTTTCTGATACATGGCTTTCATCCAGCAAGAGGTGTGTGAGGAAGGGCAGACAGGCTTCATATAGATGAAGAACTGCGATACTTAATGGTGAAAGGGCTCTTCCCGAGGGATATTCCTTGGCTGTTTGGTCCTTTGCTGCTGCCAGAAACCAGTTGTATGTTCATTTGAATTTTTTTTTTTTTTTAATTACTAGAATGAAGGGAAGGTAACTTTGTTATGTGAAAGGAAACTAAATACTTAATTTTGAAATGTTGAATGTATGTATGATAAATGTTGCCCAATTTGGGAAAAAAAGATATGTTTTAAGGAGGCTGGAAGTTCTCTTCAGCCTACTGTTGTGTTTGGTTCTCCATTTTGTAATTATTTGTGAGGGCTGCTGACTTTGTGATTTTTTTTTTCCTAAAACCTAAAAATACATTTCAAAGAGCTTTAATTAAACTAACTGATCTTTAACAAAAATTATTGGTGTGAATACTTTAAAACTTAGTTTGATTTTTAAATTATCCTTTTCAAACAGGGAGAATGAATCTCTTTGGAGGGAAGTGGCAGAACTGAGAGCAAAACACTTGCAACAGCAGCAAGTTATTCGGAAGGTAAGGCTTCATTCAGACATCGTCTGTATGTGAGTGCTTCTGAACTAGGAATACTCTTTGTCACGTTACCTTGCTGTGCCCTCACTCTTTTTTCATAGCATGGGAAATGGAGTTTTAATAAAAAAGCAGCCGGGTGGTGCATGGTGAGCAAACCTTTGTGAAAGAAACATTCAGTATATTTCACCCCATAAGCAAAAGATAAAGCCAAAGCTCTTGTAAACATTTTCAAAGAAAGAATTCCAGGAACTTTGTAAATCATTCGTTAAGATACCCTTAAAATGGTCCATTGATTTTTGATTACTTTAGGAATCAGATGACTTAACAGACCGCACCAACAGATCTCAGGAAAAACTGTATCTTACTGCAAGAATTACAAAGTTCTGTATTGGAAATTCATTCCACTTAGTACTAACTGTATATGTCTGAAGCTACCAGAAGAATAGGTTATTGAATGGAACCCACTGATAATACGTTAGCTTAGCTTAACAGTTAGATTTATGATCTACCAAAACTACTATAAATGCAAAGAGTTTACAGATTCTTATTTGTTTACACATCAGAAATAGTTATACTATAAGCAGTCTTGTAGCAGAGACTCTTACTGATTTTTTTTCAGTTTGTTCAAGCCAGAGGCATGCATTTAATCCTTAAATTTAAAACATAGGGGAAAATAGGCTGAGATTTCAAAGGGGAAGGCAGCTGATGAATACTGTCAACTGTATGTGTCATTTTTTCTGAATCTGACAAAAAAGCCTTTCACCAGGCCCAGTATTTATAGGTACGGGTTATGCATACAGTCAACATCCTTACATGCCTTCCATCATTGCTTATAAGAATTCTTCTGATAGTTTTGAGTTACTAGATTTTTTTCTATATACTGGATGATGTGTAAAAAGTTATTGCTTGCTATCTAAAAAAAGCCTTTCTCAGACAGATTAACTCTTTTCTTTTTAGATACTACCAGCAGTGTTTTCTGATCTACCTTGACTTTTAACTCTTTTGAACGGTTCTATGTGAAAATCACTACACACAGTGTGTTCTGCTGTTTATGTATAGATTTGTTATCATGGTCTTATGCTATGAGGTATGTGGGTGCTCTGAGAGAAGCAATTACGGAGTAGAGTGACTAACGATAGTATTCTTTTCCTCATAGATTGTACAATTTATTGTTACCTTGGTGCAGAATAACCAACTAGTGAGCCTAAAGCGGAAGAGGTAAATATGGTCTTGAAAACTTGCTATCCAGTAAATATACTGACATGTTTTGTTGAATAAAGCAGAAGAATTAGTTCTGAGATGGCTTTCTTCCTTTACTGTGATTTAGGCCTCTACTTCTGAACACTAACGGACCAACAAAGTCGAATGTATTTCAGCAAATTGTGAAAGAACCAGCTGATAGTAACCATCATGTAAGTTTTCTTTTATGTGTACTATTTGTTATGATGAAGGAAGGAGTAGAGGGGGAGCAGACAGATAAGTAACATGTTGTACTGGGGGCAGAAACAGAACTGTGTACTGAGAGCTTTCAGCTTTAGAAGTGGAATGCCATCTGTTGCCTTCAGAAGCCAGCTGTGTTGATAATTACCATTCACTTTTCAATATGAGTGTGTATAAGCCACTTACCTGTGTATTAAATACAGCTTCATGTGATCCTACTGAAAGCAGTTTGCTTTTAATAATAGTGCTGTTAAGCATGTGTATGTTCTGTTGTTTCCTGGAGTTGAGAGGCCCCAAAGAGGGACAAGAATCCACCTTGTTGCTCTGCAAGGCAGCATCCAACCCAGCAAAATCATATCAAGTTCTTGTGCTGCTTGAATGTGTCACAGCACTGAAAGTTATTTTCTGCTGTCCAAATAATTGTGGGTGGGGAAATCATTAGAATGAGTGCTGTAACATGGGACTAGAATTAATAGCTTTATAGTGAAGTACTACTTAAATGGCAGGTCAAGACTAATAGTCACTTTTTTAGTATTTTTAGTTTGTGTGTAGTCCTGTCTTTGTAGCATTTTGTTGCTTTTGCTCTCTGACAGTGCTAGTATATTTTTATTTCTATGCCTGTATTACTTGCCAAGCATTTTTTTCTGTAGCTGTTCTTCTCCATGTTGTTCATTTCTTTATACATGTTTTTTCTATTGTGGATCCATGCAAACCCCTTGTAATCTCCAAGGCATAGGAAAACTCTTCTACTGCTTTAGAATTGCAGCATTGTAAGATGCAGTGGTAACTGTCAGAATGCTGAAGCTAATTGTCCTTCTGTCCGTTGACTCTTTTAAAAATAATTCTCAGGTACCTCTCAACAGAACTGAGGGCTTAAAACAAAGGGAACAAATTTCAGATGACATCATTATTTATGATGTTACTGAGGATGTGGCTGATGAGGAAAATACCATGGTTGATGAAAATCCTCCCGTTACACCAGAAGCAAATGAAGATAGCACTTCAGATTCTTCCAAGTAAGAAGTCTCTAGAAGTCTGTATAGATAGTTGGCTTTCAATGTTGTATAGTATGCGGTAATTCAGATGTCTTAGATACTATTTTAATAAAGTGGTAAGAATTATTCAGTACTCCTGCATGTATAGGAGCACCATCTGTGAATTCATGCTAGGTTTTCTCTGGATTTGTTCCAAATAGTTAACTGGCTGTTAGATTGTTAATATGTTGAAGATAGAAACTAGTGAGAAGTAATCTCTATTATTGCACTCTTGTTTAAATATACTACTTGTCCAAAGACAGAGTAAGTGATGTCTTCTTACTTTTGGTTGTGAATAGAGAGAGGAATCACATCCCTTGTTTTTAAAGGTTTTTGTGGAGAATAACTTGCATGCGCAGTTTGTCAAGTGTTGGTGTGGTCTTTGAACATTATTAAGCTAGTCGATTCCAGGAATTTTGGTTGTTTTTTTGTTTGTTTGTTTTTTTGTAGTCCCAAGTGTTTTGTGACTACATTCCTTTCTGTACTTAGCACTGTAAAAGTAGTTCATCTTCCAGCTATGAGCACTTCAAGTTTGGTACAGGGATTAAGAGCAACTCTGTTCTTCAGCTGTGTGGTATTGATAGGGCCTGTATTATGCCCCAGGGAATAATATTTAGAAATTACGAGATTATATTTGAACTAGTACCATTATGTTTGTTGAAGCGATTTCTGGAAATGTGTTCTCTGATAGAGAAGTTTAATAAAGATAAGGCTGTGGTAGGCAGCACAACTATTTAAGGGTTAAGAAAACCATCAGAATACGGAGGAAAGCAAGTTGAGACTATTTCTTGGTTTTAGGTTGCCTTCCTGGTGTACATAACAAGCGTAATTAACTGTAAAACGGTTGTCTGAGATCCTTCAAATTATGGCTAATCCAGAGTTTAATTTTATTCCACCAGAGAGATGCAAAGTACACATGGTCTGTCTTGTTTGGTGGCCTCGTATGCTTTGGCCTACTTCATACCCACTTCACATTTATGCGAAAGCTTATACTTGTTGTAACACAAAAATATCAGTGTTCCTCTATGTTCATAATAGTTGTTATTGTGGTCTAGCACAACAGTGTCTACAAGCTGAGCTGCATTAACTGTATTGAGTGTTACTGCTCCATATCAGTGGAAAACAGATACGTTTAGAATATCTGGCTGTATTTCCTATTAGGAAATAATTAGGAACTTCCCACAGTAAGGAAGTTAATTTCCTTATAGTAGCTTGGCTGAAATGGAAGGTAACCAAACCTATGGAAAAGTACCAATTTAAATGAGTGTATGAAATGCTTTAATTCACTTGTCTTGTTTCACAGCTGCAGTCATTCTCCTGATATCGTAATTGTGGAAGATGATAATGAGGAGGAATACGCCCCTGTAATTCAAGGGGATAAAAGCACAGAATCGGTTGCTGTCCCAGCTAATGATCCCCTCAGCCCTGTCAGTGACAGTACAAGCCCGCTCATGTCGAGTGCTGTACAGCTGAATAACCAGTCAACTTTAACTGCAGAAGATCCGGTCTCAATGATGGATTCCATACTCAACGAGAACGGAGTAATTTCACAGAATATAAATCTTCTTGGAAAGTGAGTAGCTTGTCTTTTTAAGTATTAGAACTGATTGTTTGAAGTTCAGAGGACTGAACAGTAGCTTCTATTGAGAACTTTATAGGTTACCTTTATTCTGGTAATGTTATAGTTTCTAAATACCCTTTCATTTTAAGTATTGTACCATGGGACCCCCTCTGATTTTCATCCTGAAGAGAGTGAATTGGGGTACGTAATCTGACAGTGTAACATTGTAAATAACACTGTTTAAACTGATGATGCTGTCAGGATTCATCTGCAGGATTCCTGCAGACAGATTTGCATCTCACTAGTCCTAATGGAGTCCAGAGTTACATCTCTGCTGATGACAGTCATAGTCTAATGCTGATGCAATTTCTCTTTTGGAGCACCTCTCTGCTCTACTTGGCTTCTCCTCTAAAGAGTAAGGTTCAAAGCTTTCAGTCTTTTCCAGAGGTTATTTTTAATGAAAAACGGTCGTAATCGTCCTGGTGAAGATTTTTAGATGATGTAGTACATCCGTGTAAAACTTGTGGTTTTCTTCTTCCTTTTGTTAATGGATAAAGTAATACAATATTGTTTGTTGTCTTCTAGAGTTGAACTTCTGGATTATCTTGACAGTATCGACTGCAGTTTAGAGGACTTCCAGGCCATGTTATCAGGACGACAGTTCAGCATAGATCCAGATCTACTGGTTGATGTAATTTTCTCTATTTATTTTAATATTTCTAGTATTTTGACAATATTCTATAGAGAATATTTGTGTGGTTTGTTACTGTTTTAAGACAGTCAAGATTATTTTTTCTTACTTCCCTTTAAAAAATGAAAGTTATAAATATTTGTGAATATGTGTTTCTGGGGCACTGGTATAACTGTACTACACCACTGCCCAAGTGCATGCTGTGGTGATGACAGTGATATAAATTTTTGATTGAAGAATGGCTTTCTTACTGAAATAATGTTTGTATTTGTTGCTACATGAACTCAGACACCAATTAGATTAATACTTTTGCTTGAAATAGCCCAGCACATAATCTGTCATCTTCTCAATGAACTTGAGCTAAAAAGGCCCTTGGCATTTATTTCAGAAGTTTCTCTGAAATTTCAAGTTATTTCTTAGGAATATGTGTATGTTCTCAATTTCTGTTCAGATTCATGTCGAGCAGAGTGATCTAGGTTGGAAGGGACCTGTGCATGTCATCTAGTCCAACCCCCTCGCTCAAGGGCCAACTTGAAAGTTAGATCATGTTGCTCGGGGCCTTGTCAACTCAAATTCTGAAATCTCCAAAGGGAGATTCCACAGCCTCTGAGTGCCTGCTCCAGTGCTTTGCTCTCTGTGAAGAACTTTATGTCAGTCACAATTTTCCCTGCTGCAGCATGTCACTCTTGCATCTTGTCCTCTCTCCAGCTCTGTGGTTTGTCTTCTCTGTAACACCTTTTTATCCGTAGTGGAAGAGTGCAGTTATCACCCTTGTCTGCCCTCTACAGCCAAAATAAGCCATGTTTCCTCAGCCCATTGTGTGTCTCATGCCCCCTAACCATCTGTGGCCCTCCGGACTCTCTCTGGTTTGAACATTCTCGTACTGGGAAGGCTGAAGCTGGTCACTGCCTGTAGCAGCGTCATGCTGCTGGCTCGTGTGGGGTGTGGTGTAGCAGGACTCCCAGGTCTGGCTCTGAGGAACTGTTCCCTGTCCGTTTGGTCACTAACCTGGGCTGGTGCATGAGGTTATTGTGTCCTAGATGCATTTGTCTGTTGAACTCAATGGAGTATGTGTTGCCCACTTCTCCAGCTTGCTAAGTTTCCTCTTAACAACAGCTCTGCTCTCCCATGTATTGTTGGCTCTTTCCAGTTCGGTGTCACTTGAAAACTTGTTCAAGGTGTGTTCCTCCTTACTGTACACAGAATTCTCCATGGAGCACAGTAAGAATGAATTGGTAATTCTAAGACTGCAGCAAACTATGTTATTCCAAGTTAGACATGCTTGTAGTTGTTTCCTTTGTGACTGAAGTTCATGTGATTCCAAACAAAGTACACTCCAAAGATTTTCTTTGCAAAAGTGGTAACTACCTGTAAATAAACTCTAATCCTGATTGAGGGTGAAAACATAGTACAGGGATTATTCTCACACACAGAGATGTGACATTCTTGTATTCTTAATAGGAACATCGAGATACTTAAAACTTGATGTGTTTTGTCTTATTCAGCTTTTTACAAGCTCCGTGCAGATGAATCCCACAGATCATATCACTAATACCAAAGTAAGTCTTAAATCCATTGCTCAGTGTACACAGTAGTGAGAGATGCAAACTTTTTTTCATCCTTTGCTGTTTTCTTTACTGGTATAATAGCACTTTTTTCATGCCCTTGCTTTCAAGACTTCCATAAGAATAGGAAGGCTGCAGCTGAATTCATCCTGTTTGTTCGCTTTAAATAGGAAAGGGGAAAGCACTCTAATTGGCAACAAATAATGTCATATAAAACTGTGAAGCCAATACTTGTACGTATTACCAGTCTCTTTTGTATCCTCTAAAGTTTTAGTACTTGCAAACATACTTTGTCAGAATATTTTCATCTGTACTGTCTGGTGGGAAAGGAAATATTAGAATATGCAGTAGTGCAACATACTAGCTCTTTGAGTTTGTCCTGTTCGTTTATGAGCATTAGTTTTTGTTCTTGCTTAAGTCTGCGTTTCCATTTCACATTTTCTCAGCCATGATCTGTTAGTGCGAGTAACTGATACCAGTGCATCCCTTTACAAATATATTTTTTTAAATGGTTGGTCAGTTAAGTTCTAGTGTCGTTGCAGTTGCATTGAAAGAAGCTTTGAGAGTGTGTTTTATAGATTTTACTTTATTTTCCAGATGGAGACAAAGGGAATAGAAACTAAGAATAATGCTGGTCCAGCTGCTTCACAGCAAACACAAGTTTTTAAGCCCAAATCAGGTTAGTTGTAGTAAGTATTTTGTTGAAATGGTTTAACAGTTGAGCAAGCATTGTTCTAAAAACTGTCTCCGTTATTTGCTTATCTGTATTTGTATCATGCTGATAAGCAAATAACTGTAACAAAATATTTATTATATTTGCTTTTTAGGTTTTTGGCACTGTACCAGCCATAGAGAAACTGATGTTTTGCAGGAGAATCTGAATAAATAACTCTATGTATGAATGTAGCAACTCTTTAATCATTTAAAACAAGCACATAGAACTTTATTTTTTATTTATTAACCATTTTTTAAATAAGTTATATGGGACGTTGTGGGTTTTTTTGGTTGTTTTTCTTTCCTTCTACCTGTAGAATGGCACGTGAACTGATAATGTTTGGGGAATTTTTTTCCCTTAGATAAGCAACTCATACAGTATACTGCATTTCCACTGCTTGCATTCCTCGATGGGAACCCAGGTTCCACTGTTGAGAGTGGGAGCTCCACGACTGAAACTCCTTCCTCTATGGACAAACCCCTGGAAGTAGACGAGCTCCTGGAGAGCAGCCTGGATCCCGAACCCACTCAGAGCAAGCTAGTGCGGCTGGAGCCGCTGACGGAGGCAGAAGCAAGTGAAGCCACACTGTTCTATTTATGTGAACTTGCCCCAGCACCCATGGACACAGACATGCCATTCTTGGATAACTAAAGTAATGGGGACTCTGTATATAGTCATGAAGATGAACTATTTATTTAGAATATTGTTTGGTATATGAGTTTTTTGTAAATCACTGTTTTATGTAACCAGCTAACGTGGAATCTAAAATATCTTTCCTATCTTCCTTCCTACAAGCAATTGTTTGACTACACAGTTAGACAAGCTATTAGACACGGTTGGCAGTACCAAGTCAGACTGTTACTGTTCTGCTGTCAAACACTTGGTATACCTACATGTATCTCTAAATATCTGAGGTAACTGAACACTTGCTAAGAGTAAGCTTTGATTTATGGTTTCTTCCACTGCTGGTCTTACATATGATAACGTAAAATAGTAGTGTATGGTTAGGGAGCACTGACTTTCTGTATCTTGAGTTTTTTCTATTTTTTACAACATTTTGTTTAATAAACATGAAGCTTTTTTGGGGTGGGGGGGACCAGGACCTGATGTAGGCTTTTTTTTTCCCTGCTTGAACTGGGAACAAAGTGCCTGTACCTTGCTAAATCTTGGTTCTGCCTTACTTTCACTTCAGTTGGAAGTGCTTATACATAGCACAAACTGGGGAAAAGTTCTTTACAGCCACCAGGCCCCTTGACTGCATGAGTACTTTTAACTTGGACCATCTACTCTGATAAAATAAATGTTACTTAAGTGTGGATATGTGGTAAGAGTTGGTCTCTTATTCCATGTGCCACGTAGATGTGAATTTAACAGCCTGTGTGTTTAATGCCTTAACAATGCAAAACTTGTTCCTATGCATATTTGTTGGAAAATAGGTTGTCTGTGAATTTTGAGATTTATTTATAATGCCCCAGCAGTAGTAGAAGAGTAGTGGCTAATGTAGAAAACTAATTTCTTTTAGTAGTATCCAAATAATTTTATTTTTCTCCCTTCGTTTCTTACTCACTGACAACTGCTGCAGAGTCCACTAGTTCTTTTCAGTGGAAAAGCTCTGCCCTTACAGTAGCTGCACACACCTTTTGAGTAAGTCTTCCATGCTCAGTCAAATGAAGTTAGTACATTTGCATTATATAGCTGAATGGCAGAGGGTGTGGATGATAAGTTGTAATCAAACTATTTCACTCTGAGCACCTGACTTAGTAATACAGTAAATTAAACTGTAACTGTGGATCTTCTTTGCCCTCAAAGCTGTAGATACAGAGCTTTGTGAGAAGCTTTGGGTAAGATGTTCCAGTAACAGGAAAAAATGGATTTCAGTAAATTTCTCAGACCTGCAACAGGAAAAAATATCTTCTACAAGAGTGGAAGTATATTAAAGAATCCTGTTCTTGGGTTTTTTTTTTTGTTTTTAAAGTTATAGTCTAGCCCTCTGTACAAATAGCTGACTACCCACCTTCCTCTTTCAGTGAAAAACCAGTTATCTGTTACAGAACACAGGAACTGCTGTATTAAAATGGGCATTCAGGTGTTTTACCTAAGCTTAAAAAAGAAAGGTGCAATATAATGCAGCCCAAATTATGCTTCATTCCCTACTTCACAATGAAGCAAGGCATGCAGTTTTACAAGTGTAAAGCTTGTTAGTGTTTTGAGTGACAATTACAAAGGGCACAGAGATAACCTGGAAAACTTCACACAGATTTACATGTGATCTAAAGAGCCAGGAACTGTCACAGGTGTGCTTTGTCATCTGAGAAGTAAATACTTTAAAATGTCCAGGAAACATAAGATTAGAATATAATGCAAAACTATGTACCATCCACATGCTTGGCAGTAGTATGACACATCAAAAGTCATTACACAGCTTCATCCAAATTTATTTATTAATAAGGTAACAACACATTCCAAATTACAAGCCTTTACTAATCCTTTCATTACCATCCCAAGTTTGACTGACAAGTCATATTTCTGCAGTTAGTGTCAGCATCTGGGAACAGATTTAAAATAAAAGCATAGAGAAGAATTAGCAACAGGAAGTAACAGTATGAACACCACAGTAACATGACCATGACATCTGCTAAAGGCTCTGGGGTAACCCCCAATCAGACTGCTCAGAAGTTTCAGCTTGTAGCAAGTAACAGAAATATATAAATAATGCAGCTTACATGTTTCAGTTAGAAAGCAGCAAGCACAAAAGCATTTCAAATTTCATAACTGCACAGAACTATACAGTATTTTAATCAAACATGTAATGTTTTACCTTTGTCTAGAACTACTGTGTAGGCTGAAGTCCATCTCTGGCAATGGACAGCAAACAAAATACCCAATACATTAAAAGAGATCAAAATTTAGAGCCACAAATGTATTAAGAAACACTTCTGTTGAAGTCCCAGTTAATGCAAGCCTCCTCTAGTTACTGCGATTTCACTGCTCCTTTTCCTCTGCTTCTATTTTAATCATCATACCACAAAAATTCCTCTGAAGTGCCTACAGTTTTCACCACTTGGCTCCTTGCAAACTCTGATTGTAACTTAGCAAAGAAAGAAAATGGCACACTAAACAGCAATAAATTACAGCACAGCTATCCCATTTAAACTACTTTTTAAAAATGTGTAGATGCATATTGTAAACAGGTGCCTTAAAAACATGCATCTGAGCATCTGCCACCAGGATGTTTTTTTCCCTCGGTCTGTCCTTCTGTCTGCAATGGAAGGCATCAGACCCAATAGCTCCCAGAAAGACGTGAGCCTCTCTGCAACTTCAGGTGTAAGTTTCCCCAGTTAATATATTTGTGCTAAACTTATTGCTGCCCACAGTACAAGTAAAGGTCAGGCTTTTAGTGCCAACATGATGCAAGATGTCCCATCAGCTCTAACATGCACAATTTTGAGCCTAACGCTGCTTACTCAAGACTTACTTTGGATTCAAGGCAGCACGGATTATCAAAGGCAGCCCCTCCTTTCCTTGCAAAGCCTGATCTATGGTTTTGTTACCCTAATTAACACTTGCACATTTTTTCCCCTGAAACTATTTAATGCAATTGAGGAGTGGGGAGAAAAACCTACTTCCTAAAGTCTGTGATCTAATGCTATCTAATGCTTCCAAAGCACTAGATCTAGAGTAATCCTAAGAAAACCACCATTGTAGCAATTCTCATGAGCTCAGCTAGAAAAAGTCATTTGGTAAAATGACAAAAATACACGATTCAAGGTGATCATGCAGAATAAAGCAGGGTATACTACGTGGATAGCACGTGCGCACACGCACACACACATATTTACAGCTACGCTATAATCTGGAATACTGTTTGTCTCAAAGACATGGGGAAGCTAACACAATCTTCCCTGGAGAGCAACACAGCTCGCTTAGTCAAAGTCACGGTTTGTAAGAACCAGCGGAGCAACCAGAGTCCACACGTACAACACGATGCCAATCCAGCTGGAAGATATCTTCACCCAGACAGACGGCCATTTGCTGGTCATTGTCTCATAAGAAGAATCCGGACTGTGAAAGAAAGAAAAGAAAGATCATCTGCAATCTTTCTTTTAATATGACATAGAAGTGTAGTAAGCCACTCTTCAACATTTCCACAGTAGAAAAAACCTGTTCACTTCAGCTCAACACCTCAAAGGACACCTCCTCTACCCTTCTTCCAATCCGTTCACACCAATCTATGAAAATGCCATTTGTAAGCTGCTGTCACAGGAGGATGGAAAGCAACAGCAGCTCAAAGAGTACTCAGTAAGAGAATCTCTCAAGAGGCAGAAATAACTACCAAGCAGATCTGTGGAAAAAGGAATTGGATAGTATTTGCACATACTAGTAATGCAATTTACCTTGTGAAAAGACAACCCCTAAAAGACTTAATAATCTTGATGTCACATTGACCCAAGAAGGGCCACAAATCAAATCCAGAGCAGGACTGTCTATTAAGAGTTACTTTAAAAGAAAACACCTTTCTAGTTCTGTTATTTTGGTACAAAGAGTCCATTAACAAATTATTAGAGACCTTTAATTTTTGTTTTGTTTTGAATTCTGAATATTATCTGCTCAAGCTGTTAACATAACATTAGCAAATGTACACAGTGGAAATACTACCCAAATAACTCACTGAATTCACACCTTGGAAGACTTTTATTGTGAGGGTATTTCAGCAAGCAGGCAACCTAATTTGCTTCCGCTACAGATCCCTTCATAGAACAGCTGAAGTCAGAAAGGACCTCTGGAGGTCATCTGCTCCAAACCCCCTCCTCAAGCAGGGACACCTAGAGCAGGTTGCTCAGTACCATGTCAAGGCAGCTTTTGAATATATCCAAGGAGGAAGACTCCACAACCTTTCTTGGGCAATCTGTGCTACCATGTTTGGTAACCGTCACAGTGGAAAAAGTGTTTCCTGATGTTCAGACAGACTCCTGTGTTCCAGTTTGTGCCCACTACCTCTTGTCCTGTCACTACGCACCACTGGAAGAGCCTAACTGTCCTCTTTGCACCCTCCCTTCAGGTATTTATACACACAGATAAGGTTCCACCTGAGCCTTCTCTTCTCCAAGCTGAACAGTCCCAGCTCTCTCAGCCTCTCCTCACAGGAGAGGTGCTCCAGTCCCTTCATCATCTTGGTGGCCATTTGTGGGACTGTCTCCAGTATGTCCATGTCTCTCTTGTACTGGGTGGCCTAGAACTGGACCCAGCACTCCAAGTGTGGCTTCACCAGTGCTGAGTAGGTGGGAAGGACCACCTCCCTTGACCTGCTGGCATTTACTATGTCCTACCACCTTTTTCTAGCTCTCTGTAAGTAAACATGTGGCCTGTGTTTGGTATTCTTAGTTGTCATAAAATATAAGACTTAATCCTGTTCACTTCAACAGGACATATTTCAGCAGTCCAGTGAATCATGAGAATTACCCTAGAAAACATGATAGGTGCTTGTGAGCAAGGTTGACTACTGCAAATTTTAAATACAATTAATTTTATATGGATCAAACAGTACACTTCCCTTGAGAAGTCCACTCAAGGCCCTCAGTCCTCATAGCAAGGACCAGGAGGCACCAGTTGTGCCTCCTTGACCAGCTAAACATAGCACCTTCTATGAAGATTATTAGAGTACTTTATTATCAAATGTAGATACCTGTACCAGTTGGTAAGCGTCATCATGATGTACAGTGATGCTAGGAAAAGCATGAAATGAAAGAAGGAGTAACTGTAAGTAACTCCATCCCTTTCGTTATCTATGGCTCGGTGAACATTATCTCCATCATCAAGGGAGCTGTCATTCCTGGGCATTCCATCCTCTATCAGTGTTGATTCATCACTGGTCAGCATCAGCTTGTTCACTTGGCTGTTATTGGATGTTCGGATGCTGCATTTGACAGGAAAAGACATGGCACAGTTACCCAAACGAACAGAATTTGGTATCTCACAATCAGAAGTAATACAAGCTAATAGGGCTTTTTTGAAGCAATCTTACCTCGAATAGAGAACACACAGCAAAAACAAGATCAGTCCTACAATTCCTTGTGCATCCCACCACTGCACTACTTGACCTTGGGCTGGAATGGTGGTGGTATTGTAACCAATGATGCTCAGCAAACTTGGGTTACAGCGCCTATCTGTGAGGGAAATTACATTAGAACTTACATAAAACAAGAACCGAATATATTTAAATATATTTAAAAATATTTAAAAGTGTATTTCCATACTGAATACAAAGTAATAGAAAGAAACTTTGTGACCGTGAAAGTCTTGAATGATAAAAGATCCAAATCTAATTTTAGCCTATAGAATCTCTAAAGAAGGCAAATGACAGTATGTTACATAAAACTCTTATACAAGTTTAAAATCCTTTATCTGCTCTATGCATCAAGTGCTTTACTGTTGCATCTCATAACTAGATGCAACAAAATAAAAATGCTCTGCATACTAAATCTAAGTAATTCTACTGCTAGAAACCAAGTTTGACAATCATATACTCTACACATTGGGTATCAGAATCATCTCAGAGTTAGAAAAGAATGCTACAAAGTTAATTTCTTGTATCAATAGTTCCCAACTCCCAGCATCCACAGATAACACAGACGAAACAGCAGAAAGTAGCAGATAATCTTATTTTCCCATAATTACTTCAGTAATTACATCGACTCAGACCAATGCTGCTACACAGCACAGAAGATTGCCCATAATCAAGATTAAGGGGCCATTTCCATGCCAGAGACAATTAAAAGCCCTGAAATCAATATTTGGCAGTTTATTTCTATCAACAGAATTGCCTTTTTTTTTTTTTTTTTAAGAGATGTTCAGTTGTTTTCAGACAAGATGCATTAAAAACACTGATTATTAAAAAAAAATCTTCCATTATGAAAAATAAAATCAGTAGCATCTCAATCACCAGACAAGAAACTTCAAACCTGGTATGGAGATGAGCCTTCCACACATTTTAGACTACTGCAATTCTGGCAATAACATGTAGAAATTCTTCTACACAATAAATGTAAGAGCAAGTGAAAAACATTATCTTTGAAAGAACTATTTTGTTGGTGTTATTACAGAAAGTTGGGGCTGTAGGAGAAACCACAAACTAACTATGCCTGCCTCTAACTTGCATACATTATAGTACCTCATTCCAATATTGCCTTGCAAATAGCTGAAGATACAATTTACTGCTGAACTGTTACCCAAAACGCCACATACTGCTGCTACGCTTACCAGGCTCATTGGTCATGGCTGACCAAGTCAAATACATCGTATAAATTGTGATCACAGAAGACTGCAGCAAACCAGATCTTGGCTGAGATTCCTGCATGAAGTAGTCACGAAACAGCAAAGTTAGGTAATTAAAAGGCATGATTGTATCACAGGTTTCTAGTATTGAAAAATAATACAGAAAACCAAAAGATAACAAAATTAAAACCATACCTGAATCTTTGGCAGAATTGACATCACAGAAGCGCCAATACACAGCAGCATATTAACACTGATGAATGTCTTGTTTTCAGAACAACCTTCTGGATGAGTGTAATAAACATAAAACAAGACAATAGCTACTAGAGACAGCAGATAATTGACAGCTGTAGCTGACAGCAGAGCTGTGAAGAGAAACAAAAACAGAGTTAAACTGATTAATAATACACTATTAAAATTGAAATAATATTGGATGGTGTTCAGGTTTTGGATATTTTATACAAAGACAGAATTGGAGAGCAGCTCTAGGCTCTGAAACGCAAAGGAAATAAATTCCTCTAAATAACTTGAGGTGTTAAAAAGAATATAAATGTGAAGTCCAAAGCCATATTTCATTCTCCAGTGCTCTAACAGCAACCAAGACCACCAAGTATGAATTAATATAGTTCTACTATAAACACTGGATAAAGGCTTTACAAGAAGAAAAACTGAAGAACTACTCCAATAGAAGGAAATACAAAATCTGTTTCCAAATTCCATCTTACTAAGAACATTAAGGAATGAACTGAAGCAGACACTGCATAAAGACAGGCTGAGCTTTCTTTTGAAAAGACTGAATTATCACATCTGAAACTGCTGTATTAAAATGAACATATCGTTTCTCCAGTGAGATGACTTGTACTCTCCTTCACTATCTCAGCCTTCCACTCAGCATATGCCTGTTAGGCTTACATGGCAAGGGTTTGGTAGTGGGGGGGCTACAGGGGTGGCCTCTGTGAGCAGAGCCCAGCAGCTACCCCATGTCAGATCAGAGCCAGCTCCAGCTGGCTCCAAAAGGGACCCGCTGCTGGCCAGAGCCGAGCCAGGGAGCGACGCTGGTTGTGCCTCTGGGAGAGCAGAGTTAAGGAAGGGAACAAACTGCTGTGCCACAGCAGCTGGGAGAGAGGGGTGAGAAACAGCCCTGCAGGCACCCAGGGCAGTGCAGCAGGAGGGCAGGAGGGGCTCCAGGCGCCGCAGCACAAGTTCCCCTGCGGCCCGTGGAGAGGCCCATGGTGGAGCAGGCCGTCCCCCTGCAGCCCATGGGTACCACACGGAGCAGATCTCCACGCTGCAGCCATGGAGGAGCCCCCATGGAGCAGGTGGATGTGGCCTGAAGGAGGCTGCGGCCCATGGGAGCCCCCGCAGGAGCAGGCCCCGGGCCGGAGCTGCAGCCC
>VXAA01007429.1:135064-148012 GCA_013399115.1 Anseranas semipalmata | reverse complement strand
GGAGGACCGCAGCGGGGCGGGGCGATGGCGGCGCTGGGGGGGCGCAGGTCCTCCTGCGGGGGGCGCCCCGCCAGGCCGGGCCGGGCCCCGCCCCTCGTCCCCGATTTAAAGGGGCCGGCCCGCGCTGCGCCCGGCGGCCGCCTCTGCTCCTCCCCCGCCTGCTGCTGGGGGCCGGTCGGGGCTGTAAGCGTCACTGAGCGGTGGGGCCGCGGCGGGCACTGCTGGAGGAGGAGGCTGGCTCGGGCTCCTCGGTCTGCTGGGCGAGCCCCGTGCTGCTCCCACAGCCCTGCCGCGCTCAGGGCTGGGATACCCGCTGGGTGCTGAGAGCAAAGTGGCTGCGAGGATGGAACACGCCGCTTGGTGACACTTCAGGCGTGTTCATTGAGCAAGATGGGTACAGTGGGCAGGTTGCAATTTGCTTTCACGTTTCTGTTCCACAGCACAATACCCCAAACCTAGGCCTAATTTCAGTCCACCCAGCCACAACAACTCTGCATCCTGCTGTGGCCGGCACGGTGGACACCAGGAAACCGGGCAGTTCAGGATCCTGGCTAGCAGCCCGACCCCTGCACGTAACTCCTCCACTGAGGGCTCAGGCTTCTGCACAGTATCAGACCCCTGTGCAGGGATCGATTTCACCGGTCATTATGTACTAATCAAGAGGGCTGGCTGAAGCCACCAGTGACTGATGGTCATGTCCCCACAGGACTACCTCTGACTTTCTCCACAACTCAGGCCAATTAGCTTTTACCTGCATTATCATCACATTTTGTGTCATCTCCCCAGATGTGTTAAAAGGATGTAAAATGGTTAAGAGTTAATTTGTACTTCTTTACTTCTTTCCAATGCATACCTAAACCAGGGTGTACCTGAAAGCTGGAAAGATACAGTCCATGGCTTTTGAGCAAGCCTCCCCCATAGCAGTTACTGGTGCTAGGTTTGCTGTTTTCCAACACTTGCTAGAATTAATGAGTTAGAGCTGGGCAGCTGTAGTCAAGGTCTCACTTGCCTGGGCAATACGTCTGGGTAGGCTTTGTCCTGTGACCATACAGAATTTTCATTATACCAAAAGTCATTACCATGTTACTTGATTTCATGAGTACCAATAAGAACTTCATAGTCCCAAACCAAAAGTGGTTTACAAAATAATGGGATGATCAAGGAATAGAAAATGTAAATTTTAATAATATAGGTAATGTTAAAGATACTCTCTTGCCTACAAAAATATGACCATCTCATTTGTCCAATGTGTTTTAATATCCAAAAAAACAGGTATTTAATGAGTAAGAAGGTTAAATAATTAAATTTAATTTTACAATATGGTACATAGCAGTATGACACAGTTCATCTCATATGCAGTAAACAATACGTGGCTTCATGTTACAAATTAAGAAAAAAGATTTATGAGTAATATTTTCATGCTGCTCGCAAGTTTTATGTTCTTAGTAATGTATTAAGTGATTATGGTACTTCATACTGAGCTACTGCTCTGGCTGGACTTTCATGCTGAGCCTAAAGTTATCTATGAATATTGCTGAATCTATCATCTATAATTGATTTTAAAGGTAGCCATATTTTCAAAATAAAACCTGAAGAGAAAAAGCTGAGAAGGAACTTTTGCAATCTGAAGGTTTAAGACTGTGACTGTCCTAGTGATAAAAAAAGGGAATGGGAATAATTAACATAGTGGTTATAGCTATTAGTTTGAAAGGTGAGTACACAGAATTAGTGGACATTGAATGCTGAACAGAAATACAATGCAACCTGCCTGTCCTTACCAAAAGGTTAAAAGAGATTTTGAAAGTTACCTGAAGTAAAAATGTTGCTAAACTGAGGTATTAGATGGTGGGAGATGGAATGGCCTGTTAGCTAGGATACATCTGCTCCTTCACTAAAGTCTACTTGCCAGTGGCCACCATGCTCTCCTTAGCCTATTACAAATAAATACCTCTTAGTCCTGCACAAACACAGCAATCTGGGTGCAGATGAGCTCTGATGTGAATGTGAGGCCTAAGCCATCATCTCTGCAATATAATGGGATAATATGTTGTCATATAATGGGACCGTTATCTGCGTTAGGTAGTGTAATGAAAGTGAAATTGTATTGTGTGGCAAGGAAAACAAAAGACGTGGGGAGACTAAGGCAGCAAGAGCTGTTTTTTCTCCTACTAGAGCTCAAGCCTGGTGGCCTGGAGGTGAGCTAGGATGCTGTACCCATGATACATCTGTTCCCGGGAGGGCAGCTGAAGGGCTGGGGTTGGGGGAAAATGTTAAAGCCTATTCAGTTAGGCCAGTAAAGCCACAATAGTAATTCTTAATGAACGTTTTTGTTTCTCCATGAATTTGAACCAGTAAAGTGTGCTTGTTTCATTTTCTACATAGCACTGCTGTGATAGTGATAGCCAGAAGATCCTGCAGGCCCAACGTCAGCTCACAGCTAACACTGTGGCTAGCTTCATGTAATGAACATGGCTCCCCCACGGGCGGCAGNCCCATGGGCTGCAGGGGGACGGCCTGCTCCACCATGGGCCTCTCCACGGGCCGCAGGGGAACTTCTGCTGCGGTGCCTGGAGCCCCTCCTTCTGCACTGCCCTGGGTGCCTGCAGGGCTGTTTCTCACTCCTCTCTCCCAGCTGCTGTGGCACAGCAGTTTGTTCCCTTCCTTAGCTCTGCTCTCCCAGAGGCACAACCAGCGTCGCTCCCTGGCTCGGCTCTGGCCCGCGGCGGGTCCCTTTTGGAGCCGGCTGGAGCTGGCTCTGATCTGACATGGGGCAACTGCTGGGCTCTGCTCACAGAGGCCACCCCTGCAGCCCCCCTGCTGCCAAACCCTTGCCATGTAAGCCTAACACAGAATCAATAGTTAATGTGTTTTATTTTCTGCTTCAGTATTCTTGCAATCTTCATAGTCCACTCTTTCTCATTGCAAAAACCTCTAATAGTCAAGACAGACTGTGTCTACCCAGAGCAACCTGATCTCTTTTATTTCAAAATATTAAGTCACATCATTGTTCCCTGATTAGTTAATTATTTCTGCTGTCTTATTTGTAATATCTACTGTGGAAAGATACTGAAGCATTATGTACACTTCACTGAACCAAGTCCTCCTCCTCCATCACACATCTTTTCTGAGAAATTGTGTGAGAGAAGATCTGCTATGGGAATTTATCTTCTGGAATTTTATTTCACTTTCAAGTGAAATACAGCTTGCCTGCCAGCTATTAGTCGTACAGTGAAATCTTGGTTGTCTAGAAACTAGCAGTTTCTCAAAATTATTCTTCAGGAATTTGAAGCTCTATTTTGGCTGTTCATATGCTGCCATGGAAATACTTAGGACTTTGTTTACCTTCAGCAGTGATAGTAAATACTTTCCTTTGTGCTGGAGTTTCTTTTAACTAGTTGTTCTCAGTCCACCTGCCACTAGAAAACCCTCTTGCAGCATTGCTAGGTTTGAGTAATTTCTTTATTTTCATTGCAGTGCTTGAGTTTTACTCAGTTTGAAGGGGGTGGAACTCTTCATGCTCAGAAATCTCATCAGATTGCTTTCCAAATATGATCTCCTGTTTCCCTATGAACCTCTTGAACTTGTATGGATGAGAACTGTAGCTGTCCATTATTTGAGTAGTTCTCTGAAAACGTTCAGAAAATAACAGGACCCAAATAGCTTGTTACTTTTTTTTTTTTTTTTCCTTTTCACATTTCTGTTAGGGAGCTTCTTCCTAGAAATTGGCTTTCTGTCAGATGCATATTGGAAAATTAGTTTGGATTTTTCCAGACTCAAGACCACCAATCTATCCCATGGTCTGCACAAGTAACTTCCATCCACTCTTTGAGTGAGCACCAGCTCTGTAGAGGGTCCAGAGCTGCATTATGGGGGGATCACAACCATGGCCACACATACTTTAACCTATGGAGAAAAGCCCTGGTTACTTTTTTACTGTCGAGTTCATGTCCTCAGACCGCTGAGAGGAAGGGCGAGCTATACAGAAGATACACTAAAGAGGCATATTTTTGGCAAGGCTTTTCCAAATCCATAATTATATGTTAAAGGTGTTGGAGATTTAGGGACTCCAAGTGTATAATAGCACAAGTATAATCTTGCACAGGTCAGACAGAAGCTTTATGAACGCTGAACATGGTGAGAGCGCCTTCAGACTGCATTTCCCCCTCTGCTCCCCTCTTCTCTGCCAAGGGGTTACAGACACCAGACCTACATACTGCTTCAAAAGGGAAAGAAAAAAAAAAAAAGAAAGAAAGAAAGAAAGAAAGAAAAAAAAAAAGGGAGGAAAAGCAATCGTTCCAATGTTAACAAGGACAGGAACCTGCCCCTGGGTGGACTCCTTCAGTAGCTGCTACCTGCCACAGTGTCAGCTAAGAAGGAATCAAAAAGTGAAGATGTAACCATATGGAGAGGTGGCTCTTGGTGGAGCCTGTGGCCTCAGGCCTTTCATCCTTACAGCCGATTTAGAGCCACAGATCTCTGAAAAATATAAAAGCACCTTCCCAGACAAGATTTCCAAGCAGAAAAGGCGAGCATGTAGGACAGTGAAAGAACAAATCGAAGGTAGCAGTAACGGAGCCTCCCTCATCTTGGTGCTAGGATGCCAAAATCACACGAAGCATCAGCATTAAATGTGGAGAAGGAAAAGCCTTCCGGCTTCCGAGCTAGAGGAGAAAGCGAGGAAGGCTTTTGTTCCAGCGGCACGGCGACACCCGTGGGGCGAGCATCCCCTAGAGGGCAGTGCAACATAAGAGTGCAAATGGCGCCAGCGCCCGGCTCACGGCGTTTGCACGGCAATCGGCAATTTCATAACGTATTTTTTTTTTTTTCACCTCAACAATGTTAACAGAAAAATAGTCTGCAGGGATGGATTTCCTAGAATAAATGTCTACACAGCACGGCTCTAGGTGTCATTCGTTTTAAGCTATATTTAAGTGAAATCTACAAAAATCCCCCCCGCACCCCCCCGATCCTTTAAATTAAATGTAATACAGCAATAATTTCTGTGATAGCAGATTATGATATCCAGGCTTATATCTTTGTTGTGAGAGAGACTTGGAGCACAAAAGAATTTGCGTAATGTAAAAGCATAACATTCTTGTTTCTGGTGGACAGTACAAAGACTCATATGAGAGATAACTGAAGTGAAATGGAGTTCAGAGGCCACGATCTTTAAGGACTGGAATAGATGTAAATCTAATTCTGATTCCAAGAAACAGATAGGAATAGAGAATTAATATTTGTCTTTATCTCCCTTTTATGATTTTTTTTTGTTGTTGTTCTAACAAAATCTATTTATGTAGATCAAAATCACAGGATGCAGTGGATTTAAATGAAGCATTATTATATATTTTTATAAAATTACATTGTCATCTTCAAAAATATAGTGCTGGGTAGAAGTTGATAAGCAACATACATATTTTTGTAAATATGTATGGATTTAATCTATCTTTAGAAAACACTGAATAATTTGAGATGTTTTTCACAGTACCATCATGAAGCAAAGAACAAAAAAATCATCAGATTGTGCAAACTGCTGTCAGTCCATTCATGGCAACAGAAGGTAAGATGAAGGCTGGGTCAGGATTGTTATTAACGTTCCTGCTAAGCCTCATCACAGACATTGCAAGTGAAGGAGGAAAACTAATTTCTACTTCTGTCATTGCTATTGTCTGCTTAGAAAAAATGCTCTCCAAGAGTAAATTAACAAGACAGTTCCACATCACGACATAATGCTTTATCTTCTTAAGAGGAAAAGACAGAAACATTTGTAATAAAACACCTTCAATTTGAGTGGCATACTATGATTCAGTGTTTTTAAATAATGGGCATCTTGTACACTGCTGCTAGCATTGTACCTTTCACCAGTGTATGATGGATGGTCTTTAAACCCAATGCTGACAACTTTCCATCTATTCCCATCTTTCTTAGTGGTCCAATGATGGGAAGCTTTGTGTTTGTATTATTCATCCTGGGGATAAATTTAAAGAAACCTGTGGAATTCATCAAGGAATTATTTTTTTTCCCATCATTTTTTTGTCAGTCAGTGAGATTTTAAAAGACCCGGGTCCATTTGTGTTCTCCAAAATCATCTTGTCATGCCTACTGGAGAACTCCAACGGGTGTCTGAGAGGACATAAGGACACATAAGTGGCATCACATTAGGCTGGCTCTGCTCTCAGTGACTGGAGACATGGTTTCACTGGATTCTCTGTGGGCACCGTTCAGCACAAGTTTGAGGGATCTAGGCTTGCCTGGATCCACACTGGCAGGCCGCAGCTTCTCTGGTACCCTGTTCCCTGCTATGAACAAACACTGACCAACATCGTATCAAGAACAGAGAGAGCAAATGCTTTGAAAGCTGCCACACACATCTTTCACATTTCACAAGAGACGCTGTTTTGGGCAAATAGATGCTGTTGGTGGGAAGCTTTATTTGAAATGTATCTTACAGTGTAGCAACAATATGAACTGCTTCTTCTTTGGTGGAGTGTCAGACTGTTCTGCCCTGTCACATCACTGTGAGCTCTTCTGTGGCACCATCACTGTCTGTGCTCCCATCTCCCTGCAGGGAAGTGCTCAGCCAGTGAGTGGTACCCTGCCCAAGTCCTCCTCCTTCGCCAGGCTTAACAAAGCAAATACGACCTTTCAGACAGAAACCAAAACAGCTTCTCAGTTCTGCTCGTGTAACACCGAGAGTCTGTGATTTTTGGTGAAGGCAAGCAACCACCAGCCATGCGATACAGGAACTGATACATCTTCTGTTGTACAGCCGTGCGTGAAATCCCAGAATTGTCAGTTCTCTTAAAACACCTTACAGCCAGATGGGAGAACAGCAGATGTCTCCAGAATTCTCGAGTAACTTGGGAGTAAGTTGGGAGTGGATGGTAACAAGCTTCTCTTCGCTGGATTTTTTTTTTTCTTTTGTAGGTTTCCTCGGCTTTTACTCTGAGCTACTAGTTAACAAAAACTAGTTCAGAACTTGAAGCTGTGCTATCACCATCTATGTATATACATATAAATTATCCTAATAGGTGCTGACACACATGGAGTTTTTGTCATTTTTCATTTTTCATGTAGATGTGTGTACATAAATATGTATGTGTGCATTTACATATCTGCATGTTGCACATTGATGTACATATACATGTACACAAACGCATGTACACATATGTATCTGTTTGCATTAAGATGTTACCTGAAATGAACTGCCATGGATCTTTATGCCATACCAGCACTTCAGATGGATTTGTTGGCATTTCACTTTTCATTTCCACACTGTATGCACACAGCCATTTGGTTTTTACTTACTTCTGTTAAAAGTGGCTAATTTGGAGGCAAATTCTTTTCATGAATTTTTATAAATACTTCTTAAATTGTGAGTGAAATCCAAGTCTGGGCCAAAACCTTAATTGCCACAGGGTCACCTGTCTTCATTGAATTTAATGGAGATATATGTCTCAACCTTACCTAAAAAGGTGATGATTTTTCTATAATATAGTAGGCAGCACATATAATTATGCAGGCTGTAACATTTTTGTTAATTGCATCTCTTTTGACAAATACATATAACTACTGTCTCATCTAAAAATAAGTCAAGAAATGTAGATTTTTTTTAGCTCAGGATTAATAGGCAAGTTTTAAATGAGACAATTTAATTCTAAATGGCCTCAGAGTTTTGTACCTCATAGTTAAGACCTAGGTTAGAGGAAGATAGTGGTCTAGCCAGCATCTGCTTAATCTGTTTTCTGGACAGCAATATCTGGAGCCAGTTGATAATTGGAGTAAGTTTTCTTCAGTAACACGTAAAATACATACTTATATATATATAAAGCCAAACTGTTACAGAAAGCTGATTTTTTTTTCAGATAATAAAATTTAAATTTTATTTTCGATGATTGTTCTGTATCTGCAGGGATGTATTGGAGCTATGCTGATATACACCACTTGTTACTGGTCTGTATCATTAATGACCTTCCCTTCATTTTCAAAGGCAATGAGGGCATATTCCCTCAATTATGTGCTCCTGCTAAGCATAAAGTTTGCCAGTCAGGAGTGGCAATACTCTAATCTAAAAATATACTCCTGAGGAGATGAAACTGTAGGATTTTAATATTTGCTCCATAGAAACACCTGTTGCAGTAACAAGAAAGCAACAGCTGAGAATCATTTTGCTGTTAGGACTGATATTTCAGGCAGCATGACTAATTTGAAGAAATTAATAACATTTGTGGGATCGGATGCTGTTCACTGGCTATTTTAAAGAAATTAAACTATGAATTTGCTGAACCACTAGCTGTTATTTAAGTGGTTCTGGCAGCTCTCCCAGAAGACAGAGGACAACAAACGTGATACCAATTTTTCCAAAGGCTCCAGGGACACCTGCATAGCTCAGCCTATGGGGAACACATGCTTCACAAACCTAATAGCATTCTTTAGAAAAGTTAGTGAGCATATGAATAAGGGTGATTTGGCTTGTACAGTGTACCTTGATTTTTAAAAAGCCTTACACGAGGTCCTCAGGAAGAGCTTTCAAAGAAACTAATCAGTCATGAACTGACAAAAGAGGCTCCCTTTTCGATTAATAGCTACTAGCAAGATCCATCAAGGGCTATTAAACATAATTGTCCAGTTGCAGCCTCTATTCAGGAAATCCTTAAAATGGTAATTGCTGCAACTGGGATGGCAAAGCTATCACCACCTGATCATCCTCCACTTACACTCTTTCCTGAAGCACTTGCTATTCACCTGTCAGGGACATAAAGCTGGGCAAGGAGACTTTTACTCTGACCTAGGGCAGCCTTTATGATATTCTTAGCTAAGTATAGAATTATACACTGAGGGATAAAAAGTATCTATATTTTTCTCTTTTTAACGATAAAAGATCTCTTCCTCATGTAATGTAATAATTTTATTTAAAAATAGAGCAACAATTTCCACATCAATAACTTCTTTTATGGAGGATGTCAAACTTACAAAATTGTCCTTTTTTTGTCCAAAATTATCCCTTATTGTCCTTTTTTTTTTTTTTTTAAATTGTCACAGTACAACGCAGGGGGCAATGCAGAAATACATCACTCATATCGGTTTTAGAAGATTTTTGAGAAAGGAAGATTGTTTCTGCAGTCTGATGAGTTATGGTGAGAGGCCTCCTCTGCAGAGCTCTGGGAGGCTGGCGGGGACAGGAGAGGGCCAGAAGTACTCACGTGCTTGGCGTGGCTAGGCTTGGATAACTCGCATAGCTACAAGCACTGAGGTACTGAACATGAGGAAAGGTTGGACTGCAACATGAACTCTGCATCAGTAACAACTTGTATAAGAGAGCATGAGAGTATGAGGCAGCAGAACTGTTCAAGTCAACTTTTGTAAACGTAAGCATTCTCCTCTACTATATATATTTCCCAGTGTGAATATATAGTGATAGGCTCAGATGTAGATGCAAGTAGTCCTATCCCCTAAACAAAACTATTAGTAGGAAAGATTTATGTCTGTGTTCTGAACAGCAAAACTGATTTCTCAGTCTATTAAGCTGTCAGTATCATCTCCTGGCAAGCCATAACGGTTCACTCCTATTTTTTGGAGTTGTACAAATTGCCTATAAGCCCAACAGTAAAAGACACCATGGATACTGATCAATGCATTCAAGAAAGCAAATGGAACCAGTTTTTACAGAGATAGAAAAAAAATCATTTTCAGAGATAAAAGCCTAAATGTATATGTACATAAGTCCTCTGCAGTCCCAGTAACTTCAGCTGAACTTGCTGATTTTCTGGACCTCCAGCTAGCAGACCACTTGGGCCGCCCAGAAATCATGCCTAATTTTAGGTCCCTATTTAAAAATAAAAAAAATAAAAATAAAAAAAAAAAAATTGAGAGAAAGCCTAGAGTCAGAATTTTTTATTTTTATTTTTTGGTGATGGACAACTTATTTTGTAGAATCCAAAGTTAAACTCATCTAATACTATGAAAAACAAAGACAAAACAAAAACAAACAAACAAAAAAAAACAGAACAAAACACACTGAATAATATTAACATCCTTCTGTGTTTTTCTTCCTTGTCTTGACAAACTGGTTTGAAGAACAGTGTTTAAACACTGTTAAATCTGAGTCTCATGGTTCATGGAGTAATGGTCTCATGGCACTGGAGTAATGGTATTAGAATACTTGCTTTATAATAATGGTGGAAAAGCCACAGGCTAGAGGAAGCATTCAGAAGCATTAGTATTTCTAAGACTGCTTTGGAATATTTTCATCATTTATTTCCTCTTCATGCGTATGAAATTAACCAAGCATAGCAAGGTTTTGTTTCATACATCTGGTTCACTATACTGCAGGGGGAAGTTCGTTATCATGAAAAATACAGGAATCTTAGTAATTTTCCTTATTTATTTGACAGAGACTCTCTTTCAACAGACTCACAACGTATTTCGAGATGCTTAAGCACTGTTGAGGGACCACAGCAGAACCTTTTTGGTTTGGAGACACCCAAAACCCAGCTGATCGGTGGGTGGAACTGGCAGATAGCGTGACAGCTGCTGCAAAGTCTGGATCTCCAGGGCATGCCCCTCTTCCACTGCTCCGATTAGCAAGCTTACAAGGGCACACAAGAATGATGGTGTCTCAGGTAATAAATTGTGACCTATGACCACCTCTGATGGTCCAGCATTGACCCAGAAGACATTATCAAGAAAGATATAAGTTCAAGGAGGTATTAAATGTGAACGTATTTCAGGTTTTTACTTCAGTACAAATAAACTGTATTTGTTGACTCCTGAGTTGCTGAGGTCTACTGGATAATATTCTGGCCAATCTACATGTCTTCAAAGATACAGCTTGTTATTTTACCAACAAGAATTCTATTCTTTGGGGGCAACAACACTTCTCTCTTTCCCTTTTTTTAACTGTTTTAAATTTTGTCTTTGGACAGTCATTTTGCCTGTATTTATTTCTGGCAGATGATTCTTTTTCTTCTTGAAGTCTTTATGATACAAGACGGACACTGGACAAATATCATACAGTGATAATGCTGTCAGGAAATGTTTTTGTGGTCTGCTGTGAATTCAACATGTCCCTATAGGATCCAATTCCTGTACTTAAAAACTCTGATATCTGAGAAAGAGGGGTGTTTGTTTAACCACGCAAGAGTTCAGAAGGTGTCTATCTAGTCTACTACTACTACTACTGTGTCAATACTGCTTATTCATTACTAGTAGCTTCCCGATTCCTTCTTGTTGTAGATTGGTGTATTGTAACCTAAGGCAGGAAGAAGAATCATTGTAATTTTTATTTCTCTACCGAAACATGCTTTTGTCCTCGTTTCATACTAGTGCAACTGGATTTTTGCTGTTTCATCTCCAATAAATATTGTCTGGTCTAGATTTGCTTTCTTAGGTTTTCCAGGCTTTACCAGAATGTTATTTTATGTGGACATCCTTTCTGACTAAAAAGTATTTCTCTTATCTTGTATCTTGTATCTTGAATGTCATGGCAGCTTAAACATATCCTACAAAACATCTGTCTTCAATGACAATATGTGCCATTGGCAACGTGTGGCAACTGTATAGGAGAAGTATTCATCTAAAGGAAATGCTGCCTGACCTCCCTCCATCTCTTGGCCATCAGAGTACTAGCCTGGGGTGACTGAGCTCCTCTGGCTCTCCAGAACCTGCATTAGTCAGCAGCATGGTCAGGATGGCCTTTGCCAGCTCCTCCTTGCACTCTCATCTTACTTTTAGCGCAGTTTCTCCCAAGCAGCTAGAATGTTTCACACCTACCCTGATACAAACCTTCAATGCTGAACTAGATTAACTCCTGTTTCAACTCTAGGGCTAAAGCTAGGACAGCCAGACTTGTGTTGTGCTGTCTCTTGGTGGGGATTGGCACTATGCTTTTCAGCAGCCTCCCACCATTTCTAGAATGCTCCTTGGCCTGCTTTGTTTTGGGGCAAAGTAATTTGGCAAAAGGTGACCAAGTTGCAAATAGCATTTGCCTATGTCCATGCAGCAAAGCTATTTTAGGTGGATGTGAGATTTCCTGCCAGCACTTGGCAATGAATCAGTGTTTGCAGACAACGATGTCATTCTTGCCTACCCAGCTGCTACCCAGATAAGAAAAGCCAGCTCCAGGCTACTCAACAACAGAGGCAGATTTCAGCTTTGGTGCTCCAAGAAAAATAATAAAATGTAATCTGTCTTTTTTTCCCAGGTCATAACACCTCTGACAGCAACATGTCAAGTGCTGGAAGTTGAGAGAGCAGATGTGAAGGAGGTCAGGGAAGTTTCAGGGTGCTTTCAGGGCGATGTGGATGGTAACTGAGAGAGGTTGATGTGGTGCCGGACTGAATGGTGCTGGGCATGTATTAAAGGTCACTACCCAGTGCCCATCATCCTGGCTAAATCAGAGGCCAATAAATACCCTCATCTATTTCTTGCTACATGGCAAAGTGAGGCCACTCAAAAGCTTTCTTAATACTGTCTTAAATGATGTGCCTCAGATTAACATCTACTTCCATCTGGGCTTCCCTACATAGTCTGTGAAGGGATGATAATTAACTCACTTATTTTTCTGATTGGTTTAAACAGGAGTCTGAAGGGAGAGGGCTTTAAACTCTGATATCTTTGCAACAGGACTCAAAGCTTCAGGCTAGCATTGAGATGTGTTTCAGGAGGTAGGTGAGCTCCTTCCTGTGTGTATATCATAACCCAGATGATGGAGAATGAAAGTGGAGAGTGGCCCAAAGCGTTAGATCAGGTAGGATGAACCCAGACTTGCCCATCTGTATTGGGTTTATGTGGCAAGGTTTTGGGATGGAACAGAGAGGAGGTTTGCAGGGGTGACCTCTGTGAGCAGAGCCCAGCAGCTGCCCCAGGTCAGATCAGAGCCAGCTCCAGCCGGCTCCAAAAGGGACCCGCCGCTGGCCAGAGCCGAGCCAGGGAGCGACGCTGGTTGTG
>VXAA01007429.1:121134-134967 GCA_013399115.1 Anseranas semipalmata | reverse complement strand
GCAGGAGCAGGCCCCGGGCCGGAGCTGCAGCCCGTGGAGAGGAGCCCACGCAGGAGCAGGGGATCTGGTGGGAGCTGCCGCCCGTGGGGGAGCCATGTTGGGGCAGTTTGGTCCTGAGGGATGGGCCCCGTGGTACGGACCCATATGGGAGCAGTTCTGGAAGAGCTGCAGCCTGTGGGAAGCCCACGCAGGATCAGCTCGGGAAGGACGGCATCCCGTGGGAGGGACCCCACGTGGAGCAGGGGCAGGGAGTGACCGTGAAGGAGCGGCGGAGACGCAGCGTTAGGGACTGACCGCAGCCCCCATTCCCCGTTCCCCTGTGCCACTCGGGGGGAGGAGGTAGAAGAGGGTGGATGGGGGAAGGTGGTTTTAGTTTGCTTGTGGTTTCTTACTGCTCTAGTCCGCTAGTGATGGGCAATAAATTGTATTCATCTCCCTATGCTGAGACTTGTTTGCCTGTGACAGTAATTGGTGAGTGACCTCCCTGTCCTTATCTCAACCCTTGATCCCTTTCCATCGTATTTTCTCCCCCTTTTCCTTTGAGGAAGGGGAGTGAGAGAGCGGTTGTGGTGGAGTTCAGCTGCCCAGCAGGGTAAAACCACTACAACATCCAAGCAAGCACACTCTGGTGTTATATTCACAGTCGGTACACACTGACATGTTTTAGACATATAAATGTACAGCATATGTTTATATATAAAACATAGGCATTGGTTCAAAATAAATATGTTAAATCCATGATGAATATTTTTATACCATTTTTATCCATTGAATTTACAATGATATACTTTTATCATTAAATGCTTAGCTAGTGACAGATGCCATTCTGCATCCGAGGTAACTTTTCTAACATTTCATTTAGTAGCAAGTATTTTCATATCCAAGCAGTATAAACTCTGATTCTTGCTGAAACTTATACAAGTGTTTATACACATCTTTCTAATGAAACGGCCAGAGTTAGTCAAGGTTAGGAGACTGGGAGCCATTTTAAAGATCATTGGGAGACAATAAAAAGGGGTTTTTTAGATATGTGAACAGAAAAAGGAGGACCAATGAAAACATAGGTCCGCTACTTGATGGGGAAGGTCACCTCACAGACAAGGACATAGGCAAAGCAGAGACGTTTAATGCCTTCTTTGCCTCCGTCTTCAACGCTGATGATGGGCTTCGGGACCCCGGGTGCCCTGAGCTGGAGGACCGTGACAGTGGGAATGATAAACTCCCAACCGACCCTGAACGTGTGCGGGATTTGCTGCTCCATCTGGATCCATACAAGTCCATGGGTCCGGATGGGATTCATCCCAGGGTGCTTAAAGAGCTGGCTGACGTCATCGCGAGACCTCTCTCAATTATTTTTCAACGGTCTTGGGAATCTGGAGAGGTCCCAGTGGACTGGAAGGTGGCAAATGTTGTGCCAATTTTCAAGAAGGGCAAGAAAGAAGATCCTAGCAATTACAGGCCTGTCAGTCTCACGTCAGTGCCTGGTAAAATTATGGAGAAGATTATCCTGGGAGTTATTGAAGCGCACCTGGGGGACAATGCAGTCATTGGTCCCAGCCAACATGGGTTCACGAGGGGTAGGTCCTGCCTAACAAATTTGATTTCTTTTTATGATAAGATCACCCATCTAGTCGATCAAGGGAAACCAGCTGATGTGATCTTTTTGGACTTCAGCAAAGCTTTTGATACAGTTTCCCATAGGATCCTGCTGGACAAAATGTCCAGCATACAGCTAGACAAAAACATCATACGATGGGTGAGCAATTGGCTGACGGGCAGGGCTCAAAGGGTTGTGGTAAATGGGGCCACATCAGGCTGGCGGATGGTCACTAGTGGGGTCCCTCAAGGCTCCATTTTAGGGCCAGTCCTCTTCAATGTTTTTATAAACGACTTGGATGTTGGACTAGAAGGAGTTTTGAGCAAATTTGCCGATGACACCAAACTGGGAGGAGTTGTAGACTCGGCTGAGGGTGGAAAGGCCTTGCAGAGAGATCTGGACAGATTGGAGAGCTGGGCAATCACCAACCGCATGAAGTTTAATAAGAGCAAGTGCCGCGTCCTGCACCTGGGACGGGGCAACCCTGGCTATACGTACAGACTGGGCAATGAGACGCTGGAGAGCAGCCCCGCAGAGAGGGATCTGGGGGTTGTGGTTGACAGCAAGTTGAATATGAGCCAGCAGTGTGCCCTGGCAGCCAGGAGGGCCAACCGTATCCTGGGGTGCATCAAGCACGGCATTGCTAGCCGGTCGAGGGAAGTGATTGTCCCGCTCTACTCTGCGCTGGTGCGGCCTCACCTTGAGTACTGTGTGCAGTTCTGGGCACCACAGTACAAAAAGGATGTAAAACTGCTGGAGAGTGTCCAGAGGAGGGCGACGAAGATGGTGAAGGGCCTAGAGGGGAAGACGTATGAGGAGCGGCCGAGGTCACTTGGCCTGTTCAGCCTGGAGAAGAGGAGGCTGAGGGGAGACCTCATCGCAGTCTGCAACTTCCTTGCGAGGGGGAGTGGAGGGCCAGGCGCCGACCTATTCTCCTTAATCACCAGTGATAGAACCCGTGGCAATGGTGTCAAGCTGAGGCAGGGGAGGTTTAGGTTGGACATTAGGAAGAGGTTCTTCACTGAGAGGGTGGTTGCACACTGGAACAGGCTCCCCAGTGAAGTAGTCACTGCACCAAGCCTGTCTGAATTTAAGAGGCGTTTGGACTGTGCACTTAGTCACGTGGTCTAAAATTTTGGGTAGACCTGTGCAGTGCCAGGAGTTGGACTCGATGATCCTTATGGGTCCCTTCCAACTCGGGATATTCTGTGATACTATGATTCTATGATCATTGTGGCTTTCTCATGTCAAGACGATATGCCATTAATAGAAAAAGAGTTTTTAAAGCTGAGTGCAGGAAAGGACAAAGGTAATTCCTAGAAACTTTCATGCCCATGAATCAAAAGAAAGGAGCAAACTACAGATCCTTTGAACTCCTATGCTGGCACACCGGTGACTATCTCACAGGGATTTTGTGGAAGGGAGGCTCAGGGCAGCAATGCCACTTTAATTTGCACTGTGTGGTCTAGAAGGGAAAGAAAGCCTAGATGAAATATGAATACATAATGAATATGGAGGAGAACGACCTACAACAAGAATACATACTGAACAAACCAGCCTAAGCTAGCTTCACCTAGTTTTTACTGTGTACATTTGGTACCATAAATTTTATTTTCAGCTTCTGATACTTGTAGCATTTCCTTATTATCCAGTAAATGCTTAAGAGCAAAATAATTAAAAAGTTTATAAACACTTAACCCTCCTTAAAAGCTCCTTAAATTGGAGAAAAACCCTATGGAAGCTATATCTTGCCATCAGGATTTTTTTTTTTCTGTTCTCATACTTTCGCTTTGGATTTGGGCTTATACTCTGGTAGGCGCTAAAAAGTTTGGAAAATATTTTCCTCTATGTTTCAATTAAAAGTTTTTTTTTCATCTGTCTCTTAGGTGAAAAATTACTTATAGGGGCAGCCCTATTACATTTAGAAGCACATTCAAATGCGTAAATGTTGCATAAACTGTACATAACATAGCAAATGAACTTTTCAATGACAACCCCTCAGATTTTTATTCATTTAGCAGACCAGCCATCTGCATATTGTGAACAGTCCCATTTTCTATTGGACAATTAGAGGAAACATATATTTCAGGGATGATGAAAGTGGAAAAAAAAACTCTGTGTATCTTGTACATAGTGATTATTTGAAATTTATGCAAGCTCTATACTGCTGCTAGATTGTCATGGCAGGAACTTCATATTAAGTTTGAATTATGGAAAGACCACATGCACCACTTTTGTAGTCATCAGACTTTTGTGCGAATCATTACAGCTGGTCTCACAATAATGGAAAGACTGCAGACAAAGATGCTGCTGTGGCATCCTGATGCCACATGATATATGAATAAGTTGGAGATACACCCATCCATTGGTTCTGTATGAAGATATGGTTTCTAATTGGTACCATCTGACTACATCTAACTTTTATTTGAATGTGATTTTTATTGGAATTGTTTTGGTAGTTTTGGTCAGACACTCCACATTTTAATTACCATCGGGGAAAAATATTTCAGTTCTACATCCTAAAAACTCATCTCTTTTCCTGATCTTTCACCGACAATCTTTCTGTCAGCTAGATTCTTGCTCAAACTGCTTGCATCAGAAGCGAACAAGTCTGTTACGTCCATTCTTAATCTCTTCTCCTATGGTCTCATTACCTGGTATAATGTTTTGGACCTCAAATCCACAGTGATCATTCTCTTAATGATTTTCTGAATTATTAATATTCCCATTCTACAGAAGCCCAGAGAGTCTTGCACAAGGTTACGTAGGAGGGTCACCCTGTATCTTCTAATCCATCATCTATGCCCTAATGTTACCTCTCCCCAGCTTTTCTACGGAACAAAACATTTGCTTTCCTAGTGTTTTCAGATAATTATAATTATCTAACTGAAACTAAGAAACACAAAGTTAAGAACTTTGATCTTCAAGGCTGCTGAAATTTCAGATTAATTTTATGACTAGGTAAGTATTTTTTTGCAGGGGAAAAAGTCTTTTTAAAGCTGAGACCATTTAATGAAGGAGCAAGAATAAGACTATAGGTGATCAGTCACACTGCTTGACAGCTGAATTATAAAGATTAATTCTCCAGTAACGTTGTCAAGGCATTATTGAGAAACTTCCCGAAATAAATTAGTTCACTGATTCACTGGAAGTTTCTGAATGGTGAGTACATAGAAACGGTCTGTTTTGTAAAGCTAAGTTGATGCACTCCAAACAACTGATTCATTCGGAGAAGGTCTTTCATAAGACATCCTCTTTCTGCCTTTTTTTTAAGATAAAATGTCCTTTCACTCCTCTTCAGAACTGTTTTTGCTGCTTTTCAGTATTCATGTGCCCTCTCCCTAGAGACTCCTCTGAGCCAGCCATGAAATGGGTACCCCTCAGAAAGACACAGTGCAGATGTACTGCTTCCATCACCCCTGACTTAATGATCTCTACGTCTGAGATGGGAACTCACATTCAAGTCCATTCTATTCTCTGAAATTTTGACTCTAAATTAGTTGCATTGTGTCATCTTTATTTGAAAATAGTCCAGATTACTCAGATTCCAAATTAAAACAACAACTAATGCCAAATTAATAGATAGTCATGTGCTTGGATGCCTGTCTTAATTTTAGTTCTCTGATCACCTTGTGATGACATGCAGATAATTCTGTACAATGATGCTGTTTCTCTTGTCTTTTGTCTCTGTGCTGATTAGTGCTTCATTCCTCATTAATCTGTCTCAGGGCTTTTTTGCTTTTCCAGCTGATGAAGCCATCAAGAAGCCATTTTATATGCTTCTGTAGGTTCCAGCTCATTTATGCAACACTTGCTGAAGAGTGCTTCTTAGCTAACAAAAATCAGAGGACGAACCTAACAAAGGTAAGCTAGATGCCTTAACGAGGCTGGTTATTTAGATAGGATTGGCACTCTGAAAAAAGCTGTGTTCCAAAGCCCTGGGAATTTATAGTTGAAAGACAACGTATTACTTGCTTTGCTTAAAACAAAATAAAAAAAATAAAAGCAGAGAACAATGTTGTCAACTAGTTACGGAAGTATCAAATACATCATAAATCACAGGAGAAGTAAAACCTGACAGAGACATCACTGTAGCCTATATGTGTCATTTTATCAGGGAATGAACGAATGTGTTATCTCAGGCTTACAGAAGAGAATCAGGTGCTGTAGCTCTTCTAGCCTCATTTGCTGCAACCAACTCACCATACAATGTTACACAAGCGGTCCTTACTGCTGATGAAGTTAACCTGATGTCAGGAGCTTTGGCTGACTGTGCTTGCTGTCAGACTGCATATGTTGCACCTTGTGTTCACAGTGGTGTAGGCAGAAGGGATGTCTCACTGCTACTTGCATTTCTGCAAGTTGAGCAACGTGTGCTTGTGACAGTTATGTTGCATGGCCAGGTTTGAGGGACAGGCTAAACATCCTTGGAAGAGGGAAATATGAAAGGGGACTAGAAGGATGTTGTGAACCTGTCCCTTTTGAAGTGAGAAAACTGGAGACTATTCTTTGTATTTCAACTTTTTTTTTTTCTCAGTTCTTTTTCTTTTTAGCACCTTTCCTCGGTAATTACAGCCTATCTTCGACATCTGAGAAGATTGCTCCTGGTATGACAATTTCCCAACATTTCTAGCTGGGACTGGTTGATATCCTCATCCCATATAATCATATTGTCTAATTGCTATGGTGTGCAGAGGACAGCTAGCTCAGAAAAAGTGAAAATGCTCAGCCCGAGAATTCATGCAGTATGTGACATTACTGTAGCAGCCAGTGTTAGCAGCTCTGGAAGGGAACTGACTTCAGTCACAAAGAAACACCTTGCAGACAGCCATACAAGTAAACGTCTTCCAACTTCCTTGTACCTTTCCAATAGAATGAGGAAAAATGAATAAAAAGATCAATTTAAAAGGAGCTGATGTATCGAAGGAGTGTTTGGACCTAAATGTGATAACCCAGAAATCAGGAACTGTGTAAATCCTTCAGCTGAGCTAACTTGCTAAATAATTTATGTCAACAAAGGCCCTAGGTTCACTGAGTAGAGCAGATGAAACTATGCATTGCGGTAATACTATATTAGACTTGGAAGACATCCCACAAAACTCTAGAAAGGCTTGTGAACAGCAGCAGTTAGGTTTTTCTGAGCCTCTACATTGCAATACTGCTCCTCTTCAGAAGTCCAGCAAGTCATTTTTGAGTCTCTAGCTTGCCTTCATTGTCTTTTTGGGATGGACTTAGAACTCTGTTGCTGTGGATTATCTGAACAAAAAGTTTGTGTATTTAATGATCTGAAAAGGAGATGCTTTCTCCCCAGCTGGGTGAAACATGGAAACATAGCCTGGAGAATGGCTGTAAACACATTCCAATTCTCTGAATTTTAATGGACCTCATCTTTTTTCCCTTATTTCATATTTTCACCCCAGTTAGGTTAAGTTCTGAGGGTTAGGTTCTTTATTTCAGAGTTATTCCTTTACTTAGAGTGATGCTTTGTAAAACAGTCAGTTAAGCATTAATCACCATTTATCTTGTCATTTTGGCTGTGGATGACATATATTAAAATGTACCTCAGGACATACACATCTGGTGATGACAGTCATTTGTTAATTGAGTATGACTTCTAACGAACTTTTCACCCAGCAGGCTATGCCAGGGATTTATGAAGCATTGCGTTTGTTCCAACTGTTTTTTGTAATTTTTGGTAGCAAAGATCAAACACAAATGTAGTGGCTTTGCAATAGCTGCTGCAGCTTGCAGGGTTGTACATGTTTTGCCAGTTAACCCCCATGGGTACCAAATTCACCAGAATCATGTCTGACTTGATAAATGCAAACTCCTAATGACAAGTGTTTTATAACCACTCCCAAATGTATCATCTGAGTGGGGCTACTCACCGCACCAGCATCACAGCAGGTGCACCCCTCAGTGGCAATGTCACCAGTTTGACTTGTCTTCCTCCTCTCAGTTCCTTTGAGAGAAGATGGCTGCCTTGTGCATGTGCTGTTGGTGAGGCTACACGTGAGTCTGTGTTCTCCAAGGAGGTGACCAGGGAACAGCTCATGTTCCCTTGGAAAGCAGGAACAGACATCAAAGGGCTGTGCATGCTTTTCACATGAAAGGGGTAAGGACGACCAAGATGGTAGGACACAAGTCAACTGCAAATATATTTGGGACTCAAAAAGGCAACCTTACAGTGTGAACAGACCCTTTCCCAATTCTTTTGGTTCTGTTTCTAATGGGGATTTGGCTGTGATGTCCAGCTCATGAGATGCTTCTTTCTTTATCTTGATTTCTGATTGCCATTGTTTGCATGCCTTTGGAAGAACTGAAGATCAAACACAGAGCAGGGTCAGAGAAGCTTTGGAAATTAGCTATGTATACAGAGACTTGGCAAGAGCATTAATAGATGCAAAGGAAAATTACAAGAAGAAAGAAAATGATCTAAATGAAGTCAACTTGCAATATGAATATCAAAAGAGAACTAGTTTGGAAATGGAAATACAGCACACTTGGAATTAATGTAGACTCATTCTAGGCCTGGCATGATTCACACAGTGCCAACAGGCTGTACAATTTGCATCAGTATCTATGTTTCAATATAATTTTGTAACCAGGCTATTTAAATGCTCTAATCCTTTTATGAATGCATGTGGGAGCCTGGAGATGAGGAAGGGTAGGCAAGAGTTGGATGTCTGCAGGGCACATCTCACATGCAACTTGTCAGGGCCAACTCCAGGCTGAAAAAGCAACATCTCTGTTCAAACCCTGGCTTTGTCATTCTGATACACACGTTTCAGCTGCAGATCCTCTGAGCAGACATTTCTGAATATAGGCAATGTAATCTCCTCCCTTCCCCTCAGAATGCTTTAATTCAAAGCACATATATAGTTGTCATTTCTGCTTTAGGTCACTGCAAGATGTAAAGCCTGATGCTATATCACAGAAGACAGAATGTTTGCATTTGGAAGTTTGCATGCATTTGTGTGCATACATGTAATCTCAGGAATCAGAAGCCTGATTTTTTGCTTCACCTCCTTTAAACTTATGTGGAGTTAACTCTTGATTTGTACTGGTTAGAGGCCAGTTGCTGGAGGCAGTGCCCCGTTTTTGATCAACCTGGGAGTATGATGGTAACAAGAAAATGTTACCACTTTGAATAATTGTGCTATGCAAACTAGAAGGGGCTCCATGCAGTGTTCATGCTGTCAGTCTTGCAATGAAAATACTGGTACATAATAAATAAAAATTCTAGAGTCTGTACTTTCCCCAAGCAAGCAGGCAGATTTCAGGCCTTAAAGCTGTAGGGAGCTGTGACACTGATGATGCACTTGAACTTTCTTTTCAGTTTCTGAAGTCTATTATAAAACTTGTAGCTTTTGGTCTTTTATTAGAGGCCTCATGCTTATAAAGATATGAGAAATATGAATTTTTGTGTTTAATTGTACCTTATGGGTATTTCTTCCATAACTTGCACTTTATCACCTGGTGTTTTATTTTTTTTTCCCCTACATCATTCTCTGACTATGTGGGCAAAGTGTAATTTAATAATGTGCTATGTGGAAAGAGTACTTCCTTTCACTTGTTTCAAACATGATGTCTGAGGATTTCATTCAGTGCCTCTTTTCCTGTGTTGAGACAGAAATTGCATCTGTACCCTTTTTTTTAATAAATATCCCTTAATGCCCCTTATTATTCCTTTAATATTTTTTAAGTAGTTATTAATTCTTTTAATCTCAAGATAATTCAATTTCTGTATAAAGGTCTTCATAGGTCTTACCTAAAAGACCCTGACAGAAGTATTAATGATATTTAAAAGACAGCAAGATGACTAGATCATTTACATATGAAGGAGCTTGATGAAGCTTTTCGCAGATAGTGAGGCATAGCTTCCCTCCACAGAAGGCAGCTCGATGCTTCTCCATTAATTCAGATTTACTCACATGCCAACTGATACTATTCTTTTGGATATTTTTAAATGGATCACCTCAAATACAAATACCTTCTGAAGCCCTTTTCAAGATCTGGTACCTTCTAGTTGTCTGACTTCAATAACAGTTTGAATGGTAAATTTACACTTCAGTTAGTTGAACAGCTATTCAATATCTGACCTCTGTAGGAACTTCTGGGTGAACAGGACTTAGGCCAGTTGATTTTATTATTCATTTTATTTATGTGAGCTATTTTTTTCCAACCATTCAATGTGAGATAACTCTTCAGACCTGATTTTTGTAAGGAAAGTGTGAGTATGAATTTCTCTAATCTCTTTGGTAGTGAACAACGCAACTAAGTTGAGTTAGCACCTCTTCCATGACCTTTGTGATCCTTCCACTCCTTGATCATCTACCAGCTCTACAAAGCTTCATACTTCTTATGGTCTGAGAAGAGGTTTTATTGATAATTATAATACTCATCTTTAGCTAGATGTTCTTCGAAATCTTTGTTTATAGTTTTAAGCCTAATTTGTCAGAGTTTATGTTCTATGTAAGCTCCCTTGTTTGCACACAACTTCCACTTCTTGAAATATGTTTTTTAGCTTCAGATAATGCCTTTTACTCTTTTTAACCCTGCCAGTTTATTTATAGTCCTCTAAAAATCTTTTCTTTCTTTCTTTCTTTCTTTCTTTCTTTCTTTCTTTCTTTCTTTCTTTCTTTCTTTCTTTCTTTCTTTCTTTCTTTCTTTCTTTCTTTCCAACAAACATTCATTTATTCTGAATCTCTTAAGATGATGCTTTCAATAAGGGCAAAATGTCAGCTTTCTAAAGCCAAATCTTTAGAAGAAAAGAGATTTCAGAAGCTTCTACTGCGGCAAGACTTTACTTCCAGTTTAAAAGGCCTCCTGAGCCTCTGATATATTGCTGCGGCCAGTACGGTGGCTGTTCAGATGCTACGAAAACAGCTGAGCGCAGGTCTACCCGCAGCTCCGGGAAGGTCCCTTTGCAAGCATTTTGCTTCGTGGCCAGCCCTGTGCACTGGCCACAGAGCAGGACAGTGGTCCCGCAGCCCCCACTGCTCGCCCAGCCTGGTACCCATCCTCTCCGGCCTGTGCCCACTGTGGCGGGGACACCGCACAGGGAGCAGAATAGTCCCCCAGGGTCTGCCAGCAGACCTGGTGCGTATTCACCCGCCAGTTCAAGCTCCTGGCTTGCTGGCTCAGGCGCGTGCAGCCAGGGGCGGAGACGAGTGAAGGGAGACAGCCCTTTTTGGCAGCCCCTAGACTTTGCTATGCTGTCACCTGCACTTGCTCCCTTGGATAGATGTATCCTTGAAAATTCTTGCACTGGAATTAAAGTGGTCAGAGTGATGTGCAGCCCCGAGGCTACAACAATCCTGCATTTTGCTTTTGTCTCATTTTGACTTTATTGATATCCTGTTCCTCTCAGAAATTGTAGCTGTCAGGTGGAACACATTAGGGTCACAGGACTAGCAAGGGTCTGGGCCACTGAATTCATTCCCCTGCTTCTTTGCACCACAGAAAAACAAAATCTTCACAAATTTCTCAACTGGAATTCAAAAATATTCCCCTACAATACTTTCCTCACTGGATTGTTTCTTGTGATGACAATCAATTTCATTAGAAGCTTCTTTGGGATTTAATCTTTCATTGCATTCTATCAGAAATATCCAACAATATAAAGAATGGCTTGGCATGAATATTATTAAAGTACACTGGGATTTTTTCCTAATCCTCCAGATGTCTAAAAATATAGAAACTGCACAGAGCTACATCAAAAGTTTCTTAGCAAGGCTTTCAGATACAAAATCTGTCTTTCAAGAGACATTGATTTTGCTATAAGGATGAGAAAAATGAAACTAAATCAAAGAAATAACAGTTGATAATAAAGAAAGGGAAAAGAATCCCCGTTGTGGTTCTAAGTGGACTGTTCCATGTCAACATGCAGAAACTCATGCCCACAGCAGAAAATAAGTTGATCCCAGCTGCTTTGAAAACAGCTTTCCACAACTGGAAAGAAGAACTGCTGGACGAGAAGCTGGACATGAGCCGGCAGTGCGCGCTTGCGGCCTAGAAGGCCAACTATGTCCTGGGCTGCATTAAAAAAGGGGTGGCCAGCAGGGAGAGGGAGGTGATTGTCCCCCTCTACTCTGCTCTGGTGAGACCCCACCTGGAATACTGCGTGCAGGCCTGGGGCCCCCAGCACAAGAAGGATGTGGAGCTCTTGGAACGGGTCCAGAGGAGGGCCACTAAGATGATCAGAGGGCTGGAGCACCTCTCCTGTGAGGAAAGGTTGAGGGAACTGGGCTTGTTTAGCTTGGAGAAGAGAAGGCTCCGGGGAGACCTCATTGCGGCCTTCCAGTACCTGAAGGGAGCGTATAAACAGGAGGGGGAACGCCTGTTCACACACGTTGATAGTGATAGGACAAGGGGGAATGGTTTCAAACTAAGACAGGGGAGATTTAGGTTGGATATTAGGAGGAAGTTTTTCACTCAGAGGGTGGTGAGGCACTGGAACAGGTTGCCCAGAGAGGTTGTGGATGCCCCAACCCTGGAGGCATTCAAGGCCAGGCTGGATGTGGCGCTGGGCAGCCTGCTCTAGTAGTTGGCAACCCTGCCCAGAGCAGGGGGGTTGAAACCAGATGATCTTTAAGGTCCTTTTCAACCCAGGCCATTCTATGATCCTATGATCCTATGAACTGAATATCACTGAGGTAACTGATTTGCTCCTCTGCAGAAAGGTTTCTTCCCTCAGTGCCACAGCAGAAACATACACATCCCTTCAAGAAGAACTTCTTGCCATGTAGCAGCCATTGCACTTATTGGCATCAGTGGTTCTTCCAGACATCTGTGGTGAGCCTGATTCAGAGCAGATGTCTGACAGGCTCTATACCAAACAACAGCCTGTATGCAGCGGACACTGAGGCATGAGGAGAGGTGAGCAGCATCTAGGACTACCTCAGAAGAAGTAAGTACTACCACTACATCAGTCTGAAGCGATACGCAGGTTGGGTTTTCTCTCAGGAGACATCCAGATGGGCTAGAAAAGATGTCAAGGCCTTCCCGTTAGCTAGATCCATTAGTTCTGCATTTTGGCAATGGGGATATATACAACAGTTGGGTGTATTCTTCTTTCCTCGTGTCCTCAAGCAAATGATGTACTATAGGTGAACAGCACACTGAATTCCAGTTTGTGCAGCAAAAATGAGGTGCTGAATGTAAATCGATCACATAAATACTGCCTTCATGGGCGAATAACTGCAGGTTTACTTGTCTGAATAAATCTTTCCTATAATCCAGAAAATGGAAGACATCTGCCATTTATTTCAGTCATTAAACTAAAAATAGTAGCCATGAGTTTTTTTTTTTTTTTGAGAAATCAAACCATATGCCAAAATAATAAAATAAATGACAAAGGGACTAATTATTAAAGGATATGTCATAAATTATATTCTAGGGAAAAATATTGTAGAGTGTAGTGGCATGACTCCAAACTAGAGCTCTTTAAGAGGACATTTGGAAAGGTCTAATAAAAATGCAAGATAATCAACCAATTCTAAGCCATCCACTGAGTTATTAGGTGTTTAAAGTACCCATTGTAAATTGAATTTCTATAATAATAAGGCTTAAATAGTCTTGACAATGGATCCCAAGTATTCTAACTCACACCAGATAAATGCGTATAGTAAAAGCAAGGGATTTTAGCTTCAGGATTCCCAACTTTAGTTTCGACATATAATAAAACCCTAATCTTTCCACTGCCTTTATTTATTATCGTAAATAATAACGATAAAAAGCTTGACGTACTTTGTAGTGCAACCACTGAAAAAAGCCAGGTGTGATATCCATCCTTGGCTGAGTCTGGCCAGTTCTGAGAAATGGCAAACGTCTCTGGGGTTCGCTGACCATTTGGGTGCGACTGGATCTAGGTAAATGGCGGGATAAAGGCTCAGATAAATCTGTAGTGGTTGTCGTGAGATTTCCAAAAGGGAAAAAAAAAAAAGGATTTCAAGATGAATAGTCTGGAGTCCTTTGGTGTAACGTAAAAACTATGCCAAAAGCAATGCCTAAGATTTCTAGGTCGTCTGAAGAGCTTTCAGAGCCTGCCATACGACGACCCTCCGCCCGCAGAGTGTGACCGAGCCTCCGCGTACCCCAACCCGCCCGGTCTCCACCTTCGCGTTTCCGGCGACACGCAGCGACGGGGCCGCGGGACCCGCTCGGCCACGCACGGGGCAGCGCTGCAGGGAGCCGCCCGCGGGCCGCCGGCCTCCCTCCCTCCCTCCGCGGCG
>VXAA01007429.1:69612-120779 GCA_013399115.1 Anseranas semipalmata | reverse complement strand
GAGGCGGAGGGAGCGGCTGCAGGAGCTGCTGCTGGGTGCCGTCGGGAGGTCGCATCCCGTCGGGAGGAGAGCTGGAAGGACCCGAGGGAAAGTTTGCTTCGGGCAGAGGAGCGGTCGGAAGTGCTCCGGTGGCAGTTTTTCTCTCTCCTCTCTCAAATTGTGTTTGTGCGGCTGAATTAATCAGTGCTAAGAACACGGAAAAGTTGAGAGTAAAAATGATCTGCTTTATTCACATAGCGATCCTGCTTGGTAATATTAACATAAATTTCTGAAAAATCAGTCTTCTGCACGATGTCCACATTTGAAGCTGCACTGGCAAGATAATGAAGTAACATAAGGCTTGTTGATGCAAAAGATGGTCCTGGAAAATCAGTTAGAATACATCGTTGGCTTTCATCTTTCTGTGATTGTAAGGAGAGTCCTTCCAGGGAGGGTATTTTGACCACTCACAAGACAGGAATTTTTCTTTCCGATTGCAACTAAATGTTGTTAGTAAGACGGTTTTTCTTAATTAAGTCTGGATGGATGCTCCTCTGCATTTGTTAAAAGTTCTTTGTGGACTCGGAAGAGCAGGCAAGGGCTTTTAGAGAAGGAAGAAGTAAAAGAGTATTCAAAATATGCTTGCAGCGATACTTAAAGTGATCTACCTCATGCTGTTTGGTTGGTACGGACGGACCCAATTGTTAAATGTTTGAATTTTGGAAAGTAGTGAGACTTTGGTCTTTTCAAGAAAATCCGAGCTGCCTTTGTGGGCAGCGTAGTTAGGAACTGGGAAAGTGAAAATACGTAGGGTGTGTTGACTTACCCAGGATAACTTCACCACCTTTTTTGTACCTAGCAAAAACCAGATCAGAACAGAGACCCTGAAAACACCTGAAGTAAAGGCCATGACTCTTTGTTTACCTTTCCTCACAGAAGAAGTCATAAAGATGATAATGGTCTTTTTTTTTTTTTTTAGCTTTAATTGTTAATATTCCCTTTGAAATGATAAATGTCTCTGTTATGATGTTTGTGAAATGTCACATTGTGGTTGATAAAAACTGCTTATTTGGAGGTAAAATAAATTGGAACTTCACTAGAAATATCCAAAAAACTTCTAAAAGCAATCACTTTACCATTAGAATGTTTAGTTCCACAGATGTTTTGAAATAAACACTGTTGGAATATAGACCCATGTATTTTGTCTTAGATATCTCAAGACAACAACAAATTTAAGCAAAGCAACATAGCATGCATCAGAATGCTATGAAAATATGCATGGCTTCAAAATCGTGACAAATTTAAAAATATTGATGCAAATCATGAAATAGAGATAGAAAAACTCATGTCATATTCTTAATCTGTCTGGAAGAGCAAAATTGTTCCCTTGTGTGCATTTATTGATCTATCCTGTTCAAATAAGATTTGTTGCTAGTATAACGATGAATGTTTTTAATGAATCATTCAGAAAGTACCTGCTCTCTTTGGTTTCTAAAACCTGGGATGAATCTGCGAGGAATCATGTGTACTTTTCTCCATCAGCTCAGGATCATTCTTCTGGGAGACTGTACACTCTCTAAACTCCTACCAGGCTTTGTCCTGGACTTTATTGATTTCTCCTTCTGGTGAAGATGCTGCAGGACCTTGCTGACCTCTCCTTTGTGGAAAAGCAAGGCTTTGGGGGAACAGTGAGGGAAATTTCTGTGGTCTCTCCATATCTTGAGGGCCAGAGAGCCTTCATTCACTGCAGTGTCTTCCTAGCATGTTCCTTCTTCTCTCAAACAGTTTTGTGAGCAGGGAAACAATTGAGGATTTAGAATTGAGCAATAACTTACAGTGAAATGAATTACCGATGTAGTATTTTAGATTTGGCAATTGCCAGCACTTGCTATTGTATCAGGTTGACTCATCTCATATTTGAGTAGTCTCAGGCAGTGAATTTTCTTCAGAAGATACGTAATGAAGTTGTGGCCTTCTGGAGAACAACGCAGCACGCGTGAGTACCAGACGTGCCAGGAAGACAATACCAGCCCTATCCCAAGGCTGTTGTTGCCATTCAGAAGTATAGGATTCTCAAAGGTTGCTGATGGCCTGATTTATTCCACTGTTTGGGATGCAGGCCGGCCACTCAGAGCCATGGGATTGTTTTGCTCTATGTCTGACTACCAGCACTGAAAGGGGAGAATTATAAAAATAAATGCAAGCGATGTTTTCTGGTAGAAGTATTTGGATAGTCAAACATCTGTGTTAGAATGGATTAAGATTCTGACATTAAAATTTTTACGGATATGGAGATATGGAGATCATCCAGATTTTCATTGCAACCTAAGAGTATTGCTTAGCGGAAATTCTAGGAAGTCAGGAATACTGATCTGTTTGTGAAAAGCTCCAAAATCTGTCTTTCCACACATAGAACAATGTCTTCTATAGTAGACTTAATAATTCTGATTTTAGGAGTTTTCCCAATTTGAGGTTTCTATATGTTATTTCTTCCCTTCTGTCCTGACTGTATTTTGACCTGGTTTCCTACAGAGATGAAGCTGAAATAATAATGTTGTCCAACTGATAGCTCCTCTCATTGTCCCCCAGTAGTTTTTTTTACCCCTGGGGATCAATTTCAACCAATATAAATAGAAGAGTAGAGATTTCAAAGTGATGAAATTCTTACAAACCTCAGGACTGCTGGTGACCAGGGAGATAAGAGAGATGATGTTGATGCCCCCACTGAGGGAAGAGCAGTAGCAAGCTTTCTGCTTATTAGACATCAGAAAATTCATGTGGGTGCTCCATAGGATGCTGAACATCATAGCTTCTGCTACACATGAGGCTGGTGATTATAGTTTTCAATTTCTCTGCTCCTTGGGAGTACACAGTTTCTAGGAGGTTTGATCATGCCTTTTCTCCTCCATAGTTGGTTCAAAATAAACTCTTAGCCAGAGGTGTTTCTGGTAATGAGATACATGTAAGAGCTTCTGTTGTTCCTCAACTTTATAAACTAACCTGTTGCTTTCCTAACCCATAATTTAATACTTCTCGATACAGGTCGATAGCTGACAGTGCCGTAATTTTCTTTTGTTATCTTGCCTCAGTGCAAACACTTGATTGCTGTGGTCACAAGAAAATGTGTTTTCTTCCACAGTCAGTTTCTCTGAATTGCTTACAAGTTTTTGATTAGGCTGTAATTTGTTTCCTTCCGTCACTGCTGTTTCTTCTGGTTACGGCTGAATCCAAACTTCCTCTTCTGCTTTCTTTTCATAGCATGGTGTCATAACAGTGTGTGTGTCACGACAGGAGAAGGGTAACAGGATAAATATGAAAATGCATTGTGAGTTTATCTGGCAGGGGCTTTTCTAAGTAAATGTTGCTTTTATTGTCTTTTAAGTGATGATCATTGTTCTGATACATAACTGAAGTTAAGAGCTATATTTATGGGATATTTATGGGTAATTGCCCACTTTCTGCTTTCTTGTCTTTCCAACATCAATACCGTCACAATACTTGCCTTTGGTCTCTTTCATTACCTCTCTAGAAGATTGCTTTGGGTGTTTTTTAGAAAGTTTTGATGGTATAGTAAGCTGATTTGCTAGTTTTCTCCTATTGTAGAAATCATATCAACTGGACTTACTGTCTGTGCCTGAACATACATAAAGTAAAACAACTCAGTAAAGTGCTTAGTGGTTGATGTTGATTTCTTGTTAAATATTCATCTGCATTCAATGCAGTGCACTAAGCTCTCCTTTACATATTTTAGAAATCATTTAAATATTATTAAAATCTGCTTTCCACACTAGGTACAAAGTATTGTGCTCATATAGCGGTTAAATTTAACTCTATTCTACCAGCTTATATTTGTGAGAGGAGGAACGAGGCACATAACAATGCCTTTTTCTTTGGGAGCAAGAACGTATGCTGGTGTAACATGTTGCCGTGCCTCTAATTCTTGTGCTTTGATGGAGACAAAACAGCCTTCTTCCCCTTTGCAAGGATCAGGATCTCCTGGCTCTTGCCGGGCCGAGCCACACAGCACTGCCCACTCACCTCCCGAGGTGAGACCAGGCACGCTCTTCTGGTCCTGTCCCAGCTGGTTGAAGAGGCTTCTCCCACAGCTGCTTCTCACCCCCACCCATCACCAGAAGTTACCGTGCTCTCAGAAGCATGGGATGTAGCAGCATATGTAGGTGCTACCCAGTCTGTTTCAGTTAAACTGGATCCGGAGGATCTTAAAAACCTTGCCAGTAAAAGTGTTTAACTTGAATCTCTTCGGTAGATCTGGGAGGGTGTGGAAACACCTGGGGTTATGTTGGCAGATCTGGGAAGGAAGGGCAGTAACATCCTGCAGAGAAAGGGAAACACGCTGAGGGCATCGGCTGGGTTTGGAGGCCAGGAGGGTGGGTTGGGGTGTGACAGCTAGCAGCTGGGCTCAGAGCAGCCTTTTAACTTGGCTCAGCTGCAGCCAAAGCAGCGTGGCTGACTTCNAAAAAAAAAAAAAAGGTATCAGTGAGGGGAGATGATGGTTCTACTAAATTGGTCAGATTTCTGTTGCATGTGGGAAGATGTGTACCTTGGGCAATCTTTGAATGTGGAGCTGTGTCAGATGTACCTAGGCTAAGGTGTTTGGACAGAAGGTGTGGCAGTTAGCTTGCCACAACACAGTAAGTGCTGAATATCTCCAGTAGAAGCTCTCCTGCATGTGCTCTCCTTGATACATGGTACAAATCTTTCCTTGCTGACCTGAGAGATAATGGTAATTCTGTGCTAGACTGTGCTGCAAGGATGCAGCTCTTAATTAGAAATCTACAATTTTGCTGTGCTGTCCTTAGGAAGCAATTGGTGTCCAGGGAAGGAATTACTGATCAGGAAGCACTTCCTTTTTTTTCCTTCTGTAATCTGGATTAAGCAGTATTTGCTGCATATGTAATATTAGCAACATGTTATCTTCCTCTCTGTTGGCTTTCCCCTTCCTGTCCACATATTCCATCTGAGAGGAAGGTGAAGTGGGTTTGTAGCCCATAACAGTGTTTATGTCTACAGATGTCTAAACACACTGATGTGGGGTGGGGGAATGATTTCTGCTAATTTCCAGCCTTTGTGGGCAGATAGGCCACCTTTTATTAGCCTTTTTCAGTTACCTTTAAAACTGGCTTACAACATTCCGTGGAGAAACCACAAGTTTGTCAATAGGCTCCTGAGCAACCTGAAACTGTATTCAGTAATGCAATTGCAGAGTTGTTGAAACGTCCTTGGAAGACATACTGCGTTCAGCACCTCACGGGTAGCGACAGCTTCCTCCTCTTGAAACCAAAATCCATGCTTTGGAGTCAGCCTCAGATGGGATTCTCATTAGGCACCTCTGTTTCTGTGAAGAGAGGCTAGTAGGTCGATAGAAACAAGTATGAAAGAGAACATCACTGCAGCGTGCAAGCCATTTTTATAAGACAAAACCAAATGCCTTCAAATCTCTGGGTTTGGTATTTATGATTATTATTCTTAGTGGAGCAAGATGACTTGGAGAATGCCCTCCACATTATTTTGAGGTAGTTGTAAATACAAAACACTTAGCGGTACTTGTGTGATAAGTCTTAGAAGAAAAAGGAACCAACAAAAATGAAAATGAGGAAAACCAGGGAGGAAATGTCAGTTTGTGTGCCCAGAGCACTAATAGCATTGCTTCTTTATACTTTAAGTACTTATTGCGTTAAAGCTTATAAATCTTTACCATGACATAACATATCCTGAATAGGAAACCTCTTGGAGTTATCTTAGAATCTCTGTGGATGTGAGTATTTTCATACATACTACAGAAAATACCTGGAATTGTATTTCATGATCTCTGTACCATCGTTTGGTGACTGACATGCTAGACGGGTGTTAATAAAACTCATGCAACTATGCATTCTGTCTGGATAATATATTCCCTTTTGCTCAGACTTGACACCTCCTTTAAATTCTGTTTTGCCTAGCTTTGCGTCCTGTGTTATTTGTACCCCCTAGCTGAGAACCTCGCCCATTGATAATTATCATATCTTCATTACAAAGTATTTTCTTAGAATCAGAAGTGTTGACAGCTGTTACATATTTCATACAAACTAATGAAAGTACTCTGTCACATACCACTGTCTGATGCCAGAGAGGTTATTATTAAGGTGAGTATATTCCCTCCCTCTGCCTCATCAAAAATAGCTGTAACTCTTGGGCAATATGTGGTATGCTTTGTTCATAAGCAATTAGTAACTACAAAGTTGGATGTTAGAGTCCTTAATTAAGAGAGTTTCCATTAAATAGTGTTGGTAAGATTTGCTATGTCGGTATTTGTATGGAGAACTTGGTCTCTTCTGTCTATTGTGGACAGGGTTTGGTTAGGTATGAGGGATAAAGAGAGCAGAAGATGGGAAGATGATGTCTAGAAATTCTTTCTGAGTGGACAGGCAATTCTGAAAATAGTATTTGAAATGTAACTAGAGTTTCCCCCGTGGTACCACACAGAATGATGTGGTTTGCCCAATGCCCGAAGTATATCTACATTTCTCAGGGCTTAGGCAGTTTTGAATAGCACCGTTAGTTTTGGCAGATGGTGTGACAAGATGTTAAGCAATCATATGGCACTTCATTTAAATTTAAATCTAGGGTATAGTGGGAGTGCTGGAGCTTTTCTGCTGCTGTATGAATAAAAATCTGGAGGATTGGCTTTATATACTGTCCTTGGAAAAAAGGGAAGCCACTCTGGAACCGAGGAACAGAACAGAGCTCTGTGTTTCTGTTGCCACTTTTCTGGAGTGAATGGGATGCTCTTACAGAGAAAACCTGTATTTGGAAGATGAGATGACAGGCACAGTGGTTTGCCTGCAGTCCTGCCTGTAGCAGAGCCTTGCTTGCACACAGGTATGCAGCTCCAGCCCTGAAGCAAGGAGTCCTGGTGCTGCAGCTCGAGTTCACCAGGGTTGTCGGTGTGATCCATTTCCCTCTCAGATAGGATGCACATCCCCCTGGGGAAGAAGCAGCAAGAGTACCTACAGTCTGTAGGATATCAAGAGCAGGATGTGTCAGGGCTGGAGCAGTTGCGCTGCGAGGAGAGGCTGAGCGACCGGGGCTGGCCAGCCTGGGGGAGGAGGTGGAGTGGAGGCAGCCAGAGAGATGAAGGGCCTTGGCTGAACCGAGGGAGGCTCAGAGTGGGTATGGTGAGAAACTTTCTCCCCATGGGACAGGCTGCCCGGGGAGGCCGTGCTGGCTCCGTCCTCAGGGTTTCCAGCCCCTGCCCAGCACAGCGCAGCTTGGCCTCAGCGCTGAGCCTGCTGCCACAGGGCTGGGATGGGGACATCCCGAGTGCCTGGCCAGGCCCAGCTGTCCTGGGATGCCATCATCTGAAGTTCAAAGCTGAGTCTCTGAGAAGTTGCTATTAAGTTTTTGTTACCATCTGTGCATGAAAAATGTAACGGGGAAGAGGAACCCTTATTACTGAGACTAGAAGAAGGCCAGTGACAAGTACCTTTAGTAAGAAATAATAGGCACTTAAAACAGCGTAGAGCTTCACAATCCCTGTCTTTAAGAGATTACATTAGCAATATATTTAATATGGCTAAATTCAGTTATGTAAAATCATTTGTAACTGTGCTGCACGTGCTCTGTTTCAGGCTTCAAGTCTAATTCAGTTAGCTGCTGCTTTACCTAAGAAAAGCTTTCTCCAAGGCACAATGTAGTATTATGAATAGGCAGGGGTTTCTGTAAACATGTTTTGCTTAAGTGTTAGCATGTGATACTTATGTTCTGCATTCAAAAATGAAACAATAATCCTATTGCTTTCTTGGAAGTAGGCATCACTTGTAATGGAGTGATTCTGAGGCTTTGAAGAAAAAGGTCCCTCAGCGGGGATAGGTTCTTTAAAATACATCTCTTTTGTTCTTCATCTTGGAAACCTGAAATATTAGAAATTCTACACCACCGTTCTTGTATTCTCTTTAAGTGTCTTCTCAGAGGAGCGGGAGTGCAGTGAAACCTCGTGATAATGAAGTCTCCAGAGAAGACAGCCACTCACTAGTCTGTTATTAAGACTGTGGGTTGCTTCTGTTTAACACATGTGCACACACACGCACATGGCAAAATAAAAACAATTGTTTCTGAAACAGGTATGGTCTCACCTAAACAACCATCAAGCGAAAAAACTCCCGTCAGTGTTGTCAAAGTTGCTTCATAAACAGTGACTGAATGTATGTTCCCTGAGTAGTATAAAGTTTACATTAACAAGCCAGTGGTGCTTTCAACCACCTCCTCGCTCTTCCCCATCGTTATTCAGAAATTGTCACTAACAATGCTTGCTGTTTACATTGGAGAGCTTAAAAAAAGCTTAAGAAGATGAGTGTGTGAGGAATAATTTTTTTCTTTCCCCTTGAACTTTCATTTGTTTGCTGGAGAAGCTAGAATTGTGAAAGGAATTGAAGTGAAGAAAAGCCTCTCCTGATTACTAATGGAAGCATCGTTTTATTGATGTGGTTGTAAGCTCTCCACTTAAATGTGAAAGTCTCATAGCACAGAGCCAGGGTATGATGCCTCTATGAGGAAGACACTGAGAGGATGATGGTAGCTTTTGCTGTTCTGAATTTGGTAGCTTTATTAGATAGTTTGAAGAGAGTATACATGCTCTCCATGCAGTTCCTTTTATTAAGAGATTATCTCACTTCTGTGTAGCTTTGCTCCTTTCAGACTGTCGTTACTTAAAGGTATCTGGAAGTAGCACTTAATGTGGAATAAATGAGATAATGTGTTTCTTGAACAGATTTACCGGTAGAGCCAGTGTATTGTTTCTGTTCTACCAAGTTTTCACAGTAATCATCATAATAATTAATTAAACTTTACGGATTATAAAAATAATTCTAAATGGAAGCCTGCTTGCTGTAATCACATTTAAGTAGAGACAATTACTTGTTTTGAGTGAACTATAACAATTCATGCATCTTGCCATGGAAATTGAATGCTATAACAGAAACTCATCTATTTTGAATGGAAATAATAAAACATTCAACTGTATAGTCACTGTATTAATTAAGTGACTGGTTAATAAGCCAGCCTTTGTGGAGAGTTAAATTACGTCATGCAAAGAGAGAACAAACTCATTTGGAGCCTCCTTTAGAAAGAATTAGTAATTGGTAAAACATCTAAAGAGTGTAGAAGGAGGCTGAACAAACGTACCCAGCTGACCTATTTTGCAACTTCACACGGAGTGGTATTTGCCTCTTTTCACCTCCAAACAATATCAATTAAAACTTTGCACCATAATGATATTAACAGTTGCTTGTTCTTTAAATGTATATAAAAGCATAGAACTTTTAAGTTATATTGCTTCAAATTAAATACAAATTTATACTCTGGAAGAAATGAAAGGTGAGATGCAGAGATATACTTTTTTTTTTTAAAAAGGAACTTCCAAAATATACTTAATTGCTCGATCAGGTATTGCTACAAGTATTGTACTGTGAAAGTTTTCTAAGCATATGTTGTGAAATAGTCATAATTTAATTTTGCGTCTTTGCCTCATTTCTGTGCTTTTTTTAAATTGAATTTTGTTGCCAGAACTTAAAAAGTATGTAAGATTAGAGGTGAATCAAAGCATATTTTTAAAAAAAAATTCAATTCAGATTTTAGATTGTGCAGTGCCTCGCCCTCCCCCAATTCTGTGATTCGATTCCATTTGATTAAAGCCACCAAAAAGCTGGAACTTCCAGTCCAGACCTTTCTGCAGACCTGCCTCTGTCAGGGTAGGAATGAATGCATTTGTTCCTGCACTATGCCTGGCTGAGAACTGAAGAACAGAGATAACTCCCAGTACTGTAGTCTCTGGAGTGGAGGCCATTTCCTGTGATCTCAGTTTTCTTGTTAAGGCTTTCCAATGTCAGTATTTCATAGAGGAAGAAAATCGGGGCTGACAGGTTTAGCTACCATCTGATGCGAGTCAAAATTTCTGTATAAATGGCAGCTGATCGTTTGCTTGTGTCTGTGACGAGTGAGGCAGCCCAGCAATTTAGGCTTAGAAGACAAGGAGAGCCCAATAAAGGTGAGGTGTAATTACCATTTGAAATAAAACTCCTCTTATTTGTTCAGGTGTCTTACCAGGAACTATTGGGTCAAAAGATCTCTTGCCTAAGAGCAAATAAATACCAATACACTTAGTGCTTTCCAGAGCTTATGGAAAGCTCGTGCAAGTGTTCAACATAGGAGTAATAGGTCTGATGCTGAATGGGAAGGTACAAGTGTTGTTAAAAGAGAGATGAACATGGGAAAAAGATACTTAATCACATTGTCCTTGTGAGAGGAAGAGTTGTGTTGCTGATATGCAAGACTCCTAATCTCTCGATGAAAAGCTTGTAAGCAGGTTGATAAGGCTGTGACTTTATATTTGAACCACATTTCACAGTGTAGAGGAGGGGTTCAAATTCCAAGGTAATGATTACAAACCACACAGGAACTGAGCTGGCAGGTGTATCTGGCTCCACTCCTCCCCATGCCATTCTGAGCTGATCCATCAGAAAGTGAGCCAATCTAGACAGCTGAACAAAATAAGTGCAGAGTAAGACCTAGTTCTGATTTTTCTGGTATTCATATGACCTGTCCTATATTTTTGGTCAGAGGCCTTGTTAGGAGCAGATGGAGACGCATGCTCTTTTGATGGAGACCTTTTTAAGGCTTGATCTTGCAAGAAAGAGTGTAGGGTTTCAGAAACATGAGGATAGATGGATGTTCACTAGATGGGATGTGATGAGGGGGAAGCTGCTAAGCCTAAGGCAGTGTGGGAGCTAAAAGCAGCTCGATGTTTTGGGATCCGCACTTGCACAGTTCCAGCAGGAGAGCAGCAGATAGCACAGCAAGCACCTAAGTTGTGAGCAGTTGGAGTTGTTCTGGGATTGTTCAGAGAAACAAATTTTGTGGGGAGGGAAAAAGTCCTTAAACTGAGTAAGGAATATTACGGCATGGCTATGTCTGGTGTCAGTGTGTGAGTTTCAAAACCTGTTAAGAAAATAGGCATATGGACTGCAGTGTCTGAAAGGCACATAAGCTTTTTTGAGTGAGGAACATAGCAGACACTCTTTTCCATTTTACATTTCTTCCGAAAGTGTCTTCACACATTTTCGTGTATATTTATGTCTCTGAATTTAGGGAGGGAGGGTGAGGAGGAAAGGAAGCTGAGGAGACAGCAATGTTGCGATTTGATGGAGATTAGCACCAGTTTGTTTGCAAATGGAAGCTGCAGAGGAGCTGCAGTGATGTGTTATATTGCTAATTATGTTTCAGTGGAAAAGCTGCCACTCAGGAGAAATAGGCATTTCCAGTAACAACTCTGTGATTGGAGCTCCAAGGAGAAATGCCAGCCTGCGTGAACGTGGTGCTTAGTATTTGTTGGTGAACTGTGACATCTGAAATGATACTGCTCTAGATAAAAGTAGAGCTTAACTGTGCTAAACAGTCAACAAACACTTATTGAGACTCCAATTTCAATGTTTAAACGGTGAACAAAATACCGGGGTGGGGGAAGAATTCTGCAGCATCTACTTTCTAGAGGGAATTGCTCCCTCATTTTCTAGAGGAACAAGAATAACAGTTAATTTTTTTTTTTTTTTCCCTTGGATCATGCTGCAGTTGGTCATAAATTGCAGGAAAATAGCTCATGAACTTCCTGCACTTCTCCTTTGGGGCACTGAGACTGCAGGATGTTCACTTGATCGTTGAGGGAAAGCAAAGCAGCCGGGAGCAGGACACAGAGCTGGGGTGACTGGCCAGCAGGTGACTCGGAAAACGAGGTCTGCAGAGTGTGGGAAGGGCGTGAGGAATGCTTGCTTTGTGCCATGTGGCCTTGTGGCTCTCTGTGCACGATGGCTTTGACAACAGGCATCAGTTATGTAAAGGAGAGAAGTGAAGAAAGGTCGGGCTCGCGAAACATGGTGGGAGCACTTTGCAGGAACAAAACGCCCCCAAAACCTCGGTTGGTCTTCCGAGGCCTGTGAAGACATCTGCTCGTCACAGTGAAGCACAGGTGGACACCTGCTATGGTGGGTTTGCACAAGGTCCCAGCACTGCTCCTGCTGGGGGAGCCCCGGGGACATCTCTGCCACAGGCTGCCAGGGGCACCGCGGCCTTGTGCGGGCGCCGGGGCAGAGCAGGCCGAGGGCCTCAGCTGCCCTGAGCAGGGCGCGTTGCCCCGTTGGAGGAGAGCTGTGTGCACTGTCCGCATCACTCTTGCAGATGGTTTATTTTCCTTGTGTTTATTCTGTCAACGCTCCTTTGAAGAGGACAAACAGCAAACACGACTGCTGGAACAGGAGCAGCAGTCACAGCATGTTTTATAGGCAGAGTGGGTAGGGTGAATCTAGCGAGACCTTGCAAATGCTTTCCTCCTCCACCGTGGAGAGCTCTGGCTGACAAAACGAGGGTGCAGTGGTGACAGCGGTTGCACCCAGTCATGGCAGGTGTCCTGATGCAAGTTATTTTCCTCTGTCTAGGTAGAAGACACTTTGAATAGTCTCTGATATCTTGGATCTCTCTGTCCTCCATTAAAAAATGAGTGGGCACTATAAAAATACAAAGGCTAGGATGTTTCCTCTGGTCATAAATTTCTCACAGAAAGATTGCTCCATCTTTAACAACTTAGTGCTGGGTCTGGTGCTGAAGCTTGGGCTTAATAGGGTTTATTAAAGTACCTTCACTTTAGAAGAAGGCTGAATGAAATTGTTCTGATTTTCTTTTTCTTGCACTGTAAATGTAGTACTGAACTGTACTGTATTAGGCTTCTCCTGTTTTAGTAGCAAACATTACCTTATTCTCTTTTCCACAGCTCAGGAACAACTCTGGTGTTACAGTGTACCATCTTTTTGGACAGGAAATGTAATGAAATATTGTACATATTGCAGAGTGGGTCTGCATAACCAGGAAATAAATCCGTGATCAAACATGGAAATCTGTAGGAAAGGTGCTTTTTAGTTAAAAGATATATCTGTCCTCTTCCCATCTGCCAACTTGCTGTTTTAGTGGATCTGGGGAGTCACAGATTTGTTACTAGTCTTTGCCTTGAATCAACAATGCCTTTTCAGATAATGTAGGAATTGTACAGGACTTTATATTCATGGGTAGTTCAGCACCCATGTGTTTGTTCAACAACAACAAACCACCACCAACAAAACAGATCAAAGGGGCTTTTCAGTGTTTAGGCTGTGGCACCTCACAGATGCCCCCACGCTGTGGTTTGGCAGTAAGGCCCCTCTCATGGTTATGGGGCATCCCACGTAGGAAGGGGTCCCCTCCGGCTGGAGCTCAGCGTTCAGCTGGGGGAGCTGTGAAGTAGGGGCCTGTTTTCTCATAGACCTCCAGCTTATCCTCACTGGCTCCACAGCATCTGGAGGACAGCACAGCCAGATATTTCCCATTTACCTGTTTGCCTCAAAACATTTTTTTTTTTTTTTAATGATGAAGGAAAACAGCAGCCAGCAGTATGTTTTCAGTCTCAAGAAAGAGCATTGGCAATGCTTATGCAGGCTTGAGATCCTGTAAAACAGAATACAGGAAAATGTGCATGCTCACCAAGAAATTTCAAGTTGTCCTCTAACCCATAATACTCCTGAGAATAAACATTACTTTGAGTTGTAGGACAAAGCCTTCAAAATGCAGAACAGACAACAGTCTCACCAGGAAAGTTTCTTGAAAGACAAAGGAGTTTATTTTCTTTAATGAGGAAAATGGGTGACATCCTCTGGATTCAGTTGTGCCAAGTAGATGGTAATAGAAAATCATTATTTGTGAAAAAGTTTATAATCCCAAAAACATTTATTGGCACGTAAGTAAAACATTCTGCACAATGCAATGTGTATAATTCTGCCATTATACCGACTGTACTCCATTATTTCACTTAAATTATTTTTCTCTACAGCCATCTCCATTGAACTATTTCAGGTCACTTAATAAGCAATCTGAAGCCACATTGTAATGTGAGACCACATCTAATAAATACAACTTTTCTGGATATGTAGGTTCAGCATTTTTCTTTTTTTTTCTGCATGAAATCTCAGAAGAATTTTTGGTATATCCTGCCTTTGATTTTTCCTTTATAGTCATTTACAGTTTCAAATAAAATTTCCACTTGCACTGGTAAATAACTTAATATGAGTTGCACTTTCATGCTCCTTGGACTAACTTATTTTGTCCATGTCAATTTTTGATATCTGGTACCAACTTTTCAGCCTCCAATTCTGTAGTTGAAAGACTGCACTTACAGGAGAGTGGTTTATTTGTGGATGCTGCTCCTTTTTTCTTCATACAGACGTAATTTTCATATGTACATCGAATATTTTGACAGTCAGCTCCCAGACATGTTCAAAACAACCATCTCAGTAGTATTAAATAATGGAATTTAGTGAGCACGAAAATTGAGAGGACAGTGTAAGACTGGCAGACCGATGCATCCTAAGAAAAACCCGTGGTAGAAAGAAACAGCATTAGGCACAAAACTGACCAGTGATATTTGTGGCAGGGTAGCTTTGTGCTTTTAATAGATGTGATGTTGCTGTCTCCTCTCTTCCATGCTGCCCTGAGAATTCTTTTGGAAAAGCACAAAATTACTAAGGGCAGGCAGTGACAGAAAACTCAGTACCTTACAGGAGAATCTGGCTGTGGAGTGTCTACATCCTTCAGTGGGAACGGGCATGCCTCAGTTGCTACGCATGAATATTTTTCTGAGGTCAGATACAAACCCAGAAGGAACTTGGCTGAATACACAAACTCTTGAGGACTGTGCCATGCTCCATCATTTCTGTGAGGTCTATCCTACCCTTTGCAGCCTCCATCAAAGTGAGGGCAGGTTCCTCAGCGCTTTCTATTAGAGCTCTGAAAATCTCCCAAGGACAGAGCTTCCACAGCCTCTCTGAGCCCCATTTCCAGGGCTTGGCCACTCTCACTGTAAATCTTTTCTTCCTCTGCCCAAAGCAAGTTTCCCTTGTTGTGACCAGCTCTGAGAAGAGCCTGGTTCTCATTTCGGTAGGCTGGTGGAGGTGGTGGAGGACTGCCATGGCAGCCCCACCTTGGCTTGGTCATCTCCAGGCTGAAAGGTCCCACTTCCCCCAGCCTCCCCTCGGACACCGTGTGCTCCAGCTCCCAGAATCGCCTTGTGGCCCCCCAGCAGGCCCCCTCCCCTGCAGCGGGGTGGTGCCGGGCTGCAGCTGGACGCAGTGCTCATGGCTTGGCCTCACCACTGCTGAACAGAGGGAGTGAATTACGAGATGTCTTTTTAACTCGTGTGTGCTGTAAGCGTCCTGTTAAGAGCAAAGTGGACTGTGCATAAACATAAATACATTCCTTCTGTTGCTGTGCGTAGTTAAGAGATGGACCAGGAATAATAGCTAGTGAATTAAAATCAGAGTTATGTTCACTTACAGGCTGCTAAAAGCTGAAGAAGTAGTCTCTTGTCATATATAAACCATATGCATAGCAGACAGGAAAGCAAGAACACCATTAGAACGCCTGAGGTTTGGTTTCATAGCACGCTAAGTCCAGAGGTGACCTTTAGTTATCATCAATGTGATATCAGTGGATATACAGTGCGCCAAGGCTTCCTTCCGTTCGTTTATCTGAGGTTTGGTCTCAGTGATACCTGATGCGGAATAACGTGTTGTCCGTCAGCCTGCTGGGTTAAAAGCAGTGCTGGCAGGCGCGATCCTACAGCCTCGTGCTGATGGACGCCGTAGGGCTTTGTGCAGAGCAGGAGGAAGTGCACTGAGAAGGTGGCACAGAACTGGGGAGGGAAAACCTCCGTGTTTGAAGTGAGGTAGTGTGGTGGATGCAGTGGTCGTTCTGGACATAGGATGGTAGTTTTCAAACACACTTGCTTCTCTTCAGGTTTATCATCCTCCTTCTGTTAACATCAGCTATGCTTTTTGTTCTTGTTGTTATTGCTACTTAAAAATACAAATACTGTGTTTTCATGATGGGTGAAATTGAATTCTCCTACTGATGGCAGCAAGAGGTCTTGCTGGTGGGATTGCAAAGCACTTGTAAAAAGCCTCTTCTGTGGATGGGGCTGTAATGGAGTATGCAGAGGGTAGGGCTGGGGTTTAGTGATTCCTGCTTTCTCTCTCCTGCTCTTTGCAGAGATGCTGTTGTTCAGGGGAGAGCTAAGAGGCGCAGTCCTAACCCTCAGGGAACACCTTGAGCTGCAGCTGTGTGTGGTCTGCATATTGCAAGAACAAAACCTGAAGAAAACCTTCTTCTGCTGTTCCTCTCGATCTCCTCAGGGATCAGATGTGATTTGTGGTCTTTCCCTGGAGCCCCCTGCCCCCTCACCTCCAAATGCCATTCAGCCTTTGGCAAGCCCTGGCAGGGCAGCAGATTGCTTCAGCTGAACATTGATAAGCAACCACAAGCTGTGGCAAAGGTGGCTCTGGGCTTCTGGCATCCTTTTCCTTCTAATCATGTTTTTTTAATGAGGGTTTTAGTTTTGGAACTGCTGACTTTGGCGCTCACATCTATGCTGATAGCTTTATTTATGCAGATGCAGCACATAAATTGTCATGTCCTGAGTGCCCAGTGTCAGGGATGTCTCTGTAGACAGGAGAGCAGGTGTTGTTTCTCTGGGGCATTTGACTTTTAAATTTCCTCAGTATCACCTTGCTTGAAAGAGCACAGCTTTAGGAATTGATTGCTCCGGTTGCTGCCCTTTCAGAAGGGCAACCTGCAGCACTGCAGGGCTGCCTCTGCAGCCACCAGCGGAGAGTGGCAGGGCTTCGGGGATGATCAATATGGAAAAACCTGTGCGCTCATCCCTCTGTATGCTGTGAAACTTCCATTTTACCGGTTGAGCAGAGTTCAGCACAAGTGGAGGGGTCACACAACTTCAGTAGGAAGACAAAATTGATAATCTTTATGTTCTTTTCTGATCGAGCTTTTTCAATCTTTAGAGCTCTTTTTCATTCTCTAATGCTTCTTTGAAATCAAAAACTAAACTGAATGAACAGTTAATAGGGTCTTTTCCCATTTTCACTTGAAGGCTGTAATGTCTTATTAGCCCGAAATACCCTTGTAATTTTCCACTTCCAGATTCTGCTTTTTGCCTCTCCAAGATCAGCAGACCCGTTTGACTTCTCCTTGCCACAGGAGAAACTAGTCCTTCCCCTCTGGAGGGGACAGCCTGTGAGGCTAGTTGGAGGAGGTCTCATACACCAGCTTCTGGAGGTGGAAATCAAAACTGAAAATGTTTTTTGTGGTCTTCTCTTCGCTAGAAATTTGATGTTCTGCCTTGCCACAACACCAGACCGCAAACACCAAACAAGAAACCTGTGTGTGCTGTGCTGTGCCATGCCACTGCTTGGGTGTCTGGAAAGAAATGGATTTACCTAAATCAGTGTTGACTGAATGATTTGGACTGCTCTTCGATATGGAAGGGGAGGGAAGTTTTCCATTTGCATAGTGACATAACAGGGATTTCATTTGTAAGTTTTTTTTATTTTCATATTTTCCTACAGAGTACAAGAACAGTTGTACTGGATCAGATTGAATGGCTGTGTAGTGAATAGTGTCTTGCCTCTGAGAGAAGACAAAAACAAGTGTCTTGGAAAAAGTATCAACACACAACAATACTTCCCCCTGGATATTCTCCACTTGTCCAGTACTCAGCAGCTCACGGTTACTTGAGCCAGATGCAGTATCTTTGTGTTTAATAGCTGTTGATGGATTTTTTTGATTTAATTTTCTTTTTCTTTCCTTTTTAAATTAATGACCTTCTCAACATTATTAATTACCTTCTGGACCCCTCAGTCATCTCTTCAGATTGAACCCAGTTTTCAGGTCCAGGACAGATTTGCCACAGACATCCAGACATTGCTCCCTAACGACACCTGCATGACATCAAGCACGTTCTGTCCTGGAAACAATCGAGATTTGTTGCTTGTCGATCCTGTGGACATTTGAAACGCTAAGATCGTGTGCAGTAGCAAGCACACCATAGATCTATGGAGGTGCAGGAATTTGCAGAGTGTTGGTTTCTGACAGAGATCCTGGCCAAGGGACAAGAGATCCAGAATGATAGCCCCAGTCTTTTCAAAGCCAAGCCTCACTGCTGCCAGATTCACATTTCTTTTCATGGCACTGCTACCTCCTCGTTGCCATCTGCCAGCAGGTATAATTGTCTCCTTGTCACTACCCCAGCTACCACCACTGCTTTCCTGTCCGCTTCAGGTGCGTAGGGATGTTGCTGGTACTTTACAGGGTAGGCAGTTCTGGAGGCAGGAGCATTGCCTCTCGGCACACAAAGAAGTACTGAGGTGAGGTGGGCTGTTATGCACAGTGAACACCCCTCAGACCATCTAGCTGCTCTTTTGATTTCAGAAGGTGTACATGTGATGTCCCAGAGGAAGAGAGTGGAATGGGAACTTGTCACAGCTCTGGAAGAAACCAAAATAATCCTGGTGATTTCGAAGATCTTATTGAGAAGGAGTGCAGAGCTCCTTAATGTTGCATTTGAAGATCAGAAGAAAATGTATGTTAACAAAAACCTCTAAACTTGCATCACTAAAATGAAGCATAACTAGGGTAGATAGTTTTTACATTGTGTCATTCAGCCCAAGTTTGTAGAGCCCCCACATGGGAAGTGCAAATACTCAGCAGGCTTGCAAATCAGTAATTCAGTAAGTGCTTACAGACGGAATTTTTAAAGGAAGGATGCTTACTTAGGCCTCCTTAATGTAGAATGACTTGTTTTTGAAAATTGGCTTTCTGTTGCTGAAAACAAGCTTTTTTGGGGTGCTTGTTCCTGAATGCTGAGAACAGATTTTAAATATCTCAAGAGTCTGAAATACTTATTCATAAGTAATAGTAACACAGGGTATTAAAAGGGTTTTCTTCTCTCTGCAGCTGTGAAATTTGTTTTGAAAGCAGTGGAATGCTCTTGCTTATGCAAATGACTGGTAGAGGAAGGAGCCAAAACTGTAAGTGGATGTGGCTTAAGCATAAGATTAAACTACCGATCAGCTGTAGACATTTTTTTTTAAGACCTGGTAAAAGCAGAACTCATGAAATATCTTTTTTTTCCTCTTATTTCACTGTAGATAATGCTCGTGACACAAGTTGTGTAGCCTAATAGTTTACAACGTGAGATCAGAAATTAAATTAACCTCTTTTATCTGTTCTGATGTAGAGTCCACATGTCTCTGTCTGGGAATGGTAAAAACGTGGAAATTGGTAAGCTGCATCCATTTTTTGAAAGATAAACTTCTCACATGTGGGTTTACAGTGTGGAAATGAGGTCTGCCAATATCCTGCATGTTCAGCATAGGCTGCATGAGGAGGATTAAGGGGTTGTGCATCTTCCCAAGGTTCAGAGATGCCTCACTGAAGGCAGAATTCTGTGCTGCTAGTCCAAGCCTGTACAATGTCCCTCTCTTCGAGCCCTATCCCAAATCTGAGATCCTGGAAAGTCTATCCCTTACTTCATCATGAGTTAGATCATGTACTCAAACCATGTTAACTTCATCTTTATTTCTTTGATATAGACACCTTTTTTTTCTCCTCTTTTTCTTTTTCTTTTTCTTTTTCTTTTTCTTTTTCTTTTTCTTTTTCTTTTTCTTTTTCTTTTTCTTTTTCTTTTTCTTTTTCTTTTTCTTTTTCTTTTTCTTTTTCTTTTTCGTCAAAGCCTCCATGGACTGTGTAGGCACAACATTAAAGGCTGCAACACTGACACCCAGGTCAATATAATTATACTGGACCAGGCAGGGATTGTGATAAAGGGTTTTTGCATTAGAGAGACCATGTATAAACTTCTTACAAAAAAGGATGGTGGAATCTCTGAAGCTGCTCTTCATGCACATTAAAGATGTCCTGTAAAAGCACTGCATAGACTAAATTTGCACCATATTTATGTATTTTAGAAGAAAGAGCAAGTTGTCCTCTTGCGGCCAAAGCGATGCTGCAGTTGCTGTCGTGCGAGCAGACGGGAAGCCTAGGAGAGCTCTGTCCCTAGGCTGAGGGTCTGGTGCCTCATCTGCGGCAAGGCTTTACCTGGCCAGCAAGCTTGTGGGCTTCCCTAGCTGGCATAAAATGCCGCTCAGCAAAGATCAGCACTTTGGAGGCTGGCTCCTAACAAAGGTGCAAACTAACCTGAAGGCAGAATGAGCCAAATGGTAGGTGTCTCAGGAACCTAACTGTGGGGGCCTCTGTGTCCAAGAAGCACTTCATTAGCATTGTCCATACTCTTTATAACTCTTTCTGTGTGTGATGGGACAGACCTGTCTCCACCGGGCTACTTTTCTCCAGTCCGTGGTATGGACAAGGAGCGGATGCATGCGGTAGGTGAGTCTTTGGAGTTGCCTTCACCCCTTGTTCCAAAATACTCAGGAGTTAGGAGTGGAGATGCTTTCACTGGCCTAGTTTGGCTTCTGATTTGTTCTGAAAACAGAACATGCACTAAAATCATAAGAGCAGCTATAATATATCGTGTCTTTCTTCTTTTGTTGTCATGTCAGTAACCTTTTACATTTTGTCTTGAGAATGATTGGGAAAGGCAAAGCTACCTTGGGAAAACAGTGGCAGGTGAGCGTCTGGAGAGCGCACTGACATTTGTCATGACTTTCTGTGATGCATAAATCAGACATCTGGGTCTTCAAAGCTATGCTCAAAAGTACTTGTCATTTAGCAGCTCTCAATAAAAAAAATCACATTCAAATCCCCTGGAAGTTCCATTTTACTCTGAATAGGTCGAATTATTTGAGAAAAGACAGAAGTGAGGGTGGTAAGGGTAGAGATGTGTGCACCGAAGATCTAAAGAAAGACGTACAAGAAGGGATGCCCCCACGCTGCGGGGAGGGCTATCCAGGGTGGCCCGGCCATAGCCCTGCTTTCACCTGCCGGCTGGCTCCAGGGCCCTGCACAGCGCTGCCATTCGGCTGTCCCTGTCACACACACGTCCTCGCGCTGGGACTGCCAGCTGACAAAGGGAGTGACAAAGGTGCTGCGCGGGTCGGGTCGGCCGCGTGCCTCTCTCCGGTTTGTCCCCTCCTGTTCGCGGGGCAGGTGGCTGTCGCACCCGCGTGTCACTGCGGCCCTTTGCTGGTAAGGCTGGAGAAGAGGAGCGGTGAGCTGCGGCGGGTAGCAGCAGCTCCTCTTAGGTTTCACAGCTGATAAGTAGGGGCTGCTCGGTCTAAATCCCAGGTAAATGGAAACCAGAAATCCTCTCTTAGGAAGCACTGCCCTCAGATGTTCTTGAGGCTATTCAAACAGCTTCAGGCTGTGCTACAGCAATGGGCTGAGCTGGTGCCCTTCTTCCTCAGTGCTTCAGAGGGATATTGTTGTTTTTGATGTTTTTCAAGTTTAAATCAAGAAAAAAACACATCCCAGTACAGCATCAGCATCATCTATCACGGTATGAAGGCAAATCCTGTCAGAGAAGCCAAGCTCTATCTTTGCTTTCTGCTCTTCTCTGAGACGCAGAAAAAGGATGGGAAAAAAGCTGGCAAATACTTCTAGGTGATAGTACTGAGGCTCAGAAATTAAAACTGGGCTAGGGGAGTATAGTCTTTGACATAGGTGCCAGGGAAGCAATTTTGAATTTGAAAGGGGAATGCAGAAAACAGACTTTTTGACTTCTTTTGCTTGTTTGTTCTGCTGTTCTAGTTGTGCTTGCTTTTTATGGGCCAAATTTTTATCATGCCAATGTCATTTCACTACAATTTTACACTAGTACAAAAGGAAAATATATTATCAGATATAGTGGTTTGATGTTTTTACTTGTATAAATCTTTAGCAAGCTATTTATTATAGTTATTTATACTTTACAACATCAGGGGATAAAAAAGTCATGGAGTAGAAGTACTTACATAAAGATTGTATTTCTAAGACAGCACTGAGGGAAAAAAAAAAAGTGTAAAAGGTGCATGTCGTGTCCACAGTCTGATATTTGATATTTGAAGCTCATACGCATAAGGACTGTGGTAAAGAAAGTCAGCCTTAACAGCAAGCATCAGTTTAGCATGCATTTCAAAACTTGCAGTGCTGACGGCTTCTACAATGTTGCTGAGTCAGCTGCATACGAGCGAAAAGTTTGTGATCTTGGTCAGCAAAAGCATACAGCGATCTGCTAGAGAAGGTGATGGAAATATTCATGAGTTTTTTTGACCCTCACCTTTTTCTGTGATGACCCTTGATTTATAAGTGAATATGGAGAACAAATGAATCAACATTTTGATGTGGCAAATATAATGTGATATTCTGTTCCTTAACTGGGTTTTTCGTCACTGCCAGCGTGGGAATTCCTTCCACGCTGAACTGCATGGTAAATGAGTTATTTATGGCAAAACTCTTTCACAGCAAGGGTAGACTTCTTCTGTGTGTTTTAGTGCATAGATTACATCGTTGCCTTTAAACTAAGGATTTGGGAAGGGTGGGTTTTTAGTTCTTTGGTATGAGCTGATAAAGCACAGGAGGCTACGTACAGCTTTCTCACTTGCTCTAACAACTCGCCTGCACTTTCCTGATCTTCCCTTGCCACATACCTTTACAAAAGATAACGGATATAATCAAATTACGTTCTTTGATCCTCACCAAAATCCGCGGATCTCTTCTGCAATGGATTCCTGTGCAGTTTGAAAACCATGATTGGGGCATGGCATGGTTTGAAACTCAATAAACTGTTAGTGGCTTCTTGATTTTGATTTTGGAACAAATGTTTCTACCTGTTGGGATCTGTTGCCCTGCTGAACAACAATGCAGCTTGCTGTGAGACAAGTCAGAAGTGCAGCTGAATAAATTTAACTTCCACGCTCTAGGACAGCAGATGTGAAGCCCAGCTTCCTTGTGCATAATAGAACTTCATGACTGCCTGTGCTGACTTCTGAAGTGTTACAGATAGCACAAATACCTCGTATGGCTTTCAGGAGCTATCTGTATTGCGTGACAGCATCTTGGGGGAATTGCTGCAGAACTTCATTTGTACAAGTGAACTACAAAGATGATTGCTTTTCACCAAATTGGCACTTTAACTTTAATGATGTGTGTTAACATTCTGCTGCAAATGTTTATATATCATCAGTTCCCTTTATTTTTCTCACTTCAAAACAGCAAGCAGTTTAATTCTATCTCTGTTCCTTGTTTTGGTCTTGGAACACACCTGTAGGAAAGAGGCCAACAGAACACTAAAATTAGAGGCAACTGGAATTTTTTCCTGGCTAAGCAAAACAAATATCTGTGCCTTTTTATGATCTGACATTTCAGTTGTGATGTATGCAAAGTGATATAAGTGCTTATCTTAACAGCTGCCTTATATATATGTCATAAACACCAAATTATTTATTACAGAAATCTTGATAACACTCTTAAAAGTGAAGGGAGTACAACAGCTTTTTTCTAAGTGGTTATCTAATGATTTAAGAAGTTAGTCCTGGATATGACCATCTCTCTGGGACTGCGTTGTGGGAGCATTTCCCTAATCTGTTTTAGTGCACAGTCACCCAGATGAGCTCAGTTTATGTGCACATAATCTGTTCTGGTGGGCCAGCACTGAGGGAATGGCAAAGGGGGGGACAGGCTTCAGCAAGCTTAGTGAAGGATGTCTCGTCACCTCCTTAGACTGATACAGTGTGTACTCATGATGTTTTTACACTCCAGGATGCTGAAAGAAATTACAAGCAAATTTGTTAGTGGCATTATGGCAGCCAGATATCCGGCTATTGTCAATCAATGGCAATGGCGAATTCAGTGGCTCTCCTGTTCTGAAATCGTGCTTAATAAAAGAGAGGCACTGTCACAACACAATAAATGAGTACAGCTGTGACTTACTTGAAAAATAAAATACAGATGAATGGAAGGTGACAAAGATGGAAGCCATATGAACAGAAACAGCCTTTTTTGAAGGAAAATTAAGAAGTGGTAGACTTTCAAAATGCAGTGATAGAATTGGGATAGAATCAAATAGGAAATACCAAGACTATCTTGCTGAGGCTGGTTGAACTTTGTGCATGGGTTGTATGCTGGAATTATTTTCATCCACCTCTAGCAGTGTCCTTGCTAGAAAAATGAAAGGCAGCAGGCTGTTGAAAGAGGCACAGCAGCAGGCACTGCACAGGTAGCCCAAAGGCTGCTAGGGTGGAGATAAAACAACCAGACAAACAAACACGCACAGACACCAGCAACTTCATCGGCGCTTTGGCTGCTGGATGTGTCTGGAGGGCCCATGGCAGAAGGCGCTTCAGAAAGCCATGGTGCCCAGCAGTCTGCTCTGCAAACTGATTGCAAAAAGCATTTCCTTAAATGTGCTTTTCTTCAGGAATTTTTACCCACACAGAGGAACACAACTCTAATCAACCAAAGTAAATTGCAAGCTGGGAAAGAAAGAAGGAAAAAGCTGACAAAATTTCTGTTTTTTTTTAACACTTGAGGGGAAATCTGGTATCCTGGGAAGGTGAAGAAGCATTATGGTGGGAATGTTCATGTTTTGTTTCAGCAACCAGAGCATGGCTGTATTCTCAGAAGTCACAGTTAATGCTCACGGGAAAAAATGCAACATATCATTTACATGCCAGCTGTACTTCATTGTTTGTCACTCTTTCCGGCACAGAACCATGGCCCTTTTTTTTATTTTCTATCACTTTTTAAAACTGATAAGTAGAGATTAGGACTGAATGGAGGAATGAGAAGATTATAATGTAAAATTTCCACTTTTGTTATAAGAGAGCATCTTCTTGGTAGGAAAAGAAACCTCCATCTGCAGTTTTCCAGGAGTCTATTTCTTTAAAAAGATGTTTTCAGGATTGATTGGTATCAGGTGTGCAGTGCCTGTGAGTTAGGCGTTACTATGGTGATAACTCTTTTTAGATAGGATGTCAGAGACTATAATTGCACTTAAAAAATCCTGTGCGCAGTATGATAACCTGCACGGAAATAGTCTGTAGCCTCACTCAGACCAAGAGACTTTACAGACTGCGAGTAACCAAAGGTTGCATACTGGTGTCTGGGGGAAGATGGCTCTCCCCTCTCCCTTTGTGTGGCAAACGGGCAGATCAGCTCTACCAGGCTAGGAGGAACGACACGATCCTTTCCACTGACATTCCTCCCCAGCCCCTTGTGAGTCTGTGACTTCTTCTGGGTCTCAGGCTACCAGACCTGCCCCGTAGCTGCTCTGGGGACGTCCGTGCGGCTCTACTTATGTCCACCATGTGCTAGGGCATGTGAATAAAGGTGTTTGTTTTACTTCCACGCGAACATCTCTGTGGTTGCACTGTGGACAGTGGCAAGCCCAAACCTCCTCCTCCTCAGCCTTCCACGAATCTCTGACCGGTGATTAAAATTAAATTGCCTGAAGTTGAATTTACTCTTCAAAATGCTGCTTGCTAACCCTTTGTATTTCATAGGTCCTAGTGCTGCAGCCACACATTTGCTTTTTCACAGTGCAGCCAGCGTAGCCCTACTCTTGTTCATAAACTTTTAACTTGTGCCCCTAACCCTGCAATTGGCCCTCTGTCTGCACAGTGCTTATGCGGCTTGATCTTTTGGCTTTGTGGATTTCTATTTCAAGCCAAGTAATTGATAGTTCACTTGAAGAATAATAAGCTCACAAAGCTTACTAGCTTGAATTCTGCATCAGCAAGGTGGAAGGAAAAGAGGCAAGTTGGTAAGGAGTGAGGAAACCATGACATGACATGGCTTCACAGTCGAGAGGCACGGGATGAAGAGGCAGTGGAGTCAGAGGGTGCCGTGCCTTCCTGCCCCAGTTCCTCTGCCCCAGCTACTGCTTCTCAGCAGCAGCGAGGAGCTCCACGCTCAGCCGCCTGTGGTTGCCCATAGGCAGGGTGGCATGAGCAGCAAGGTGAGTCCTGTTCTTCGTGACTTGCGATTCCATTGCCCTTTTGGTCTCCTCAGAGGATTTGGGCTCTAGGCCATGACTGCATGTATGTCAGCATACCAGATTGCTACAGGAGTTCAGATGTCAGGGAGAGGTCCGCTGTTAGAAAACATTTCCCTAGAGTTTAATAATGACAGAAACTTTTATGATGAAAACTTGCAAATTCGTGCAGTTTTAGTAAGCTTGATCGTTCAGGTCTCCCCAGTATCTGTAGAAGTCAAAAATACTCAGGACTTTTTAGAGTTAAGAGTAGAAAATTGAATATTTGGAACTGTTGTCTCTTGGTGGTCTCTCTTAAGCCTCCTGTGACTGCTATTTTGAACAATAAAATTAGAAAATAAGCAGTTGTGGCCCCAGCTGTACAGAGTACTTAAGTATGTGTTTTTAAGCATGCAACTACAAGAATTAAACGCTTCACTGAGTGCTCTGATGTATTGGAGCTATGCAGTACCATGGAGAATAGTGCTACAACTTTGGAGTAAAAGTGGCGTTTCATTTGATGTTGCACTGTAGGTCAGTTCATTGATTTGACATTATCCCTTATTGTATTTCAGTTGTCTTTGCCAGGTAGTAAGTGGGCTCTGATACAATAAATAAATGGAACATAGTTAAATAGCTAAAGGTGAGTGATGTCAGCAGTCCTTTAACTCAGCTTTGCTGTGTCCCTATTGTATTAAGTGTGTGTCCTTCAGCCATACTCGGGTTCTTTTAGAAGCCAGAATTACTACAGAGGTCAAATTCTTAAACTGATTTTTTCCATTGACTTTTAATGTTATTCATCAACAAATTTGAGATCAGTGAGCTGTAAGAAACACTTCCAAATACAGAAACAATTAAACCAGTCCCTAATACAGGCATCAAGCAGTTTGAAAAATTAAATATCAAAAGCAGATAAAGAGCAAAAGAAGTCAGACTTGGTATAGCATACAGTACAAACACTGATATGGAGACTGATTGAAATCTGAGGGGATGGTAAACGAGAGCCTCTGTCCTTTCAAAGACAATGTTTGTCAGTAAAGATATAATAAGCATGGTAATTGGCTGGTTTGCATAGAACTGTATAAATGGGACTGGAAAATGCCAGCCAAGGCTACTACAGACTGGAGAGTCAAACACTGAATTGTTTGGCATAAAAATGAGAGCTTCCACAGCTGTTTCCGTACTTGAGAAAACAGTGACACAGGAAGTGACTTAATTTGCTAATTATTGCCTTAGTCTTCACATTTTTACTTCAGTTTCCCTGATTTCTTGCTTCTCTCTGGGAAAGGCTTTCCCCTCTGATTTTGCTGTGTTGCTCTGTGCAATAGAAACACACAACAGAAAGCCATCTGGAAACCAGTCTCAGTGCCAGCCCCATTCAGAATAACAAAGCTGATTTTTTGATGCCTGATTTGGAGTACCAAATGCTCTGCCTAACAGCAAATTTGGTGCCATGCCCAGTTTCAGAAAGATGGAGGCTCTTCGAATGCAAAGTGACACTGGTTCAGTCGATAGCTCCGTGCCTTTTGCGCACCTGTTGGGGCGAGCAGTTCAACCTGAAAACTCTTGGTAACTGTGACCATCTTAATCCTGCCTTGTGTGTTGCCTGCAATGAGCTAAACATTACTCAGCAGAGCATGCTGGCAGCAAGGAAGGTGTAAGGAGATACTGGGCTGCACTTGTTAGACCATGGCTGGAAAGAATGTGTCCAGCTTTGCCCTTACAAGCAGGATGTTGATAAACTGGAGCAGGAGACCAGCAAGTTGGTCAGGGAAGGAACATTTGCCCTGGGGAGAGTGGCTGAGGGTCTGAGGCTTGTACAGCTTGGAGGAGACTTTGGGGGGATCTAAGACTGGCCTTCCCATACTTAAAATGGGTTACTGAGAAGATGGAGCCAGGCTGTTTAAAGAGTTGCACAGCTGGGAGGACAAGAAACTGTGGTCGTAAACTAGAACAGGGCAGATTCTGACTTCAGGTAAGGAAAAACTTCTTTGTCATGAGGACGGTTAAGCCCTGGCACAGGTTGCCCAGAACGGTTGTGGAGTCTCCATCCTTGGAAAGGAGTCTCCATCCATGGAGATGTTCAGAACAAGACTGGAGAAATCCCTGAGCAACCTGGTCTGAATAGTTGACCCTGCTTTGAGCAGGAGGTTGGAGCAGATGACCTCCTGAGGTCCCTTCCAACTTAAATTTTTCTATTATTATATATCACCAAGTTTTCAGCCTTGCTTTATTGTATGCTTCTGGCTCTGTCCCAGACATCTCCTCCTGGCTGTGTGGCCTGTCCCACTCTCAGAGACCTAGAAGTAATGCAAAATATGACAGTTGTTCTCCACCAAGTGAGTCTTGACATGATAAAAAGTGTGCTGGTTTTGAGATGTTGACAGATTTTACTTGGAGTAAACCCTACCTTGTCTTCATAAAAGAGGTGCTTAACTAGGACTTGGAGGCAACTGTCTGAACAGGCAAATCTTTGTTTTGAAATGATTGCTCCTTTTCTTCCTCAGGAGATTGACACTTAAGGATATCCCTAAATTTATTTGTTTGACATTCAGAAGCGAGCATAAGCAGGCCATGGACTCTGAGAAAGCACCAGAGTTTTCTTCCCCCCCAGACCTTTCTTCATGTCTTGTTCATCCCATCTATTTGTGAAGTGTTCAACAAAGTCAAGTAGGATACCTTGCTTTGATTTAGTTGGGTTTTTGAGTTGTCACAGAAGTGGTGACCCTAATTCTTTTTCATATGTAGAACTCTTTTAGAAGACTAGACAGGATGAAGTTGAACTAGTTTGTATTTTTCCTAATTATTTTAATTCTTCATTTCCCCCCTTCAGCAGACTTTGGGAAAAACTCAGAAAGCTCATGCTTTTCTTCAGCAGCAAAGTTAGAATCCATACCGAATGAGAAGAGATGAAGACATCATCTAAAATGTACCCAAGAATAGCCTGAAATAATGATTTAATAATAAATGTGAAATAAAGTTAGGAAAATTGCAGAATTTATTTTCTTTCCTAAAATTAAAGGACTAAAAGGTCAGGTTTCTAATGTTGATTAATGAATGACATGTAAAGCTTCTAAAATTGTGATGAAGTGAAGTATATAACAGACATTTTCTCTTTGCCCACTCTTGAATCTTTGATAATGCATCTTTTCCCAAAAATGTTACTTTTGAAGCTGGAATTTGTTTGATTTGGCTGACAATAAGGAGAGCAAAGAGTCTCCCCCAGAAGACAAAGGGCCTCAAGTAGACAGTGAGGTAGGATCATCAGTTTGTCTATTGAAAGTTGCTTCATATCATCAAGGCATACCTGCCTTGACAGCTGGTCATCAGTGTTTCCTTAGCAGTTGCTATAAGTTCACTAACTTCAAATTCAGCGATTAACTTGGGATGTGACTGAGGGGTTGGGGTCCTCTTAGTGTTTTCTTTATCAGTATTTTGCCAGTGTAATATTGGCAATGCAAAGAAAATATTCTTTCAGAGAAGTACTCAGCTGCTGTTCCTTGGATCATGGTCAGTGTTTTTAGTGTTGAGTCTTATTTAAATAAACACACAGTGTTTTTAGTTTAATTTTGTTTTGTTTTTACTCATGTTTGGTTTAACCTCCTTCTGACAGCTCAGTGCTGTGAACAGTTTTTATCCATCTATTTGAGAGCTAATTAGATGACAGAGGTAAGAATTCATGATTTCTGGGGACAAAATGAGCACAGTCATTAATGGACTCAGTTGGAAATGTGGGAGTTGTGAACCTTGCACTGTCACCAAGGGCTCACTCTTCTTGTATAAAAGCTAGTCACTGCATAAATTACAGAAGCAGTCTTTAGGTTTCAAACATATTTGGATGACATACGTCCTCAGACACTGGTGTAGGAGCTGTATGTTGACAGCCGTGTCCACACAAAATAAATGTTAATTACAGATAATCTGAAATGACCTTTATATGCGTAGGTAATCATTTCATTTATAAAACTAAGAGCATTCTGGACATCAATAACATATCTCATAGTCTAACTTTAATTTCTTTAAAAACTTTGTGCAAGATAGCTTGGTTGGTATATAGTAGTACAGACTTAACTGAGCTTGAGTGTGCTGAACTTAAGTTGAGAAGGCTTTCTTCATCTGTTTGAAAAATGAATAAATACAACTTCTTACTGTAGAAAAAGTCAGCAAGGAAAATAAAGTCTCAGCAGTATTATTTGGAAAGTAAATTTCTTGAAATGAGAAATGCAAAATTCTTTCTTAATAAGTGATGGCATGCCAGAACAGACTTTCCACAGCCCAGACATCATGTTGCTTGGGAGATTCTGAATGCTCTCTGCATTGCAAGACCAGTGAAGTTTATCCAAGTTTACAACAAATAATCTGTCCTTACATAGATAACGTGTGAGCTTTCATTAGAGCATCCTGCTACTTACGAAGAAGCTGTTACATGGATAATAGCTTATCTGGCACCACGCCATTTGCCAAACTTCTAAATGTGAAGGTGGTTGCTGAGTCACAGTTTTGGAAGCTGCAGTAACAGTTCAGAAAAATCCATCCTTTAGCTGGTGAAAACCCTGGAGAGCTGCAAAGATGTATTATATGTATGCTTTTGAGCTTTAAAATAGAAAAGAGAGAACCAATCAACAGACCTTTTACGTGTGCGTGTTGTTTTCTTCCTCTCCTCAGCACTTAGGTAACTATAAAGGAGCTAAAAACAACACGTGAAATGTCAAGTTTGAAAGGGCATGTGTGCAAAGAAAGTGTTTCAGGCTAGGGATGTGGTTCAGAGCACTGACTGTACCAACTGTTTGTCCAGTAATACAGCAACTGAGGTAAAAACATGAGTTTCGGTCTTCAGGTAAACAACAGATTTGGAATGAGAGAATGCTTTACCTTGAGATAACATGTGCAGTTTTGTGGTTCCCTGATGATACCAGGCACGATTTACTGAAGGAGGTGGTGAGGGGAAAGAGAAGGAAAGAAAATAGGTTGGAAAGGGGACTGAGGGAGCTCTAGCTATCACATTTCCAGAGCTGGGCTGTGTATGTGTATCAGCATGATGGCAGCCGCGTACTTCCTTTCCTGCTACGGCAGCACAGGTAGGTGTGACCGTGATAACATTTACTGTTTCCCTTGACTGATGCTAGTCCCTTCAGATCCTGGCTCTTAGGTAGACCCCCATTCTTGTTTTGACTTACAACTGTACTTGTAAAATAAATGAAGCATATCTCGTGAGCAGAGGTCAAGGATGGTTATGTTGCTGAAGTTTTCTGGATTATGTTAATTATGCAAAACCAATAACATAGGCAAACTCATACCTACTTCAAAATGCTGATCTTAGTATTACTAGTAACTTTCTGGAGAGTTACTTTTTATAACTAGTACCTGTGGAACAGTCAGGGGTTTGTACTGGGTTTGTACAGGGTTTCATGAAGTAATATCACTTAATCTGAAAGTCCAGAGGGAAGAATGGTCATCCAAGACAGAATATGGGAAAGAGAACTTTATATTGGGAAGTGCTGAATTGTTGAATAGTTCAGTGTAGACTTAATGTGGTTTTATACTATACCAAAATAAATATGTACGTGATTTGAAGGCTAACTTAATATAACCATTTAAACAAATTGTTTCCTTTTTTCTCTTCTTTTTATGTCTAGATTAAACATTCAAAATAGAGATGACACAGTGCAAAAAAGGAATATATATCTACACAAATTGATTCCTATTTCTGCTAACTGACTTTGTGATTCTACAGACATCCACTAAAATGTCCCATTTTATATGAGCCCTTTCCACTTTAGTAACTAAATAATTGGCTGATGTGAACAGTTTGTGGGATGACCCCGATCTCAGTTGCCCTGGTGTACATCCAGAGGAGCATAACTCCTGTGGATTTACAGCAGTAGAGTTTTGCTCAGCTGGGGTCCTCTGTGTCAGAAGAAACCTATCCAGTGGTAAATAAAACCCCATCTCCCTGTCGGTCTTCAACCTGTGGGTGTCTGACCCTTGAAAAATGTCAGGTGGAGACTCTCTTGCCTTTGTACAAACGGGTGAGTCATTTCCTTGGTTGAGAAGCTTGTTTTTCCTCAGTGTTCCTTTTCTTGTTTTTCCCTGCTGACACACTCTGCACACAAGAGCTTTTTTTATTTGTATAACTTCAAGTTGTTTCAGCCTTCCTGAGTTTTAAAAGCAGCGAGATTCTTCCAGTGTCAGTGTGCTTCTCCGGTGGTTGTGTGATGGCAGGTTATTTCTGAGGAGATGGTGGAAGCCAGAGCTGCTGTTACCTTCCTGGATGTTCCTCGCTGTGATTGCTCACAGCTCTACTGGTGGCTGTCTCCTCTTAGCTCGTGCCCAGCCCCTGTTCAAGAAGGACCACGCTGTGGGGCTGAAGGCATACCTGAACCATGAACTTTAAGGTACTTGGCATTTTGGGGAACAGAATTGGGCGAGATTGGCCAACTGACCATACTAGGTGACCCTTTTCCCTGCAGGCCAGTCAGTTCTCCGTGCAAATCAGCTGACAGCTAATACAAACTTAAGCAATGTGGTTATTTCCAGGTAGCTTTCTTGGCTGCTGTGAAACTCGGTGCATAGATGCTGAAATATCTGTTGTTGTAGACATTTGCTGCAATTTGGGTGGGAAAGTATTATTTATCTCATAAGCGTGAAAGCAGTTTTTATGCTACAGTGTTGTCGTGACTGGCTATTGACAGCTTCTGAATTATCACTTCTGATAGCAGAATGCCATTGAATAGACACAGCTTGCTTTCTTACATAGCATCTAGGCAGTAATTACTACCTTTGGAGTGAATGTAGCAGCACAGCAGGTGCAGAGAGTCTCCCTTTTTTACTGGAGGATGGAGAATTCATTCTAAGACACTGTTGTTAAGGACTGAGTGTAGAAAGACGATTTTTGTACCAGAAATGCCCTAAATGGAAATGTTGAAGCCCAGAAGTCTACCTGTAAGGCATATGCTCCTGTAAGTGCATGCATTGTTTATTTATTTGAATTGTGTTCAAGTTTTGTTTCCCTCTTGGCAACAATTCAGCCTTCCCTTGGTGTTTTGCTGTAGTCAGTTGAAAGTCAGAAACTGAGATCGTTCTAGTTGTTTCTCTGATACTCAACATCCCTTTTTGCTGTCCTGTGTGTAGTTATGCTCTCATCTGCTGGATTTTACCATTTGTGTTTTCTACCTCTTGTAGGCTGTTTTTTTTTGTTAACATTTTATGAGGTTTCATAAGTGTCTAGCATTCCTAATGAGCTTTAGTTAAAGAGCTGTACTTGTCTCCATATTGCTTTGAACAAACTAAGCAAACAGAAAAGAACCCTTTTATTTAAAAATTCTTAGCCTTTCTGATGTTCTCCTGCTTGCTGGGCTTTACAAACATGCAACAAAGAATTTTTTTTTGTCTTTGTAGGCCCTCCATTGAAACAGTAGAGTAAGAATCTTCTTTGGTATAATGAATGTGGTTAGATTTTTAAAAGAGAGAGAGAGAAAAGAAAGAGAAAGAAAAAGCCTCTAGATTTATGTTCAGATTTTGTTCTTTGGCCATGACTGTTGGTACTTTGCTCTGAGGGAGCAGAGAGAGTTCTCTGCTGAAAACGGGTTCAGTTTTTCTGTGGGTGCAACTCTTCCTCCTCCAGAGAGGAAGGGTGATTCATCAGGTGGAACTGGGGAGAGCCACTGTCCGTGTGGCCTTTCAGATGCAGATTGTCACGTCTGTATCACTGCAAGGCTTCTGGGGCTCTCTGTGGCCAGGAGGAGCCTGAGATGGAGCACTGGCCACAAGTAGCTCTGAACTGGACACCAGGCACTGCGTGGGCTTGGGCCTGGCCTGTTGGGTCTCCACACAGTCCTCACGAATTCGAGGGACTCTTTACAGTTCAGGGTGAGTGTTACAACTTCCAAGGCAGCAACAAATCCTGCCTTTTTTAAAAAAAATTTTCCCTCCTCTCAGAATGAATGAACAAGACTTTTGTGGAGGGTTATTTGTAGAGATTTCTTTTCTATCAGCTCTCTCCTAAACCTCTGTTTTGTTGAACAAAACTGTGCTGGTTTGGTTGATGTTATAAGGAACAGAATGTGACCTATGGTTTCAGAATGAGTGCAGCATACAGATCTGTGGAAAGGTCATGTCTTTTTTCTGCGACCAAGAAAGTTCTGCTTTTTTTTGGCAAAGAAGATCAGAGAAAAATGTCTCCCATGGCCCCTGTAGCCTTTTATAGCTCTTCAAGAACAAGTGGTCATCTGCAGAAAAACCAGTTGCCTGAAATCACACCATCAGCAGTTCTCCACCCAGATTCACATGGGACTCTAGGGGGGAAGTGTAGGTTCTGCTTATCTCCAGTGTTGACTGGAGTTTAGAAAAACAGAATCCACCATCTCTAAGGACATACGTTCAACACGAAAGCATGGCAAACATCCTTCTTATTTTTGACTTTTCAAAGATACAGGTCTTAATGCAGAAGTAAATGCCGGTATGTAAAACAAGAAGTAAATGTTTGGAGCGCTAGAACAACATCAACCAGAAGCCCAGTTATACTAATGCAGTTAGTATAATTTCCAGGGTTTTGTTTTGAAAAGCTCCACTCCATACTTCTGCAAACAAAACTCCCATGGAGTTCCCATTAAGCAATGCAATTAGGTCTGTGTGTTTCTGGGAAAGATGGATCTTTGTAGATCCAAAACTGTCTTTGTTTTGGTTTCAGTCTCTCTAGAAACAGAAGTTTTGCTTGGTGATAGTGCCTGTCTGTTTTCCTCCTTCTCTCCCTGTCTGCTTAATAAGACAAAATGGGGAAAAATCCGCTTCTGAGGGATTTGCATGGAGGAAAAAAAAAAAAAAAAAAGGATTAATTTACACTGCTGGGTGTCAGGCTGTAATATGATTATGCTGGCAAAGCTAAAAAAGGAAATGTTCAGAGCTCATAGAAATTTTAGAAGATGTCATTAGCTTAGCAGATGGGAAAATTTGTTTCTGAGCATTCAGCAGTTCCTGAACTCACACGACATGTTACACAGGTATGCACATAGGCCAACTGCCGCAGAGGATGCAAAATCTTCCAAGTAGCTTGCAAGGGTGGAATTTCCAGTTTAATATAAAATCTTAAGGCTGCAAAATGTCAGCACTGAAAAGCAATCTGTAGCCAACTCAAAAGTGCTTCTTTCAGGCGCTCGTTCTTCGGCATCAGAGCACCTTCAGCTGGCGAGTTAAGCGGCAAGCACGATGTCTGCGGCCAGCTCCCTCCCGCTCAGTACGAAGTCCTACCCAATTCTGCTCTGAAGGAAAACAGAGTAAAAACACTTGCTCGGGCTGGTCTTGCTTGTTCCTTTTGCTATTGCTTGTGGGAGAATAGCTCTGGTCTGATGTGTCAAAATTAAACCCATCTCTCACTCAGAATATAGCAGACAAAAATGTTAAGTTAAAAATAATAAAGACAAGGAAAAAAGAAAGCTGACTGTTAAACTTTTAAAACCAAACGATCCAGATAGATAGGAATGCAGGCCTGCAAACTGAAGTTATTTGTATAACAGATAGGAACAAGAGTTGTCAAGGCTTTTTTATATTTTGGTTTCCATCCCTCCACCTTTTCTTATGCATCAGTGGCCCACATAGATTAAGAAAGTTAAATAAAAGTTCTGTGCTTGGTTCCATTCCAGCTAAAAATAGCTTAAGGATCTAGCCACGCTTGATTCAAGTCATTTATAAAAGCACACTTTTTTTTGCTTTCTCTCCTGTCATCTTTTAAGAAGGCCCATTTGTACTGGTTGTTTTCACAGCCTCATCATTTGGGATATAAAAATATGTTTTTTTTCTTGGTCCTTATTGAAAGCGCTTTATCCAGGTGTTTCAATAGCAAGGCATGGTTGCTGAAGGATCATTTACCAAAATGGAACAGGCTCTTTGAAAGCCACCTGTCTTAATTAGAGGTAATTTTAATTGAATTAATTTAAAACACATTAATTCAACCATGTGGAAATTATCTGACTGGCTCAGTACATGCCTTGGAAATGTCTGTTTGGTGTTTGTTCTTGAACAACAGATAGGCCATAATATTTGGAGGTAGAGATCTGGTTTTAGAGATTACTTTTTTTTTTTTTTTTAAGAGACAATAATTCTCCTCAATTGACGAATAAGCTCAGGCAGACCATAAAACCATTTCTTTAGTATATTTTACTGGAATTTTGATTGAAATATGTCTATTTTACTGAGCTACTCTATAACTGTGAAGCTCTAAGATAGTAAGGCTGTTTAATGTCCTAGAGCAAGGGCATTGGAGGGTAATAGAGATGATTCATGCTTTCATAAAATGGAAGTATATTGAAAGGCTAAAGAAGTTAAACCAAATGAATCCCAGGTGTAATCCCCCTGACTTGTTTAGCCTTATAACTAGTATGAATTTCACCTATTAGGCCTATTCTCTTAGGGAAAAGAGATGCTCTGAAATAGCATGAAAGTCAGGGAGTTTATAAATCGCTGTGATCTGTTGTATCCTTTCAGGAGAGATGCAAAGAAAAAAAAAAAGGAGTCATCTAAACATAGGGAGGCAGGAGCTGGTAGAGGGCTGCAGATAAACCCTTCACCTGAGTGTAACATTAATCCAAAATAAGTTGCAAGGAAAAAGTGTGTACTGTGGCTAATCATATTCCTTGCTTGTTTCCATCATTAGTCCTCGAGAGATTGTGGGTTCAGGGGTATTATTTTCATTTATTTGAAATTCAATTTCAGCAGTGCTGTTCAGTGGAGCAGGCTGTAGCTGGCTCATTCCCAGAAAATTTAGGGACATGATGCTCTCAAATATTTGTGCCCCCATAGTCGCCATTGTATGGAAGATTTAGACGAGCTTTTCCCCCAGCCTCAGAGCTCCCGGCAGGTGAGCACATCCGAGGCTTGCCCCGCTCTGATCCCTGGTGCCTGTGTGCGCACGCAGCTACCTGAGGTCTCTGACCATTCAGCCACGGACTCTCTGGTGCAGGCACGAAACCGAGGGGCTGTGCTGGCAGGCATCTGATCTGGTGGAGACGACTGTTGTCTCCAAATCTGAGCGGGACAAATCTGACCCAGTGATCTGTTTCTGAACGTTAGAGAGCGTACTCCTAGTTTAGTCTCCTTTATGTATTGTCAAATTTGAATGGAAAAAGCAGAAGCCTTCCAAGTAGATAAAGTTAATCACATGCATAACTAACTGCAGGGACAAACTGTAAACTTACGCTAACAGGATATGTTTCAGTGAATTGTAATTGATTGGATTTATTTATTTTTAATCTGGAAGTTAAAGTATTCTGTAAATGTAATTGGGAAGTCTCATGAATCAAGGTCATTGTTTAACTTAAATTATAAGGCTGAAGGCAGACAAATTTCTCTAATCTCAGTATATTTTCCTGGTGAGTCACCATAGGATGAGACTTTTTTCTTCTATCGGAAATTTCACAAAAAAACAATAAACAGGATTACTGCCAAGACTGAACAGGTATGCTGTAGAGGATATATGACTGAGTGGAAGTGTGTTAGAGTAAACATGGTATATGTTGAAAAGTGGAATTAAAATGAAGAATTATTCATTTGATATTGAAGAAATATTGTATATGAAGCAAAACATGTGCTAAAGCATAAATAGAATATAAATGCAACATACAGAGCAGGGCAAAGAGGTGGAACTGAGGATCCAGATTTAACATGCAATTTTAGAAGAGGGTGCAGAAAAGCAGTATAACATTCTCAAAATGTAGCTCTAAATCCTGTTGATTTTTTCATCTTTGTGAATGTTAAGGTCACTGAGATGTCAAGCACAGCAGCAGGAGACTTCTGTAACTCATTAAGGGGTGCTTCAGTGCACCAGGGTGACTTGCAGCTCCAGGTTAGCTCCGTTCTGTTTGTGCTATACTTCACATATCAAGTGGTTGTTTTCTGCTGGGGCTCGCTTAGAAGTCATCAGATTACTGTGAGAAGCACGGTGATCTCCGTTGGTTCATCTTCCTCTGAGGGCAGACTGAACCAAAGTGATTTGGTAGAACTTGCCAGCACCTGTGATGGCCTAGGGATGTGGTTGAGACAAAGTTTTTAGGGAGAGAAAATATCTTTTATTAGTTAGGAAAATGTCTTTGGAAAAACTTTTGGGTGTACCAGCTCTCCTTCAAGCTGAGGTGGCTTTGAAGAATTATCCTACAATAGCTCACTTATATTTTCAAAATCAAAGACCTTTTACTACCCTTGAGCTGAGTTAATAGAATAATATTTTATTACCTAACTAAACATTTATTAAGTTGAGCAAACATATTTTGCTTTCCAACATCCTATCCACTGAAGAATGCCAAATGAAGTATTCTGGTTTGGATTTCCAGAAGCATTTATGAGTGAGCTAGAAGAATATTTCAGGAAACCCAAGTCATTCGTGGGTAGAAAAGCAACTGAAGTGAGAGAAAGAATAAATTATGGGGGAAAATAGTTATGCAGAGCTTCATGGTGAAAGCAAAGAACTTGAGTTGGTAGAAACTCTGAGAACCTTGTCTTGTAGCCATCACCCCAACACTTCACTCAAACATCTGAGCAGCTATCGAACTGATATTTGTTCTTTGTGAATAAAGTGGAATAGGTGCTAGCATCAACAATAAGCACTGGTGAATTATTTGAAGTTGTCAACAGCTTTGCCTTTCAATCTTGTTCTTAAAGAAACTAGACAAATAATAAAAACTTGAAAAGTGTTAGATTTAGAAACTCCCTCATGACAAAGACAAGCAGGCTTTGTTGCAGTTTGCTGTCATAAAGAAAATAAAATTAGCTTCTGGTACTTTAGGAGTACATTAGTACTTTGATTGCCCAATTAAGTGTTGAAGGTTAAGCTGACTTGGCTTTAAATGCTGTATTCAGACCTGTATGAGTAATTAGCAATGAAATGCTAAATTTCACTTCAGGTTTCTCTTTTTTTTTTTTTTTCTTCTCGAACAGACTGCTGTGAGTAATTCTTGGTCTGGAAATAGTGACTTGTCCTTGTGTGTGTTTGGCACCACGAAGCCAGAATACAGAACCGAAAAATTGAAATAGGAAGGTTTTACTCCAGTTTAAGGAGAAGAATGGGTACTTGGATTTGGTTACACTTCAGCTCTTCCAGAGTGTCCAGCAGACATGAACCACAGCATCACAAGAAAGTATATCCTCTCCCATCTTCAGGCAAAGAAGCACAAAGGGGTGCAGTTGCAAAACTGGCTAAACACAAGTATTTCCACATCAGTGAGGTGCAACTGAACAGGGAAGAAGCCCACACATAGGATGCGTTGTTCTCCAGGTGTGATCCCGACCAATGTGAGGTTGGGTCCAGCACTGCCTATATGAGAAAGTGCTTTACTAATGTACTTGGCACATCTTTTAAGACAGTGTAGATCTGCTTATTGGAGTTTCCCTGAGTTTCACCACAGTAGCCAAGGACAAAGTGTAGCCTTGCACAGTTTTTTTTTAAAGTATTCTTAAACCAATTAAAGCAGTCATTGAGATCTTTGTTGTTTTTCAAAACACTGAAAGATACATCTTGTAGGTTTGAAGGAGGAAGAATCATACAAATAAGATATGATTAATATGTTTTTAAATATAATTATGGAATGTTACCTAGCCATGACAAAGATAGTAAAACAAAAGTCAACTTTCATTTGCTTAAATAAAACAATGAAGTGCTTCTGGGAGCTTGCCTTTGCTTTTTAATTGAAGTAGTCCCATGTTTTGAAGGCCTAGGGACTTAACCAGGTGCCTGCTCGCTGCCAGGCTTTCCACCTAATAACTAGCTGGAGAGAAGCACTGAGTTTCATAATGGCAAGACAGCTCTTTCACCAAACCTGCTTCTGCCTCCAAGAGTCCCTCTGGAAGTCCGAATGTGAAGTAGACAGGGACTTTGCTCCCTGGTAGGGGTGCAGAAGCTCGCACTGTAGCTACTTGTTCCTGTGAGGAGTCCACACAACATCAGGGGTCATCGCAAATACTACCTCTTCAGTTAACAAGACATTGTGGCATGTTAACATATTTTATCCCCCTTAAAAAAAAAATCTGTGGTGTAGTAAACTCTTGTGCAGACTCTTCAGGTTTTCTGTATGTGGGTATATTGGGATAATTGCACATGTAATCTTTTAAGCAACTATGTGCCTGTTTTACTGCTACCTAGCTAGTTTGCTGCTAATCCACAGGCTCTCCTGGCTGTATACATCCTCCAATAGAGCTGGGCTCCTGAAAACCTCCCCAGACTTTACCATGCCTCTCTTCCTCCCTGCCTACATCCCACTTGCCATCCAAATAAGCTCTTCATTACATGATATCATCCCTCTGCCTCAGTCATTTTTCAGAGTTCTCCTTTTTTATCTCTTTAGTTTGCCATCTAATTTCTTTATCTCAGATAGACCCTCAGTTAATCATTCCTTCTCCTGATGTACAAGCACAGCCATAGTCTTAATTCTCTGCCATTCTTCTGCTTCTGTCTTTCAGCAGTTTGTGCCCACATGTTCGTACCACACAACTTCTCTTTCCATGCAACTCTTCCCTTCTGTAAGCACTTCCACAAGGATCTCCATCCTACAAACCTCCCTGTGAATATTGATACCCCCGATTCACTCTGGTCTGGTTGGAAATGTTCCTCATTCACGTCTGTAAGATCAGAAGGGGACTTGGGCCTTCTCCAGTAAGAGAATTTGGGTACATATGTGTGTTGGTTTAGTGCATAAGATTGTCCTGTTCTTATATATCTGCTGAATTATAAATTCATCTTCTCTCCATTGCTTTTTATATTGCACTGCACTAATTGCCTTCCCAGAGTGCATTATGCAAGCAGACCACAGCATGCCATAAGCTGTTTGCTCCTCACCGTCTCCAAGTGGTTTTGTCAGAGTAATTTTCTTCCACGGAGAGAGCAAGCGGAGAACCAAATCACTCACTGACTCTCATAAAGAATACAGTACTGATACATGCATACGCTGACTTACATAGCTATTTATTTGTGTGTGCTTCAGGAAGTGTTTGTGGGATTCTGGGGCAACAGACATCAAAGCAGAAGGAAAAGCTCCTTTGATTCTCCCCCAGAGAATTCATAGCTCAAAGACTGAGGAACAAATTGATGGGAGAGGACAGAGGAAAGGTGCGGTGCACGCCTGACCATATTAACAAAACTAGGCGGTGCAGTAAAGATGCTCACTTCCTTGTGTGCCTGTGGCAATGTGAAAAATCATAAATACAACTTAACTGCAATCATATAGTTGCCAGGGCCTCTGGAAAATTAGGTAGTTAAAAATGATGTCTAAGTAATTCCTAAATTACTCCTCAGGTATGTGCCTGTGGGTGGGAAAACTTCTCTAGGATTTCAGGCCGGGTGTAAATCTTCAAGAAGGATTTGGGGCTCTGTGGCTGAGCTCAGGAAGTGTGTATGTGGGACAGGGGATATGTATACATTTTGCAATGGGAAATGAAAACTGTGAGGATGAATGGCCAAAATATAAGAGGATGAATTAGTTTGTCCCCCTGCCCAACACTGAGCTTCATTTCTTACTCCCATAGTAGGGGATGCATTTGATATTGTTTTTCCAGCATAGCCGATGCATCAGCCTTTCTTCCCCGTTGAATTGTGTTTCCTGTGGAGTTGACTAAAGCTTGTCTGTCATCGCTTTTGGTCACTCAGAGACATTTGGAAAGTGACTTGCTCTCTTGCCTGGTATTGACTGCCTTCAGCTAATGTCACTTCATTTAGTACTTACTGCAGATAACTTCTGATTAGGTTGTCAGTATCGTGACCCTTTCCTCTCTGTTCCTTATTTTCTTTCACAACGGGAAATTTGTACCATTACTTAGTGCTATTATTATTCTTGTAATGTGTTTTTCTGTACATCAGAGCACTCCGCGTACTCAGTGTCTAACAGCTCACAGTAAACCTGTTCTACCCTGTGTAGGTTTGTAGAGGGTGAGCTTCACCATAGCATCTGCACGTTCTCCAGAAGTACAAAAGCGGCATGACTAATACGTTATGCAGCTTTTTTTTCTCTTCTCTTTCCTATAACATTAGCTATGTGGAAGTGATCAGAAAACCCAATCAAAAGTTTAGAAGTACCAGTATGAGGAATAAGAAAGCTGTTGATGACATGTCACTGTTCCATCTCATTTAGTTTGTATAGAAAGTGGTTTCATACCGTACATGCCTTGTAATGCTGGAGTGACATACTGGCCTACACCAGTCCTTTCAGCTGCAGTACCTATACAAGTGCACATAGATGCTTCTTAGGTACTGTGTACAGGATAAAGCAGAGGTTAAGAAAAATACATTTTGCATTTGGACAGAAGATGATTGTGATGGTCCTTAATAAAATTAATTCCCTGTCTCGAACCATTTCTAATGAAAGCACAGAAAAGATATATCTAGAAATTGTATGGCACCAGGGGGCAAAAATTCTCATCCTACAAGTTTGGCCAGCCTTTCAGATTCTGCACCCCGAACTGCACCTGAACAGTATATAGTATATAACTACCAATGATTAAGAAATGTGTGGTCTCTTGTTCTAAGCCCAAAACAGAGTCAAGACTTGTGTGTTTGATATAGATATACTAAAGACTGCTAGCTTGTATTTGTGTGCTTCCCAGCACTAGGCTTATGAGTACTTGCAAATTTCATTGATGGTGCAAAGTGTGAAACAGAGATCTTCTCACAAAAATTGTTCTGCAAATGTCCAGATTACTATTAGTCATCATCGTAATCTGTGGACTGTCTTCATTAAAATCATGACCGTTCGTAACTTTTTTCCTTTTCCGTGGTCCCCTACTGCTTCAGGATAAAGTGTAAGGATTGCATTAGCATGTATGAGAATGTTCCTATTCTGACATCTTTGGGAAGAGCAGGCAAAGCCACCAGGACGCAGCAGCAGCAGAAGAGGATGTGAGAGCACGGCAACTGCGTAGCAAGGAGATGCGGTTTTCATCTCAGTTGCACAGTGAGAAGTACTACGTTCAATAAGTTTTCTGTTCTCCTTACTTGAACACTTTTGAACCTACAGGCTTCTGGAGTAAAGGTGCTTGAAGAACACTATTCTTACTTAAAAGTAAAACAAAAAAATGAAACAACTGAAGTTCTTTGTGAATAAAGCAAGATGCTGAAATGCATCTTACAGCAAGAGACCATCAAGACACAAAATCAATGAATCTGGCTCTAGCAGTATTACTTTGCTATTGTATTTTTCAAGTGTTTCTAAGAGGATTTCATGTTTTCCAATCTGTTCTCACTAATGAGCATTCAAAAGGAATGGTGTTTGGGAAGCGTACCTTTCTATTCAATAGTGCAGACAGAGGCCTAAGAGAAAAGTTTTCAGAAGGAGAGAGGAGTCTGAGTGGCAAGGAGTGATGGGTTTGGTTGCTCAGTTTCCTGCATGGAGTTGCAACAACACCAATGTCAGGAACATTTTGATATTTCCTGAGGAATAGTTTGTCCTTCTAAGCAGAACAAAAACAGTATTTTGTCTCTGTCTAAGGCAGTAAAAAGATCAGAAGAAAACAGAGCTTTCACAAACATGTACGGTGGTGATTTATCTACTTCCTAGCAGATAGGGTGAGGGAGAGACAGCGCTGACATTTAGTGTGGATTGTGGCACCTCTTACAACTGAGCACTGTAAAGCATTTCTCTCTTGATCCTCAACACAGGAGGATCAGGAGACTTAGTTGTTCTTTTCCTTTGTCATTTGTTTAAATAAATTCTCATCAGCCTTTATGACTCATTTTCCCCCAAGAAGCTAGCTATGCTGCTGACAGAAGAATATTTAAAGATTAACAAAGTAGCTGTCTTGCTTAGAAAAATAACCCATCTGGTAGCTTGCCTGCCATTGTTTTCTCTGAGGATGCTTACTTGAATGTCTGATAGATACGCTAATGAAATTTTACTTTTGGTGGTAGCCAGTTTGCACGAGCAGACCACTTCCTTCCCCCTTGTGCACCAGCGTCATCTGCTGTGTGTCCTGTGTGGTCCTGCAGGAATTTCAGAGGGTTGTCTGAGAAGGTTCACTTAGTACCCCTGAAAATCCCTTAGCACCGTGTCATGGCCCTGGAATGAGCAGCAAAATTCATCTGGTGCCACGGAGCACTGACGGAGTACTTGTTGGGATACTTTTTATTATTTATTATGACAGCCAAAGCCCTTGGTCTCTAGTTTGAGTAGGAGAGCTTTTCTGGGAGTCCATCTGCCTTCCTAGTGTTAACCCTCTGCGAACAGCTGCCTTCCCTGCTCGTCTCATATCCCACCCAGTCCCCTTCTGCTGCTGGGCTGCCTGGTTTGTGCTATGGAAGAGAGGGAGGCAGGGAAGTAGGGAATCTTCTGCTCCGGCAGTCTGTCACTGCTCTTTTAGAGCTGTGTGCCATTAGTCAGGTGAGTGGTGACATGGGAGGCACACGACAACAATAATTTGGAAGCTGAGAGAGGCAAGTGCGTGCTGGCATTGGCAAGATGTACGTATCTTTATCTAGGGTAAGACTACAGCAAAATGAGTTCAGTGAAGCTGAAGGAGATGTTGCCAGCAGGAGGAGGAGTGGAATTGGGAAAATTGATGCTGTGCACACTGTGATTATTATTTACCCTGTGAGAAGGCATGAAAAATGGTACACATAACACGTGTAAGAGGATGCCAGCCTCACAAAGATAGTTGCTTCCTGATGGAAATGTTGAAAAAATGAAAGCTAGACACAGATGAAGAGTGGAAGAGCTCTACATCCATACCTGGATGTACGACTTAGAAAATACTATTGTAAGAGAGCAGCAGAATGAAATTGAACAAATTCCTTAGAACATTAAAGAAAGAAATGCCATTTAGCTATAGTACGGTAGAAAGCTGTTTTGAATGTGGTCTGGTCTATGTTTGGAGGTGGACTTAAGTTTTGATTTATATGAACCTAAATGGACATAAGTTTTGATTATATTGTCAATTACAAGCCTGCTGGAGTAGTCCCTCATCTTTGAAATATACTTAGAGAGTGTCCTGTATTCAGTCCTTTCCCTTCAAAATAGAAGCGTGCTCGCTCAGTGAGTAGCCCTTAACTTTTGAACTCAGCCTTCTCCACAGCCTCTGATACCTAAAGTTTAATACAGAAAAACTGAAGATGAAACCATAACGGTAACTGCTACAGAGAGGACAGTGTACTTTTGTTATTTTTAGATAGCTACATTTGAATGTTGTTCACCAGACTGACAGATAATGATGGACTGATTTGCTGTCCAACAAATGTTCCAAGATTTGCCCCTGCACACTTTTTTAAGCAAGTGCATAAATCAGAATTCATGTACACGGAAGGGTGTCAGACTGTGTCCTTCACCATCTTCCTGGGTTGCCTAGTGTTCTGCACCGAAGGGAGAGGACACTGGGGAGAGAGACGCTGGAGAGAAAAGGGAGGGATTTGACATAAGTGCCCAAGATAGGTAAGATGAAACTGTACCACAGGAGAAGGTGGTTTGATACAGTTGTATTTGTAGAGCAGATTTTCTCCATTTAAAAAGTAACCATTTAGGAACTAAAACATCCATGCACGGGAGAAAAGAGAAAAACACAAGTGCACAAGGCAGGTTTGAGAAAGTCTCTGGTGTGTTTTAACTTTAATGTCAGTCTGTAGATCTTTAAATGAATAGCAGTCAGCTCGGAACAGTGTTGTCCTACCAACTGCATGGCTGAACTGAAACGTGCAGGCACTGCAGCCACCCTGGTATTTTGGCATTGGGAACAAATGGTAACGGCTTTACCAAGCACAGGAAGATGCTGAGTATTTTCTGTTCTGAAGTGTAATTTACAGTGTCTTTACTTGCTCTGGAGAGTATGTGGAGAAATATATTTAGGACATCTGCAGTTAAGTAAATATGAACACCCACAAAAAGCCATGAGACTGTGTCTGTAAATTTGGAATCATTCTCCTTATTTTGCTATTTCTTGGTAAGTGCTGAGCTCACCCATTTTAACGAATACACAGTATAATGCCGTATCTAAACTAGAATTGTGATACACATACCTTGTATATTTTCTCAAAGTTGCATTCTTGAATGTCTGTTACCATTTTTATATTTTTGCTACATATGGAAAAGATTCATTTGGACTCGGCCTGACTGTTTTCATGTAAGATGGGAACTTTCAAATCTCAAGGGCAGAACCTTTAGTCACTGGCTTCGGTTAAACAAAGTGGTTTACTTGCCAGTTCAAGTCGTCTTTCAGACTTGCAAATTTTATTCATGCCTTTGTTTCTTGCCAAGAAGGATTCATTTCTTTTATTACAATGTATTCAGAGGTGCAAAGAAGATTAAAGATATTTATTCTTGTCGTTGGAGTGACACAGCTGAAAGGAAGTTTGAGGGAGAAAAGGAAAATGTTCTTTGTGGTGGAAACACAAGGTCAGCATCAGTAATCAAAGTCCTGCCCCTCCCTTCCTGCACATCAGAACAGGCAATGTTTGATCTAGAGATCTGCCTCGGTTTTTCTATCCGTGAAGTGAGGGCACTAATATTTCCCAACCTTAGCAGAATTTTAAAATGGTGACTACGATGCTCTGTTTCTTATAAGAAGAACAGTAAAAATGAGACTGCTTATCTAATTCTTACTCTAAATACAGGCAGTTGTCAATCAAAAGCTGATAGCCTTCCACCAGGTTGGTCTCCAGCTCCATCTGTGTCCTTTCCCACATAAGCTGCTGACCATAGTTACACAAAGAGACAATATTCCTGTTCTCACACTGCACGCAGAACTGCGCTCATACAGAGCAAGTATTGTTTTTAATTGAACAATTCATGGCTAATTATTAGAAATTACTCTGTTAATTACTGGAAATCATTGTGTACAATTCTTTTGTGATTCTTAATAAAGCAGTTGCTTTATTAAGGAGCTTTCACACACTATCCTGGTGTGTGTGACATGCAGCTGAGTATTGTCACCTAAGTATTGTCACCTTCTGCTCCAGGTGTTCTTGAGTAAGCTGGTGCCCTGGGGCGTGATCCTGCAAACACATCTATGCCTGATCCAAAGGCTGTTTTGGTCAGGAGGAGTTTTCACATTCAGTTCAATGAGCTTTGAGACAGGCATTGAGGGGACAGAGCACCCTTGGTTCTATTAAGTCCAGGATTTGGTTATTTATTAGGTAAAACTCACACGCACAAGCTGAGGTTAAACCAAGCTAACAAGTTATTCCTGTAGGAGCAGAGAAAACCAAGCGGTTTGGTATTTGCAGGAAGAAGAAATTTTGTGCTGATTTTTATTTTTATTTTTTATTTTTATTTTTATTGAGAGGTCTTTTTATATAATTTACTCCTCTGTGAAAGGAATTTGTTCTAACAAGATCCTAAATAAGAGTCCAAATAAGATTCGTAATAAAGCAAACATGTGCTGCTTCACAGAGACAGTGTGACTAAACAGAGTTTCAGTTCCCTTCCCAGTGGCTGTGTGTCAAAACCACTTAAAAAGAGGGCTCAGGTCATAAAGAGACTTACAAGTGGCTGGCAGAAAGGTCTGTTGCTGGCTTTATCGCCAGGTTTCCAGTAGGTACAGAGCTGTTCATTGTGCTCCTTGGGTGTGCAAATGGCAACATAAGGAAATGCACGCAGATTCTTTTATAAAGCTTTAGCACCCAACATTGAAGTATGTGGCTTTACTAACAAAAGACCCACCGGGGCAAAGCCCACGGCTATTGTTTTTTTGAGCAGCATGTTTGATTAGCATCTGTCCTGACCAAGCAGGCCAACTTCATGTTTTTTTTTCTTTTGCCAGGCTATGGCTGTTTTCTTCTTACGTTTGTTCTATCTGCAGATGTTGCTATGAGGAAAGGAGTCAGCAATGACTGATGTGGAGCCCCTGGTCACAGATTTTGCAGCATCAGGAAGGGCAGGCCGCCGGAACGCCTTACCAGATATTCTGGGCTCTCCTGCTGGTGCTGGGACTTCAGACCTGCCACACAAGCTGGCCGAGCTCTCGGTTTCAGAAGGTAATGCCCGCACGTTCCAGAAGCAGACATCTTTATCCAGTCTTCCTTTGCTTTCTCCTTAAGGCTTCTGGCATCATGCAATTTTGATGTCGATACTAACGTTTCTTTCTTCATTCAGGATTAAGTTCAACCTTCTAAAGCAGTTACCGCTTGTACCTCCTAACACAACAAGTTAATTTTAACCCAGACTGAGTCTGCCACATCCACCCACAGATTCACTGTGCAGTAGGCTCGGGAAGGGTGCTGGGAACTGAATTCCAATTCCACTGCAGAAGGGGAAACACAGCTACATTGCTGGGCTGCTTGGAAAACCACCACACAGCTACAAATCAGGGTCTCCTGCACTGAGGTAACGTAGCACAAGGCAGTTAGCTGCACTGCTGATCCGATTACAGCTATCGTCCTAACTCAGACATATAAATTAAGAGTAGGGTTTACACTGATTTACTCCTGCTACTAAGCTTTGGACTTTGCTATCTGAGAGCAGTGTTGCATTTTACTGTGTTCTTCAGGTTGATAAGTGCTCTGTTGATGAACACAGGTCTAATCAATGCTGGCTTTGCATTTGATTTATTTATTTATTTTTTTACTTTAAGAGGGATTTTCAGATTCTTTTCACTGCTCGACTGGACTGAGGAAAAATCTGATTTCTGATGCCTATGAAATGAGAATTATAGGTTGCCCCTGAGCATGGCTTGCCCCTATTTTTTTAGGTCCTGATTCGGAAGAATTTTTTCCTTCTCATGCCTGTCACTGTTGCTGCTCTTAAAAACACCCCTGCAGCTGGGGGTCCCACTTCTAGCAACTGCAGCGGTGTGGGGGCAGCACAGCGAGCCTGTGGAGGAGTGGAGGGCCCGTGAATCTGAGCTGAAGTAGGTTACAGGAAGGATTCCTAGGCTCAAAGGATGTATGTCCCGCTTGTATATTGCTTGAAGCAATTATAGAATGTTGAATGTACAGCCTCCTAAAGCACCAGGACGCTGTTGGGGATTGTTTGATTACAAATTATTCTTGCTCTGAACATTTAATTTATATTCGTGTCTGTGGGGTTCTGTAATCTAAACCCATTTTGGGCCCATCAAAGGACTGCTGGTGGTAAAGAAGAGGGCAGGTAGAAACAGCACTTCCAGGAGGAATGAGAAGGGACTGGATCACCACCTCCTGGGTTGAATGTAGGAAGGAGAGGAAAATAAGGATCTGAATGGGTGCTGGAAGGAGGCATTACTTTTGCAAAAGGGAAGGGGAGAGGGTGGACATAAGGGAAAGGCAGCAAGGATGGTCAGATACGCTTAGGCTGAAGGGCAGTACTGAGGAGAACTGGGGGAATGTGGAAGAGCAGGTGGGAAGGGCAGTGGGCACTGTGTCAGAGTGTGTGCAAAGTAACGCAGGTTAATGCCAGCAGATAAGCCCCAGTTCAAACTCCTTGGCTTTCAGAAGAGATTTTTCCCTAGGAATATGAGAAGTATGTCCCTACAGACTTTCCCATTGTGGTGTGTGTGCCTCCAGCACTGAAAATCCATTCCAAAGTATAGACGGGCACTTAATGTTTAATGCTTTAGTTTTCAAATATGATGGTTTTTTAATCTAAAAAAGCTCTTCTACCTGGCACAGGTTGCACGTGCTGACCAGGGGGCAGGTTCCAGCAAGAGGGAACTGTTTTCCTTATCAAAGGGGAGGCAGATGGGAATCGCTACTGTTATTAGTGTCAAGAGTTGTGGAAGTAGAGCTCTTGAACTGACCAGTCCAACCCACTGAAATATTCACGGCTACATTACGTATAACTAACCTTTGTATTGTTTACAGCAGTGAACCTTGAGGGACACGCACAAAACCATGTTAAACAAAGCTCAGAAAATACAACAACTGTAGATAAGTTCCTCGTGTTTGTTTCATTTTGGTCTCTGGAAAGTTTAGTTGGAAATAATATATGTTTTAAAACATGGAAAATTTCTCTCTGATCTTTTTTGTTTTTCCCCTGAATAAAAATAAACATGAAGGAGTGAATGTTTTGCTAAATGAAATGTTACAGCACAGCATAAAATAAGTACTCCTGACAGAATAATCCTCTCCTGGTGCTCATCCAATGCATAAAGAAGGAGAAATGACACAGCTACATTAGTATTAGCAAAATGTACCAATGTTTTCTTACAAATACAAGGGCCAGCACGGCCAGGATTTGAAGAACAATTTAGAGCATGAAATTATCCTTTGCTTTTGTCATTGGCATATAGCTGTACCAGAGCGTGCCTGGAAGGAGCAGTTGCTGTTATCAGCAATTTGCAGTAGTGACGATAGAAAGTGAATACAGGATACAGTTAGGCGCACTGTGAGTAGTGGACACTGCTTGGGTGCTTTTTGGGGTTGGGAATTGGGAATTCCGCGTGTATCAAATGGGAACTACAGCCTCATCTTCTTGTCAGTTAAACTTGCAATCAGAGAGCAAGCAAAATGAGGGGAACTCACCAAAATGGAAAGAAAGTTTGTAACTTCAAATGCCGTGACTGGGAAATTGTTTGCTTGTGAAACATTTTGGGCTCTAACAGGCAACTCTTTTGCCTGTCTCTGGCCTTAACAATAAGCTGTTAACAAAATGAAAGCCACTTCCAGCTCAGAACAAAGAGATTGGATACATGAGAAAAGTGGAGAAGATGGAATATGTGGCTATATGAAGCATCTCCTATTTTTTTCTACTCTGAAAGATTCAGTGAAGATTGTGGGGAATGGTGAGGAGGCCTCTCTCCATCTTGCTTCAAGTTTAGCTAATGCTCATTGGATCATACCTTTCCTTTCCTTCTAAAATGCTGTCACTTGCTGTCAGAGCGAAAGGTCAGGAACAGGATGTGCTAATACCTTTTTCTGGTTTAAAAAGAGACTGCATATATTCTTTATGAATATACCAGGATCCTAGCTGTGTGATACCAATTCCCATGTACTCTGAAAGTTGCACCAAATTAATGTTCTTATTGAGATGGATGGGAGAGATTTTGGCACCAGCTCTCTCACAGCCTAACTCTGGAATGCAGGCTATCTGTATCCTAACTGCCTCCAATGATGCGTTAGTTTTGGAGGGCTGAGAGCTGTGGTGGCTTTACCCTGCCAGGCAGCTGAACTCCACCGCAGCCGCTCTCTCACTCCCCCTCCTCAAAAGAAGAGAGGGAGAAGAAAGTATGATGGAAAGAAAAAAAAAAGGCTCATGGGTTGAGATGAGGATAATTTAATTAAAGGGAGAAGAAAGAGGAAAAAACAGAAAAACAAGCAAAGGCCGCCTGGAAGCACAGAGGGAAGAAAAAATTTATTCTTTACTTCATATCAATGAGCGGTGTTTGGCCATGTCCTGGGAAGCAGGCCCTCGATATGTGTAGCGGTTGTTCACGAAGGCAGACATCTTCATAACGAGAGACCCCCCCCCCCCCTTCGCTTTTTCGCGTCTTT
>VXAA01007429.1:53732-69592 GCA_013399115.1 Anseranas semipalmata | reverse complement strand
GTGACACCATATGGCATGGAATATCCCTTTGGTCGGTTTAGGTCAGCTGCCCTGGCCATGTCCCCTCCCCACTTCTTGCCCACCCCCACCTACTGGCTTTGGGGGCTCTGGAGAGAGTCCTGGTGCTGTGCCAGCACTGCTCGGCAGTAGCCAAAACAGTGGTGTGATACCAGCGCTGTTCTAGCTACACGTGCAGAGTACAATGCTATATGGGCTGCTGCAGGGAAGGTTAACTCTATCCCAGCCAGACCCAGTACAATAGTTCCCAAAGGTGGCCTGGTAGGAGGCCATACTGGAACCATGTTAAACAATCGATTGGTGACACTGGTGATCCAAAGGTTCAAGAGAAGCCTGCAAGAAGTTTGAGAGTGAAGAGGCTACTCTGGCCTCCTGTAATTTGCTTAGGGGACTATTCTGCCAATAATTTCTGTTGTTTGCTGAATATTTTCACCTGACTGGGTATAACTGTCTTGATGCACTCAGCAGCTTAGCACCTGTTGCACACCTAAATGCTGCCAAGTATGAGATTAGACTTCCTCTAACAAACCATGTTTTCCTCTACGTTGTCTGCAAGACTCCACTAGCATTAGACATCCAGCCCCACACAGAAACAGCCAATAGAGGAGAGCGCTCTATCTCCCCTTCCACAACGGTGCAGTGCTGTGTGATACCGAAGGATGGCAAATAACTCAGTTCTTAATTCACCAGTGTAAAACTCCCAAGCCTCCAAACCACTGAGCAGGCTGACAACATCAAGCAGTTTCTGCCAAGAGCTCTAGCTGATAAATTGTGTAGAGTGGTACCACAGATTTGCTGTGGTATCTAGAGACCAAGATATATAATTATTTTGTCTGTTTGTGATATTTTACAGCAAGTCTCCAGGGCAAATAGCTGCAAATGTACCCCTCAGATTATGACTGTTAAAGTAGATAGAACTTGGAAGATGGTACAGCCAGATTTGCTGAGCAGACCCCTCCTTGCCTGCAAAAGCTATGATCTGTCTTAGATCTGGGTAAACAAACTGCTTTGTTACCATTGTTAGTGCCATGTGGGACTTGAAGACAGTGTGAAAATAATTGTGCTCTGCAAGGAAATCAAGGCAAGAGGAGTTCTCATTTCTCAGTGAGAGAACTCGAGAGTCAAAAGAGACGGAGCTGAATTCTGTTGATCTAATGATGACCATGACCACGAATCACTTACACTGGGGTGCTTTTACTTGCACTACTCGTGTAATCATTCCATTCTAATCTATGGAAGAGTGAACTTCCAAATCAGAATATTTATACATTTATAGAATTTTTATAATAATAATAAAATATATATATCCCCTAATCTTGTGAAAACAATTAATTTTCCTAGGTATTCCTTGGCAAAGAAGGTCAGCCACATAACTGGCATGTTCATAAACTGTAATGTAATCTACCCGAAACCAAGCAATGCTGAGAGGAATGCAATATTCTAACCTGAGTTTGGAAAAAACCCAAAAAAAAAAAAAAAAAAAAAAAACGTTATCTCCAATCTGATTCTTACAACCAAATGCACATTGATCATCAGGTGCAAGGAGCAGGGAAATCAGCACCAGTAGGAAATTGCTTTTGGACGATTCCTGTGCAAGTTCATTACCTTTTGAGTTAATCTCTCTTTCCAAAGCACCCATGAGTGTGGTAAATAAAGAGCCAATCTGAACAGAGGTGATCAGTAAACCCAAATATTTGGCTGCAGTTAAAAAGCTGTGAGATTGTGTGTGGTGTAAATGTTTGACTCGGTGTTTTCGTAGATGAAGGAGCAGAAGGCGGAGAAGTACCATCATCCAAAGCCTTGCTGGAAGGTCAAGAGGCAGAGGGAAAGAGCAGTGATTCCTAACACCTAAGGACTGCTGGATTAATGAAACCCATCGACAGACTTTCCAGAGTTTCCCTGTGTTACCTGTTCTGAAGTGTGGTAGCAACTGCAGCAGCACAGACAAGACTTCTGCAACACACTTGTATCTAGAGGGCATTAAGATGGAACTACTCTTTTTTCTACTGTAGTCCATCAGAAACAATGTTCTACACATCCAAATGGGAAGAGAACTAAAGAATGTATCTGTTCTGAGTTTTTTAATGGTTATCGTGTTCATCCTAACTAATCTTCTTTGACAGTTTAAATGAATATAAATAGCAGATGTACCAATTAATGATTGCTTTAAAATAAAAGTCCTATTTCTTAATCTTCCAAAATAGCTTCTTTCTCTCTGACACATAGGTGTATTTATTCTCCCCACCTTAAGATGATAAGTATGTATTAGATTACAAACCTAATCTGCAGTTCATCTCCAGAGATTTTTGTTCTCATTAGGGATATGTGGATGGGTATGAAAACTAGAAACACAAGCATAATTTTTTTTTCTCTCTTCCTCCTGACTTCAAAGCATCTTGTATACCACTTAAACCACCAGTACCTGTTTTTAAACTCTCTTTAAACTCTATTTGATTATGGCAGATCATCTCACACACCCCACTCCCAGCAGTCTTGCTGCTTCTGTCATTTCTGATTTCAGGCTTAATATTGTACCTGTTCATGTGTATCTGAAATAAAATAGCCATGTTTGTAAGTGATTAAAACTGTTTAAGCTTACTATGGAAATTAAATAGCTATCATGTTTTCCGTCTTCTGTTGAATCTTTGATGTTTCTTTTACTTGATAAGTCTCAAAACCCCATAATATAAAATTATTTCATCTTGGTTTTGCTTTTTTCTTTGCTGCTGATGAAGATGTTCCAGTGTTTGTGATTTTTGCAAAGTTTTCTCTACTGAAAGGCATTGTTTTGCTAAGAAGTCATGCTCCTGAAAATGCCCAGCATGCACTCCTTTATTGTAGGAGATCTGAGGTTCATGCACAGACATGCACCTTACTGCAGTCTAAAGCAGCCGCCATTTTATGTGCGTTGTGAAACCTAACCAACACCGACAATCAAATGCTTTTATTTGCCCACAGTCTCTCTGCTGGACTGTAGCCAGAGGGAGGAAGCATCCCCAATAGGGACACCGCACATTTGACAGGTATTCCATCTACAAAATATCTGTGTATTTTATAGCTGGTGGAGAGCTTGCAAGAGGCTTTTCCACACAGCTACCATGCCTACTATGCATTTGCATTTATTCATGGGCTGTCTTTTGGGGACCATTCAGTAAAGGGTGGATTTCATCCAACTGAAGCAACACTGAATTCCCTCTACCTACCTGCATTCACTCAACAAGTGCAACATCTCAGAATTACTTACAAGTTTGGAAAGGTCAATAACCTACCCCCCTGGAGCAAAACAGGTGGCTTAAGAAAGTCTGAAAGTCTGAACTAGCTGACGTTGGAGGACCAGACTTGAAAACCACAGGAGAGAGGGACTCAGAGTTCACTGTAGTTGTGGTACACACGCTTGTTCTGGGTTGCAGTCCCATTCGCATACATCAGCCTCCTTTATAGCATCAGGGCACATAAAAGTGTTCAATTTTAAGTTAAAATGATCCCATGGAAATCAAGTGGTTGAGTATTACTGAAACAGAATTCCTTATATGCTTTAAGTGGAGCATATGGTAAAGTGCTCTTCTGGGTCATGGCCTATATTGAATTCTCCTCTTTCATCACAGCTGCTGCACTGGATATATTTAGAATCTTCTCTTACGTTAAACAGACACTGAAATTTGGGTTACAGGAATAGGTACTTAAATAAGTATTTTGCTAGCCTAAGAAGCTTTGATTTTTTTTTTCCATTAAAATACCAATCATGTGAACCAGTTGAATTTAGCAAATTATTCATGTGTTAAACTGTGTATAAAAATCACTGCACAGACATACTTGCGTGGAGTTAACTGCTCACAGATGTGGAGCTTGGAACCTTAACCAGGGTGCTAAACACCCTGGAAAAATGGTGCTTTGTCACTGAGCAGTATGAACCTGTCATTGAGAGAAAGGGTGTAGAAAGAAGGTTAAGAACCACTGCACAAGAAGGAAAGACAAACAGGAAGATTTAAAATGCAACTCAATTAAAAGCAGGATGGATATGTTTGATCTATAATATGTGGGGTTTGCAAATGATTGCTACAGTCAGTCCTCATTTGCCTGTTTATTATCTGGTTGCAGATTAACCAAGTTACAGATGCAGAAATACTTTTTTTTTTTTTTTTTGCCACATGCATGTACAGTTTGTGTCTAAAAAATTATTAGTCTAGGCTGCATGGTAGAGTTTTTTTTGTACTCAGTTCAGATACAGAAGGTAAATAGCTAACCAGGGCTAACTACACCCTGGATTTTGTCAAGTAAGCCTTTCCAGGTCCGAGGCAGCTGCATATTTCTGGCCAGTATACCCAGAACTACAAACAAAAATACTTCCCACTGAGCCAGTTTATCCAGTTTTAACCAATATCCAGGATATACCACCTTCCCATTAGCTCAGATAATGAATAATTAATGATAGTGTTTTCTCTCAATCCATACAGTAACAAAGTTATGGCCCTGAATCAGCAGAGTATTTTAAAACATGCTTAACTTTAAATGCAGACTAGTCTCACTGAAGTCAATAAAACCACTCAGTACCTAAAATTAGGTACATACTTAATTAGCTTGATATATTACACCAGCAAACTTCTATTAAGGCTAACCTGGTATTATAATGCATTAATCCCAGTTTCCATTTGCAGCAAGTGCAGCACAGGTAATAGCATCTTTTTCATCAGCATAAAACATTGTCCTGGGCTTTTGTAGAGTCAAGACACGTATTTTAGTACCAAGCAAAAAAGGTAACTTTGTTGTCTCCAAATTTTAGAACGTAATGAAGTAATTATTCATTCTCAGCCACTGTGCATACTTAAAAAAAAAAAAAAAAGTCAGGAAAATGAACCCCTGTAACTTCATTGTGCGTACATAAAACAATTTAGGTACATTGAACATATAGAAAATTGGCCTCAATCTTTTCCAGATGTCATTAAGAGGGTAGTTTTCTTTGGGTCAGCCCTTCATCAGAAGCTCCATGTAAGGGGTGGATGAACATGCTGAGGCATGTCTTTTGCTGTTATTAATCAGGAAAGCTCAATTTGTTTACTGGAAGGCAATGAAGGAGTAAATAGGTTTTAAGGTAGGAGACTGCTTAGTAGAATGTTCTAATTTGTAAAGATAAAGAGGAGTAACTAAACATATTCTTTTTTAAATGAAGCTTATTTGTTATGATTCCTCATACAGCTACCTTCACCTGTGCCATATACCATCATTCTGGTATAATACTGCATCGGCTGAGCTTAAAAAAGAAATGTTGGATGAAATGAGTGGCAAAGCAGTTTGCAGGGTGGTGTATTTTAAAAGGAATTTCCAAATCATTGATAGTACAGCAATGTATAGGCCAGATCTGGTTGTCACTGAAGACAAAGATTGTTTTACACTAAGTGCAGTGTGAATTGTATCTATCTTTAGTTTGAAGTCACGAATCACTAATCATACAGAAAATTTCTCCCATTTTAGAAAGTCCATGAACAAACGCTTGAGACAAGGAAACTGCTCAGTGGAAACGTCATTTATGGTTGCACTGTCCAAGGCATGATATTTGGTTATATGGATCTATGATCTGACCCACAGTGACCAATTCTCTGTTGTGTAGCTTTCACTCCAGGTCATAACACAGCAGTAATGACTTATATGTCTTTTACATACATAATATGCTTCCAAATTGGGCCTAGCAGACAAAAGGACTTATGCACATAGAAGTTTCTTCATGGTTATCACACAGGCCAGTAAATCTTGAAGCATATGTTAAAAGTAATCAGTACTCTTGTACTCACTTCATGGATGCTATTAATAAACAGATGCTTATAAATAAATAGGTCAGCTGCCATACACAGACATACCACCTGTTTCACCATTAGGGGTCTGCAGTTTTTGTACAGAGAATATATTAAAATAATGATTAGCTATTCTATGTAGGAATCACAAATCAAAATATTAGCTGATGGTTTATCTTCAGTTTTTATCCCAGCATATTCATAGTTGCATCACGATGACCCAATGTTTGATAAGCAGAGATGTGGAAGTATACCTTCTTTATCACTCCCAAATAGTGAGAGGCTACACAGTTATGACACATCAATAAATACAGTGGTGATCATACAAAGGAGTAAAACTGCACTTGCATTAGTTAAAAACGACAATACAGCAGTGGCTAGAAGAGGTTTAAGCTACGTTACCATCATGTATTCCAAATATCCGCTACATATCACACATGCAAAGAGGAATATTTCAAGACGTAGCAAATTACTTAGGGCTGCTTCGTATTCCTCTGTTCTCCCTGCTGGTCTGTGTGAGATAAAACCCATGAGGAGGAATTACAGGGTTGGGGGTTTCTGCACGGATTTCTCCACAGATTTGGCACAGGCTGTATTTGCTGTGCTCAAGGAGCATAAGCCCCAGACCTGCTGCAAAGCATGGAGGGTCCCCAGGGTCGCCACTGGCCTGTGCTCAGCCCAGTGGGGTGCAGCGGCTGTGAGCTCCAAAGTGGTTTGCCTAGAAATAGCAAGGACTTAACTGTCCTGCCACCTAGTGGGATCCTCAGCCTGCCAGGTAGTTTGTTTGAATAAATAGCGCCAGTTGTTTTAAGAGACCTCAAAACCAGCTGGGAGGCAGCTGCTTGAGAGTGAAGTGCAAAGCAGGCAGCAGCTGGCCTGGCTAGACACGACTGTGTCCAGCTGATGTGAGACACTTGTAAGTTTTTTGCTAGGGGTCCAAACATGTCATAAGAGTCAGTACCTCGATGTCTCTGTATATACAGAAAATTAGGTGATCGCAAACAGCAGAGATCTTGCACCTCCAAGAATATTGCTCTGACAGCTTAAGTATGCTTGGGAAAATAATCCCGGCTAAACCCTTCAGCTACATACTGCTGTCACTAGCAGATGTGCAGCACTCCTTCCTGTTGTCCCTTCTAACCTACTCCCTTGTACAGTGTCTGTCACCTCTGACCCAAAGACCCAGATCTCCCATGGAAACTCCCTTGCACCACATGTGCAAAGGCAAGACACTGAACTTAGGCACCAAGCTGAACTAGCCAAAAGCATGTTCAACTTGTAAACACCACAGTAATACAGATGTCTAATTCCAGCTTGCAGCCTACCCGGGTTTACATCCCCGCTCCGTGCTTTGGGTTAGGGTGCCAACACTACCACCATATATGGCTGGTTTTGAACTCAGTTTCACCTTGCCCACTTGAAGCTGCTCTATGTGGGAGTAGCAATAAATGTTGAATCTGTTATTTTATTATTTTATTTTATTTTATTTTATTTTATTTTATTTATTTTATTTTATTTTATTATTTTATTTTATTTTATTTTCACTTTATTTCCCTGTTCAGCCGGGTGAGGACCAGTTCATAGCCCAAGAGGACTGTGACTGAAGGCAGCAGGCAACGCTCTTGGCCTCACTGGCACCTTTCCAGAGCCACCTCCTAACTCCATGTCCATGGCTTTTAATGCAAGACTTACACTTATGGAAAATATTATTTTTGCTAATGATACAAAGCCTGCAACATAAAGGGCCCTCATTTGATGATTTAGACAATCCTTACCAGTGCTTTATTCCTACTTGAGGATCCACCGTGCAGTGACAGATGCCGAAAGTCCAGTGCCTATCATACAGCGTACTGAGAAACTAATCTCTGAGAGAATGGTGTAACCGTCCCACGTTTTCCAGATACCTTGAGCACTTTGGTCACGTTTTTAAATTATACATCAGCAGGACAAACAAAAAGGAAGAGCACGTACCCTTCGGTTCACCCCAGCAGCGTGCTAGGAGCAGTTTCCTAGTGATGCACGGAGTTTCCCCAGGGGACAGGAGCACTTTTTGCCCCAGCGGCTCCGCAGCTGCCGGGCTGACGCGGCCGCTCCCCGCCCGGGTAGAGGCGGCCGGCAGACACAAGATGGCGCCCGAGTCCGCGCCAGGCCAACGGCCGGCCCTGGCGGTCCTCACAAGCTCCCTCCCCATCCCCGCCTCGCCGCTCCTCAGAAATAGCAGCGTGCGGGCCTCCTTCGGTGAGAACCGCAACACGAAAAAGAGCGGGGCCGGCAGAGGGCGCCGCCCGCCTGCTCGGGGCAGACGTCGGCTTCCGCGGCTGCGTTTGCGGCCCCCGGCCCGCGGAGGAGCCTGCGCGCCGTGCGGGCCGGCACGGGAGGGCTCCCTGTGCCTCCCACCACACGGGTACCCATCGTCTGCTCGAAGCGCTCAGCCAGCCCTTCCCATTCCTTTCCTCCGCCTGAATGTCTTGGCTAACGCCATTCAACGCTCACCTCAATCTCATCACTGCCTTTTGTCACTGCTCGCCCCTTGCTTCGCTCATAGACCTACTTACGCCTTCTTATGCCCAACATCAACTGCCAGTGCTTTAAACACCCTGTATGAGACAGCAGTCTCTTCAGTTGCCTCCATATACAGTAAAATGAGGTGTAGAAGGACAACTCATTGATATTCCTCCCAGCAGGTACTGGACAGAGATCTTACATATCAGACAGACCCCTAAGACCCTTGAGCCAGATTCCAAATAGTTTTTGTCTTGGGCAGTGAGAGAGGGAAAGCTGCTCTAGAAAAAAAAATAGCACGTGACCGTGCAGAGATGGTGTTGCAATATTAAAAAGTGCTGAAATAAGTGTCTCAAGCATGTTCTTTCAGACAGCCTTTGAACTCTTGACTTTGTAACTTTTTTTTTTTTTTTAAATGAGGGCTTTTGTGAGCGGAAATTTCTAACTAAATTTTTAAAGGATAAAATGAAATGTTGATATGTAAGAAGGATAATACTTAAAGTTGAGGAGACAAAGGACAGTGAGAAGGGGTTAAAGGAATGAAAGCTGTTCCACTTTCCTCTCCACAGCCCTTCTTTAAGCAGAGCAGCCGAGCCTGTCTTGGCATGAGGGCGTCAGCCCTGTTCCTGCACCCTCTGCTGCTTCTGGACTCTGGCTGTTCTCAGCACTGGCTGCAGCTCCCACCACCTGCTCAAGAAGTTTCAAAGGTCTGGAAAAAGATGCTATTAGAAGCCTTGTTTAACTATTACAAGATTAGTTAAGGAGCTTGTCATACATAAAGGCCCTGGGTTATATTTACTACAGCCACACAGAGGGGGAGATGTTTTGAAACATATATACATGGATGTAGAGAGTTAAAGGAATAGTGGGTGTATTTTTACATTCCCACTTGTTACAGGACAGTCCAGGCAGTGAGTCCCATGATCATCCAGGCAGGGACTACATGCCTATTTTCCTTTTGATGCATATCTGCATCTTCTCCTATAGTAGAGTCTGGATTTGGCAAAGCATAAACCCACACTCAGCAAGTTGGATGTGACTTAAGTCTCCTAGTTTAGACTTACCCATTGTGACTATCTCATGTGATTTCTTGCATAATCCAGGATATGGAACTTCTCTGAATTACTTCCTATATCACGTCTAATAGCTGTGGTTGTTAGAATGATGAAATGTCTAAAAAGGCAGTTTGTAAGTTGGTCTGGTGGTTAAGCCTCCTCACAGCTAATATGCACTACATTTTTAACAAAAATTTCTCTAGATTTAACTTCCAGTGATTGGATTTTTTCATATCTTTGTACACTGGCCTGAAGATTCTCTCTTGTTTCTGTTTCTCTGGGATTGTCTCCTAACAGCAGGGATGACAAGCTTTCCCCAAGTTTCTCTTGTTATTAGTCCCTATTTAAAGCTAGTAATGAGCTATCTTAACCCTGTAATGAGTAAACTTGCTCTAGAATTTTGTGTTCCAGTAAGTTTACGTATTTAGACTCATGAAAACTGAGAAATGACATAACACTTGTTCACAAACCAATGTGTAAAGCAGGGATGTGGTTGCACTCTGTGAATGAATTGACAAGGGAGGTGTGTAATTCTATCTAGGTCACCCAGCATAAGCTAACATTTCAGAAGCACTTCTGCCTGATCTGTGTCAGGCATTTTTTCATTAACAACAGGCCCTAAAATTGATAACCTAAGTAAAGTATTTATCAAGCTTGTGGAATTCAGAAATTTCTTAAGGGTGCATTAACACTCCCTGGATTCCTCTGCCAGTTTAGGACTTCGGAGGAAGTGGCTTGCTCTCTGATTCAGAGAAGACAATGCCAGAGGGATGTGGCTCCAACTTCATCTGAGGGATGACTTCTGGCTTTGGCAGGCTGTGACTCTGTCCTGTCAGTCCATAGCTGGATGGAAAAGAGAGGGATTCAGGTAATATCCAAATGCTTGAGGCTAGTTATACTGATTGCCAAATAGTCTCAGTTAGTAAGTGTTAGACAGCCTCCATGACATATACTAGAGCTGTAGAAAGAGAATATGATACTTAGAGATTACCTGTATCTTTAATACTGTAAAATTTGGATTGATGATGATAAAAAACATTCCCTATCTTTGCTATAATACAGTATCCTTGGACCTTAATACGGTGTGTTTCTGCTCCACTAATATTCTTATTGGTCTGCTCTGAACACCAAATCTACACAAGTCTTCCAGAATCAGTTACAACTAGTCAAATGAAAGTTACCTAATCTGCTTAAATGTATGTGCTGTTCTTCTGTTTATACACATAACGATTATTTTCTTTGTGTTTACCTTACTCATATGCCTTCTGAGCTTCTTTCAGAGCCATTATTGCCCCTGAAATAGTTACTTATTTAGAAGACTGTTTTTCTTTCTTCCTCTGTGTTTGACCTCACATTTAGCCATGCTGAAATTGTAAGTCTGGAAAGCCATTTTCTTGTATCGATTTTACAATAACTAGACAGCTATTTTAAGTGATACCTAACATTTCTGTTACATTTTAAATTATTTAAAATAATTTTTCTACTCTTAAACACAAAAGAAAGCAAGGGGAAATATTAAAATAACCAAAGGCCTAATAGCACTAAGTTAAAATAACTGCATCTTCAGTAGATAGAACTGGGAGCCAGGAATATGACTGGTTTTAGCACCATCTAATTCTTTGAGGAGAGTCTCAGTCTTCAGAGTCCTCTAAATGGTAGATATTGGACATCAGATAACAAGCCCCAAAATACCCTTAAGAAGCAGAGAAGACCCCGGAGATACTTAGTAGTATTTGCTTCACTCTTTAAACCATTGTAGACCAGCAGTCCTATCAGCTTAAACCAATCCAAATAAATATCTAATAGTTCTTAATGAGTTATTAGCAGTTATTTACTTTCCAGGTCTTTCCTAATCTCCTGTCGCACCAATTTGTAACCTCAGAGAGAGTCTACAAAAATGAAATGCACAATCATAGAGCACTTTGTGTTCACCAATTAGCCAGAGACACCAGGAACGGATCTTAACATCACTTGTGCTCTAATGTTAGCCTGTCCTGGCATTAGTTTGGTGGAGCTTTCACACTGATAGGAAGCCTGCTGAACATGCTCCTAAGCTTTGCCTAAAGTACACCTTGGTCTTAAAAGGCATATGGTATAAACACGTCTTCTCTGCTTCTGCCTGCATTACCTTGCACCTTGCCTATCATCTGGTCTGCTCTTCCAGCAAAGCCCTTCTGGTGGCATTTACACAGCACAAAACTGGATTCATACAGCTGCTTTATACCTAGGACCATTCTATGACCACTTCTGCAGCTGCATGTTTGGGCACCTTCTTCAACAGGCATTTATCTCTTTTGTTTAAACTGGGATTTCTAAGGAGCTGCACATCAATGGAGTAAACTTAGTGATTTTCTGACTCACCAAAAGCACTGATATTGTTTATTTTTATTAGTTGGATCAGCAAATCTTTTAGACAACTAAAGGACACATGAGATAATTTTAGTTAAGGACATTCTACTGCCCTGTTTGACATTAGATTTTTCTGCAGCACCAAAAATCAAATCTTAGCCCTGAAGCAACATCATTCCATCTGACACAATAGCTACTAAAATCTAGTCATTTCTGTGTTACTCTAAGATCAGAGCTGAACAGATAGTCACAGCAGGGCTTCAAACAAGGTTAAAATGTGCTGAGAATACCCTAGTCTGCTCTCCATAAATGGAGGAAATCACTTCTGCTTCCAGCTACACATTATTTTTAATGTGCTTAATTCAAATGTAGCCCCCTCTGTATTTCAGAATACTAAGAGACTCCCCAAATGCCTGAGTGAGTTAGGACCCTGAATCATGTTGGCTTTCAATGGGATTTAATGCCTACAGTCTTTGAGTGCCAACATTTGCTTTCATATCAGGGGAGTTAGGATTTGATGTCACTGCTACTTTTTTCTTGCATACATAGGTGTATGCAAAGATGTTCTCCTGCTGCAGGATCTTTGCTGATCCAAACACAGAAATGTTTGAGTAATGCAGTCATCATTAAATTATCCGAAAGTCTTATAATATCACCTTAACTGCTGATCAAACTCTCTACAGTAATACATTATTCCTGGCTGTTGTACTACAAGGGTGGTGAAAGGATAAGTTTAACTGAGTTGCTGTAGCAAGAGTAGGCCTCTTGTGTTAGATCCACAGTGGGACATAGCAGAAAGATAGATAAACCTGACTTCAAACATTACCTGCACCAATTTTACTACTTTTCCATAACCAGAGTACTAAGCCTTCGGTGACTGGCCACACTGATTAGATTCTCAGCAGCTCCCAACATTGATTATGAGGAATTCACATAAGACAACCTCTTGGTCAAACTTTTCCACCACGTGAGCCTAGTGGCAATTTTGTGCTGTCCTTTTTTTTTTTTTTCCCCCAAACAAGTGAAATTTTTTTAAGGGCTGAACGGAGTTGACCTGAGGCTGTGCCCCTCATTCTCTGAATGCCAGAGAGTATGTGAAACAGGGCTATACCAGAGGGGAAAGGTAGCAAAAAGCAGTTTTTGTGTCCTGTATTCAAAGGCTGAAGGTTACAGCTGTCCTGCATTCACCCTGGATGGCCTTTGGGAGCAAGGATTACTGATTACACAGTGCTGTTTTGCCACAGCACTTTCATCTTTCAACGAGGCCTTACTCAGAGACTTCAAATGTGCCTACTTAACACTGTTCAAGTGGTGTAAAGAGTTTAGCGTAAATGAGAATGAGTCCCCAGGTGTCCAGCGAGAAATCTCCGGAGGCATCTTTCATCACACAGGCTTTTTTTACTGGGGGGGTATGCAGTCTGTTGAAACCTTCAAAGTCTGCTGGGAGTGTAACAGAAACTCCAAGCTGGTCTCTCGTGCAGCAAACCATACCAGGTCAGTATATTTCACACTGCTGTGTGGTTCCAGACAATAGCAAAACATTTCTATAGATCAAGATGACTTGTACTAGCTGTCGATATTAACACAACTCTCACATAAGGACCTACAAGCAAACATAGGGCATAAGATGCAATGGAAAATATTTCTGGCTGTGGTCACCCCACATGTGTTAATAATGCAGCATTTCCTAGTGCTGGTTTATCCTGTGCCCAAGTCATCAGTAGCACAGACAGGTGGGATCTCACCATCATAAAACCTAGTATCATGACTTTGTCAATCTGTCTAAGCAGCAAAAGGAACATGGACATTTTATCAGACCCTGTTTTACATCTGAAGCATGGTGCAAAGTGTTATGGGGTTCTTTTTTCTTAGGACTAAATACTTGTGTTAGCTAAGTATGTTGAGAAATGCTGGTAGAACTGAGCCATCAGTGTAGGTGTGATTGCTTAAATTAGGAAGGATCCTGAAGTGGCTTCCTCCCAATGGCCAGGCTTCAGTGCTGCGTAGAAGAAGGTACAAGACAGAAGTGTCTTTGAACAGTCCAGCTACCAGCACTGGCATCAATTCACTTCTAGGAGTTTTATGTCATGCAGTGTCCACGAGGCTGTTTCTATGGCCACAAGACCCAGTGAGTGGAGAGAGCAAGGAGCTCTCCCAGGGCTCTGTGCACTCATGATGGATCAGAAGGAGAAGCACCAGAAGGATCAGCAGAGGCTGCAGGGCCTCTGAGGAAGTGTTTGTATGTGCATATAACTCCATCTGGTCAGTACAGGGAGAGGACCCAGCGTCAGTTCAGGAGGATACTGGTAAAATAAATTAGGATTTGACTAGGACACATCTCAGATGAAGTGGGTGAGTGGCGAGGTCAGTTTGCATGTACTCGCATGTCAGCTGCCTGGGTGCCAGTGATGAAACTCTGTGAGACCATGACTGTAGTGGTTTGTCTACCTGTGGTGAACATTGCTAACTTCTTGACAATGTTGCTGTATTGAGGAAGCACAATTCCCAAACTGAACTGGAGTCATGGATGATTGGAACAGGCTGCCCAGGGAAGTGGTCATGATCCCTGGAAGTATTCAAAAGATGTTTAGATGTAGAGCTTAGTGACATGGTTTAGTGGAGGACTTGGTAGTGTTAGGTTTGTACTGGGCCTGGCCGNGTTGGACTGGATGATCTTGGAGGTCTTTTCCAACCTAAATGGTTCTGTGATTCTGTGATTCTATGATACCCATGTGCAATACCAACTCCATGTGCAACATGCTGTAAGAATGCCTATCACAAAGGACGCTCCTCATTCATTATAGAGGGTTTGGCTGACTACAGACATTAGGTTAGTGGACATCAGTGTGAGATGCACTGGTAATGCTGGTATTCTGTGCATACTTGGGAGACATAACATTTTTCAATTTAGACAAAAAAAAAAAGGGACTTGTGTTCTTTCAGCCTTACGAGCAACAGCTGGTGGTCTGTTATTTCCAGTGATGCTCTTACTCTCCCTGTGTTTCTGAACATGAGTTGAAAAGTCTCAGAAATACAGATCAGAAGAAGAAGTTGGACATAAACTGAGAAGCTGCAGGAGGGCATGCATAACTACCGACACTTTATGTCTCTGTCTGTACTTCAGAGTAAGTAGATGGAAGGTTAAAGAGAAATAGTGGCATTAGTTCATACCCTTAGTTAGGTTATCAAGACTAACAAAATTGTGTTGTGTGGTAAAAGGAATTAGGATTATATCCTTGGGGTTACTTCAGAGAGGGGTTAATTCTTCCTGAGGACAAGTCAAAAAGTGACAAATCAAGCATCAATTGCCCTATATACCCAAAGAAGGTGCCATACCACAAGAGCCTGAAAGAAATGCAAATGACAGTCCAAAACTAATTTTAAAATATTAGGAAAACATTCACAATTATTTATATTTTGTATGGCTGGACCAGGTAGACAGTTGATGACGTTTTATTCCTAAAACACAGGAAATCACTTAGTCTCTGAGTATTGTTGTAAGAGCTAGATTATCCAAGCCATAGGTCAGGAAAAGCTCACACCACAGCTTGTCCAATGGCACTGGGCTGCTTTCTGAAAAACTCTCAAGAGATGGACCAGTGCTTTCAATGAGTTTCAAAGAACTAGAAGAAGGGAAACACTCTCCATCCAGCAGACAAAATCTTACTAGATGAAATAGTTTTAAGCTCTTTTCTTTCTTTCTTCATTCTTAGCTTCCAAATGGCGTCAGTTTGGGAGGCAAGACGCTGTTTCCACTCAACAACAGCAATTACCAATTTCAGACAGCATCGGGATGAATGGCACACGATGGTAGGGGAAAGTAATCCCCACTTAGCCGAACCAGGACGGAAAGGCCTAAGGGGAACGCTTTTAAAGAAGGTGCTTCTGTAGCAGTGCATTTTTATTCAAGTCGAGGCTTTCACGTTTGGCACCCGCTCCTTTTTCCTGTCAGCGGGAGCACAGCGTGGGCAGATGGCGCGTGCCGTGGGGTGCCTCGGCTGAGGCGATCGGGCCTCACGAGCGCAGCCCCCTCCTCTTCCAGCCGGAGCGGGCCCCCGGGAGGCAGGGCCAGCGCCCCCCTTGCAGGCCCCACCGCTCCCCGGGTGCCAGCACCCCGCGGCCTTCGCCTCCTTCCCCCCGCCCGGCCACC
>VXAA01007429.1:0-47267 GCA_013399115.1 Anseranas semipalmata | reverse complement strand
TGCCCGGCTGAGGGAGGCCCGGCCGGGGGGCGCAGCCGCCGCCTCGCTGCCGCCCCTGGGAGGCCCGGCTGCCCCGGCTGCGGGACCGGGCCGCCCTGTAACCCGCCTCGTGCCCCGGCCTCCCTTCGTGCTTTTACCCAAACGTGCACTGCTGGAGTTTTATTTTTATGTCCCAGCTAGCTTCGAGTGACTTTTAAATAAGCAAATACGTTGCTGTTCAGGTAGGTTAGGGTTACCTGGGGTCTGTATTTAGCTACCAGGGTACGCCGACACTCCAGACCGTGGCAGGTGAGGTCGGCCCCACCCTGCCTGGAGCAGCGTCCTGCAGCGTACACTGCAAACAGTGATTTTGTGTCTGTGCTGTCAGCCAACAGCGTGTTTTGCTTGGCGTGTTTTCCTGTACAGTAACAGGCGCAGGTGAGCGCTCTGAAATCGTTGGCACTGGATTTCCAGTCCCTGTGACTCGCAGGCATCTCGAACCAAACGTGCAGCAGTTTTCAGGCGTTTCCGTGTCTTGTGCTAGTAGAAGTCACAGTGTTGTAGATCTCAAAGATTGCTGCTGGTCTTTCCTTCCTGAAGTAAAACTCCACAAGGTCGAGTCATGTGTTGCCTGCTCTGTGGCTGAGTGAGCATGTGACCTTGGGAAAATCAATTTGTATCTATCCCAGTTTCACAACAGTACCTGAGATACACTTTCCTTTTCCAAATGCTTTGAAACTGACAAAAAGAAATAACCGTTGTTTTACATGGAACTTGAAGGCTGGTAGTCTCGTACAAGCTTAATTCACCTTGTTCAACAAATTCCCACACTTTTGATTTTTATTTTTTTTTTCCCATGCGCTGTTAAGTGACAGTGGCTGAGAATATGTCAGCCTGGGAAGTACTGAGTATTTAAGGCTGATATACCTCTCTCTGGTACGAAGCCCAGTCTTTTTGCTGCTGTGGCTGCTGGGGAGAAGTGCTTTGAAATCTTTGCACACATGCTGTTTCTTGTCTTTCTTTCTAGACCATTATCTTTTATAGTAGCTTCCAGCCATGGAAGGTGTAGAAAAATAATTAAAATTGCTACTCCCTCTCTTTTCAGGTCCCTCTATCACCTCCTCTGCTCTCCAGTTTCCAGATTGCTATAAATGAAAAGGAGCTCCATATTCCAGCCCCTACCAACCTTCATTTTTTTCTGCTGAATTGTTCAAACCTATGCCTCTGCTTTTGTTTCCAGTTTTTCTAAGCAGACCGTGTAAAGGACTCTTGTCAGGAACGTACCGCTCAAGCACACTTATCAGGCGTGCTAATCAGCAATTTGTTAAATTCATTCTCCTTTTCAAAACTTCAAAGAGGAACGGCAGTAAAAAAACTGGAGCAAACTTGGGGTTACCATATATATCCAGTTCACATTTGCAAGTTGTAATCAGAAAGTCCCAAAACTACTATATTTTTGTATAAGTAAAAGACTTGCATTTTTCAGAAGTCAATGTCAGAGATTCCTGGTCAGCTTTAGATTCAGCCGATAAATAGATTTTTTTTTTTTTTTTCCAGGCTATATAAGGAATGGGATTCTTAGAAGCCTAGTGGGGAATAATGCATTTTCTTTAATCTTTGTTTTCTGAAAACAGGGCAGTTCTGGCATGTATCTGACCTGCATTTAGATCCAACTTACCACATTACCCCCGATCGCACCAAAGTTTGTTCTTCTTCCAAAGGAGCTAATGCCTCTGACCCAGGCCCTTTTGGAGACTTTTTGTGTGATTCTCCTTATGAACTTATTTTGTCAGCGTTTACATTCATGAAGGATTCAAAACAGCAGGCTTCATTCATGATTTGGACGGGGTAAGTGTTCAAGTCACTCTACATTTAAAGCTTTTAAGAGCTGGATAGCCATGTAGTGCAGTAATTCACCAGTTTATATTCACACCGACACATCCGGAGTTTAGTATCTCACAAATGCTGCTTTTAAAGAGTCTTGGCTAATAAGTGGAAGATTAAGTACATAAGGCCTCAGGAACAGATTTTGATCTCTGTAATCATTTGTGGATATTGTTGGACTGTTCGCTGGGACGTGTACCACATGACCGTATTAGTGCAAGTTAATAAAAGTGCTGTGGGGAGGGTGGAAAGTAGAAAAACACAAGCAAAAAGACAGGTCAGAGGAATAACTGACTGGAATGAATTATCATGGGAGGCACTGGATTTTGTAAGTCTTCAGGTCATTAAATATAAAGTGGATGTCTTTTTAGAAGATGTCCTTTGACTATATATTAGGTATTGGGTTCTGTAAGAGGTAACTAGAATCGAACTATATTATAGCTTATGCCTTCTAATCCTAAACTCTTTGTTAATAAAACCTTCTCTTTTTTTTTTCAGAGATAGCCCTCCTCATGTCCCAGTGAAAGAACTGTCCACAAAGCTGGTCATTAACATCATTGGCAATATGACTTCTACAATTCGTAGTTTCTTTCCAGATCTTCAGGTTTTCCCAGCCTTGGGAAATCATGATTACTGGCCACAGGTACAACAAGATTTTTTTTGTATACCATACTGAGTGTGTTCCTAACCACTCAGAGGGTAAGTGTGAAATGAAAAATAACAGTGAAATTTGCATAACTGTTATTCTGGAAACAGTTCTCTGGTTAGCATTTAAAATTATACATAATTCTGATCAAGAATACAAAGTACATCTCTATGTGTTAAGTTACCCAGACAAATGCTGGTGTCAGGTAAAATCTGTACATCGCCTGAGGTGATGCAAATTTACTGTTTATCATTCCTCATGGCTTAGAACCACCAGGTCTCCTCAGTATGTTAATGCGCACTTATTTTTTCTTGTTGTGTAAGCTGTGCATATGTAAGTCAGGTACAATAGCTTAACGTAACAGAGATTACATCCTTAGTGCATCCGGCAGCATGTGGTAAGATTCAAGGCATACACTACTGGAAATCTACCTATGGACATCACTGGATTTTTTTTTATCACACTGTTGGAAGAATTTTTGTAATGTTCCCATAGTTTTGCCACTATTATTAAAAATGTGTCTTTTTTTCTTTCCATATTCAACACTTAGAAATATTCCCATTGACTACTGGATATATGGGCCATTGCAGCTGAGGACAGTACTTCTTTGCTGTCAGTGTTCTGTGAATATTGTTTTTGGCATAGCTCAAAAATAAACAGTTGCTTCATTTGCCCTTTAAAGCATATTGCAAGTTGATCTGGCAGCGCACAGGACTGAGAAACAAATTCTGTCATTGGATCTGAGGGGATCGGAAGGGATGTTGAGCAGGTCAACTAGAACAATTTGATAAAGACTTTTATTCCAGCCTTCTGTGTTATTCATTAGGCCTCTCATGGGTTATGTGGTGTGGTAGATGATTTTGATATAGTAGTATCATTACCTGGAATTTACTCCCTAAATCAGGGAGTATTAGAAGTGCTCAGAGAGGAGAAAGGGCAATGTGAAAAGGAAAATCAGAGCTAAGCATGCAGCATAGCTTGGAGCTGTGAGTGCCCAGACCAAGCTGGGACTTGAGTCTTTTGTGTTCTTATGCTGTGCTTTTAATATAGCTTGAGCTTGTGACACACACTCACAGGAGACCAGGTTAGTTCACCAGAAACTACTGATAAAATATTTTGGTAAATACCACCTTAAATTAAGTTTAACTAATTGTACTATTTTTTATTTTTTATTTTTTATTTTTTTTAAAGTGTTAGCAGAGAATAGTTGTCATTCAGCAGTCTCCTTTGGTATAAAGGAAAAAAGCTGTATACAGTAACCCTGTAGACAAAGAAAGATGTAAATCCACATGGCAGACATTGACATTTGAATGTGGCGACTTTTTTGACAAATACGAGTTTTGTTTGTGAAATTAAATTTGAAGATGGAAAAAATATGGTCTTCAGGGGCAGCTGGACAGCAAATAGCATTTTGAAGCAGGCTGCCTATCGGAATAACTGTTGTGGTTTTCTCTGCCCAAAACCACACATGAGTATTTCTGTGATGCTTTGCTTTGAAATGGCAGGCTTCACTAATGTGCAGAACTGGCATACTTTTCTGTTACTGTTGGAAAAAGGCCACGGGATCAGAAATTCCCCACTATAACGTTGTTGGATTTTTTTGCTGTTGAAGACATTTCTGTTTTTCTTGTGGATGTGCTTAGCAATACGTACCATAGACTGGAAGTGATGTGGAACAAGCCACACACCGTAGGCTGTTCCAGAGTAGCTGTGAAGGCTTTTTGCTTACTATGCACCAAATAATTTTATTGCTTTCTATTGCGTTCTGACCTATCCATCATAACGATTTCACGGTCTTGGATGATTTTTCTTGGAGACCCTATTAAAAATACTATTCAAGCGCTGGGATACCTTTCAGACTGTATATTGCGACCTTGGTCACTGCATAGTCTTACTTTGTTTCACATTCTTGTCCCTGCTTACGACAAATGCTCTAACCACTGCCTGATCCAAATGTTCACGGAACACTGATACGCTTTTTAGAGCCTAAGACCAAGCCACCTTCAGGCCGTAACATGGCCTCTTATCTGAGATCAGACTTTGGTGTGTCTGTTAGTGACTTAACTCTGGCCGAACAGGTATGACTCAAAGCTTCCTCAGTAACTAATACCTGTGCATTGCAAGCAACAAATGTCTGAACAGACTGATTGCACTACTTCTAGACAGAGGCTTAGTACCTAAGCCTCCAATAAAGTAGGTTTAGTTTCAAAGATCTTAGAAAGGTCAAATTCTATGCTTAAGAAAACATGCACTGTAATAGTGTTGCTATTTTTTGACCTCTGATTTTATTCTTCTAGCACTAAGGATTGAAGCAGGTATTTCGGTAAAGGCAAGGACAAACTGGAATCTCCCTGTCAGGGTGAGATGGGAGCATGACTCTTACCAGGCTGTGGCACTTGGGCATTGGTTGGCTCAGACTGAAAAGTGCTACAGTCCTTATTAGAGCTGGTGGGTGAAAATATTGACAAAACTTTTCTTTTACATTTTAAATCAGAACTACAGGATGTCATGGAAATGTTGGTGAATTTCGTTGAAATATTTCTGAAGGCTTTAGTGGAATTTTGGGGAGCTGCTATTAAACCCAAGTTGCATGAGAAAATCACTTGCTGTATGAGAAACTTGGGTTCAAGCTTCTCCTCCAAGAAACTGTATTTTCAGAAGATAAACAGACTGTGAATCTTTGGTTCATAATTTTGCAGAATGTATGGTTTTCCACTTAGTTGTGATGCTAAGGCTTGAAATATTTGGCATTAGTTTAACAATGCATTAACATTCAAGGAAAGTAGACCATGCTGTCAGTTCTGACTAAGTCTGGGAATTTGCTCCTGATCAGCAATACGGAATGGTGAGACGTTTTGTTGCTTTCTGAAGTTCTTCCTGGCGTTGACTGGTTACGCCTATGTGTTATGGGAGAAGTCAGGTGGGATGATTCATGATTTTTTTTTTGTATGTGTGTCTGAATGATAAGAGTTAGGCAAGTTCTGGTGTCTCACAGGATCAGCTTCCTGTAACTACCAGTGAAGTATACAATGCTGTAGCAGATTTCTGGAAGCCTTGGCTGTCTGACGAAGCAATCAGTACCTTCAGAAAAGGTAAAATATGTCAGTAATGCATTGTAAAGCTAGGGCTTAGAGAACTAGTGATCCTATAGATTTGCCCCCTTTGTTTAGCTTTCTCACAGGATGAATCCGAACATCCATAATGCTTCTTCTGGAAGAAAAATGCTTCCTCTGGAAGGAGTTATTTATCTTTTTGAATATCAATGCTTATCTTCAGGGTACATTTGTTCTCCTTTGATGCAATAATTATTACCGCTTCTTGTAACACGGACAGTTTTTATTGGCTTTGTACCAATACTTGTGAAGTATCTTACTGCCTTCAGGACCTCATAATAAAAATACATTTTTAGAAAAAGATGGATGATGCACAAGAAGAGTTAATGATGTTTCTGTTTTGATACTGTCTGTATTTCAGAGCAAATGGAATAGGCAAATATTTCTTCAGATTATAATAGCGCATAGTCTTGGTGATTATATTGTTAATTACATCATGTTTGTATCCAATTTACTAACCTGGGAAAATATTGATATCCTAATTATGATTTTGTTTTTTAGCAAAAGACCAAAAAATTCAACCCAATTTCCAATCCAGACATTAGGTATTGGAAGTTTAATTTGTGTTTTGTGTCCTGAACAAGAAGGACATCTGGGTAAGAATGGAAGTAGGAATTGTAACAGGAAAATAAAACTCAAAGGGGCAGATCTTGAGGTATATTGTTACAGCTCTATTGTCATGGCTCCACTGAAGTCCAAGAACTATAAAATTGCACCCATTGAAGAAGTTCTGTATGCCATGGAGGGTTTTAGGAGCTTGGACTGATAGAAAAATGTGATCTTTACTCTTAATTATATCCTAGTCTAAAGTTAAATGACTTTCAAAGTACAAGGCTACTAAACTCAAACAGTTCTTCCTGGACAAACCGATGTGTTTGCAGTATTTTAAGAAATGTGCACTTTTAAGAATTACTACATCTCTGTGGAAGATACGTTACAGGGCACTTCTTGCATGTGAATTGGATAATTGCATATCAAAACTCAAACACAAAGGCAATTACAGGCAAGAATTCATAAAATATTCAGTGTCAACTTTTCCTGCTGAAATGTTGCTGAAAACAAATTCTTAAGGTGTTCTGTTGTGATAAGGTGATACATAGCTTGACTAAAGATGTTATATTCTATTTTACTAGAAAGAGGAAGGCTGAATATGTTGTCAGTGCTTCACTTTCATTCTAAAGTTGTGCTTTGAAGTCTTTCTTTTTTCAGCTGATGTTGGTTTTATTTTCACAGGGGGCTTCTACACACAACTGTTCGAATCGAGTGTTGGCTCTCAACCACTCAGGATAATCAGTTTGAACACAAATTTATATTACAGCCCAAACAATGTAACTGTGAATATCACAGACCCAGCCAACCAGTTGGCCTGGCTGGAGGGAATATTGGAAACATCTTCACAAAAGCAGGAAAAGGTAGGGGTCGTAAACAGAACCCAATGGCATTATTTGTTTAAACTTTGACAAAAAAAAAAAGAAATATTAAGAAGAGACAATGAAAATACAAGCATGATTCTAGAAGACTATTAATGCTACCAAAGAGATTGCAAAAGTCCAAGATTCATTTGTATTAATAATTCTTCATTGAATATGCCCGTTATGCACATACTACAATTAATAAAATAATTGAATACTCTTTCTCAAATTATACAGTAAAATACCTTTTCATACCTACTATGTAAAATACTGTAGGAGCCAGAATGAAAATACTTTCACTTTTGTTTCTGAGTGTTTTTACTCAAAGCCTTTAGTTTTAAAACGTGCGCCCTTGGTCTGAGACAAAAGTTAGCATATTTCATTTACATTGTTATGTAATTATGAGTGTAAAAAATAGAAATTAGAAAAGATTTTGATGACCAGAAAACTTAGCCAAGCTGCAACAATAGCTTCAATTTGAGTGTTATAATAATAATAATAAATTGCCTTATAATATTCAGTTTTGAAGCGAGGTTATAATTGTTGCTTGTTTGATCGGTGTGGGGATTGGATCATCACCTGACCAGAAGAAGTGTTTAGTTTGAAACATGTTTACAGTTCTTGTCTTCTTTTTACTAACAAGGAAAATGGTGTAGTAATTTTTTAAGTATTATATTATACTGGGGGAAAAGGAGAGACTTCTCTTTCTTGTGCAGTGGGAATCCAGTCTCAATCTAAGACAGAGGGATTTTAAGTAGTTTTGCTGTGTTTCTGGTGAATGTCTGACCATGCAAGCTCTATAATATTCTAACATAAATTTTTCTTACTATTCCCTTGAGGTGTCAAATTGTAAGTCTTGCCATAGTAATTTATATTTTCATTTGAAATAATTGATCAAATTTTTGTTTTGCTTTAAAGTCATGCATAGATTTATCAGAACTTTTTTTTTTTTTCAAGAATATATTGTTTGTATTTTGTATAAAAAAACTGTTGTGATTTCTGGCTTTCAGAATGCCATTTTGAAGATAGCATTAGTATAAAATTGTGTTAATCATTTCTAAGTTATAGCTAAAAGTATAAGTTTCAAAGGAAGATACTAATTATGCTTTCTCTATCTAATTTCTTAGGTATATATAATAGGACATGTACCAATAGGATACTTGCCGTATGCAAGGAATACTACAGCAATGAGGGAGCATTACAATGAGAGACTAGTGAAGATTTTTCGCAAATACAGTAGTGTTATTGCTGGGCAGTTTTTTGGTCACACACATAGAGATAGTGTCATGGTCCTCCTGGATGAAGAAGGTAATGATGCTTGTTGAATCCTTCATCTCTTCGTTTTGATTAAAAGCAAATTAATATTTTCTTGTATGTTGTTACCAGTCAGTCTCTGTTGTAAATAACTGAAAAAGGAAATTAGGAATTTCTGCTATTTATCTACAAGAGTTCAAGCCTCACACACTCAGATTTTTTCCAGGGAGGGCCTTGCAAGACAGACTGTCTTTTTTGTTGAAGTCAGAAGAGACTCTGCAAGCTTCCTATATTTTTAATGAATGCTTTTGCCTAGACAAGAATTTCTAGTCTTTCCTGTCCACTTTCTCAGTGACATGGGCAAATTGTACTAGCCAGTTGCTATTGTGTAATGTGTCAAAGGGAATGTTCTCAGGCCAACTAGACATGCTCTGTGTTCTTGTGTTTCCTGCATCATTACTGTGCCTCTCTGCTGAGTTCCCTGCTGCTTCAAAGTTAATTAAGATAGGGAGGCAGGGCAAAGAAAGTCTCTGCTTGTTGCATCTCTTAGATCAGCTAATTTCCCTTCAAGAAAAGCACCCAGGTTTGAAAAGTTTGTTTATTGCTTTGAAATCCCTTAATTTTAAGCATGGATATTTCTGTATGAAGCACTCATATCTCTAACAGAAGATCCCTAAAAAGTAACTATTTAAATATTTGTGTCTGTACTATAGTGAGTGATCCACTGCTTTGGTTTATGTAAAATATCCCAGTATTATTTGGCTCCTTATCTATGTTTGTTTTTATATGAACTCATAAAAGCAATGCCCAAAATACTGACTGGGGTAACAGTGTTCTAAATGATTTACCTTTTAGCACGCCATTACCATGGAATTAATGTCCCATAAAAAGGAATCCAACCCAAGTGAAAGAAATGGCCTTTAATACATTAAAATGGTTTTCAGGACAGGCTTATACCTACGTATTTTTTGTACCTTGTCCTATTTGTGCATGAAATCATCACCTGTATTGCAAATTTCACTGAGGACAGACAGAACTTGATGCCTTCTCATTACAATTTGCATGTGCAAGTAACTGCTTCCAGAATATTTTAATAATTTCCCATATTTTGACAAAATTCAGACAGTGAGCTTTCATGTAGCTAAATACAGTTTGTGTTTATCTGTACAGTTTTAGGCTGTCTTCTCTTTATGTCATTTTTCTTTTTGACAAAATTTCAGGGAATTCAAGATAAATATAAGACTGTAGCCAACATCAATGTACTGTGATACAGAGCTCAGTTTTATCTCCTCCAGAAGTATCTACTGATTTCCAAGCTTTCAAAGCTTCTGGTCATTTATGTAGACTGGCCTTGTGATTTCACCGCTGTGATGTTGTCTGAGAAAGGAATAGTTAGGGTTTTTGTTCTATAGAGAACGTCTCAGTACTTTTACCTGCATATTCTGCCTATTAAAACCTTTGTATGTCCTCGTGTTTCAGTTGCTGTAAAGATCAGTGCTCACAAACTAGCTGCTGGGCTAGCCTAGATGAGTGAAGTCAGGGTCAGTTTATGATACCCTGATGTTTCTAATAACATTATAAATAGACGAAGAACAAATTCATAAAGCAACATGTAAAGTATAGCATGAAGACAGCTACTCAAAGTTCTGAATATTTCTTCAGTAAAAATATGCAAAATACCTTACCTATAGGCAAGACCATTTAACATTTAGGTAGTTGAATTGGTGTGAAGCCTCCAGTATAGATAAACTTAACTGAGAAAGCAGTGGAATGTGGCCTGTGGTAATTTACACGGGTTTTGGTCTACCCAGTGGAAATACAGGAGTTCACAGTGATGTAGCTAAGCCAGGGGCAAAAAATTGCTGAGGTAGCTAAGTTAGTCACTCTAGTTCTTGCCGCGTTGGTTCTCCCTAAAAACATTTGTTTGAGAAAGAAATGATTGAAAGTTGACTGTTTCCTCATGTTCCCTTTTCCTGCAGAAAAGCCAGTAAATTCCTTGTTTGTGGCACCTGCTGTAACCCCAGTGAAGAATGTATGGCAAATGGAGTCCAATAACCCAGGTGTCAGATTTTATCAATATGATCTTCTCGATTATAGCTTGCTGGTAAGTAAGGATATTAAAGCATTGTTTAGGACTTAAGTGCTTAAATACAGTCTCATTAAGAATTATAGCAAGATGTCAGCCTTTGTAGTATTACAGTAATCAGTGGAACTTTGGTGCTTACCATTATTTTTCTTCCTGGGCAAAGAAAATGAAATCTGAAAGAGAATTTGGTCAGTCTTTCTCTGGTTGCAAGACTACCTAGTTCTTCCTGTTCTCTATGAATATTCCTATGATATAGAATCAAAGATAGTCAGAAATGTTCTGGGCATAATCTTGAAACTGTTTGCAGGAAGCTCTGCAATGGTGAATAAGGCTCACCTAAATCCTGGGCTTGTTTGCGTACCAGTGTTGTTTGCTGGTGACTGCTTGAGCTCTGGGAGGCGGTACATGAAGTGCTTCTAAAGGGTATGGAAGAGCAGATGAAGAAAATCACACTTCTAGCCATGTAATGCCTTTCATAATCATGCAGCTTCCTATACAGGGTTTATACTTTTACAGGGAATTGTAAAGAAATTTAAAAGGAAAAACAATTAGAATACTTCTGTAGTGTTGATTATTGGAGATAAAGTGAATCCTGTATAGTTATTTTGGCTCTGAATAACTTAGACTTTCTCTCTGTAATTCAGGGTAAAATCTTGACCTTGCTGAGTTCAGTGCCAACACATCCTGTGGCTTGACCAAGACTGGGGTTTCCCTCTGGAGATCTGTGCTAATATCGACTGCTCCTTTCCTGTGCAGATTTCTTTCCTTTATCTCCATCTCTCCCTTTCCTCTGAATTCTCCCTGGGCCATTCTTTTTCTGCCCTTCAAGCAGTGCTCACAGAAAAGAGTTCTGGATTTCACCCTTCTGCCCCACACCCAAACCAGACACGAGCGTGGTGGAGTTTGGTTTACAGTTTGGACAGGAAAGACTTCTAACAGTGCCACTGCTGCCTTTTGTGTTTCCTTTTTCCTCTCCCCATCCCCCTACCATTACCACACTGCAAGTACCAGCTTTGGGTGTAAGCCCGGCTCTTGGGGTGGGACGTGACCTTCTATTCAGTTGTGAATAATGAGGAGTGACAGCTTCCTAATCAATATATCACTCTAGAGACTTAATGAAGCAGGGAAGAAAGCAATACAGCCGTGCCTATTTTTTCTTTCTTTCTTTCTTTTTTTTTCAACTGTAGGATCTTTGGCAGTTTTACTTGGACCTCAGAGATGCCAACAAGAAAAATGAATCGAACTGGAAATTAGAATACATCCTGACTAAAGCTTATGGCATTGAAGACTTGAAGCCTGAAAGTTTGTATGAAATGGCCAAGCAGTTGTCTGTGCCACACAGCACACTGTTTGACCACTATTACAATAACTTCATTGTGAGTTATGACAAAACAATTGTCTGTGAAGGGGGGTGCAAGACCTGCCAAATATGTGCAATCCAATATCTGGATTATTCCTCATACACAGATTGTATCAATCGGGAAGCAGTGTGGAGATGAAGTCTCCAATGCAATATATGCCAATATTAACTTGAGCCTTTGATTTAAAGAACCTGATCATCCTCTCACTCAGGCACTGACATGCTAGCAGGGAACCTGTGGGACTTCTCTGAATTTCAGGGGAGTAATAAATCTCCCTAGATTTTTCTTCTTGTAGGCATATTTTCCTTCCACATCTAAATAAATGTTTATTGGCTATGTAATAGTGGCCAGATATTTTGCTGTTGTTTGAAAGTGTCCTGTGCCCCCTGTAACAGGCATCAGAATATATGGGAACAGAAGTTACTCAGTTCTTTGGAAATCCAAGTCTTTTACTAGGGTGTATAAATGTAGGCAATGCCACTTCAGGCATCGGATTTGTATGGGGGCAGATTTTAGCCATCTGCTGCCACGATTTACAAAGTGAAATCTGCAAAATCTGTGTTTGAGGCTGGAGTGCAGTTACCCTGTTGATGTGATGCCTGTATTAGGCATCTCTGTCCCTGTGCCAAGTTTCCTTTTCTCTCTTATCCCCTTAAATACACCTCTGTTTAGGGGCATATTTTAATGACAGCATGAATGTGACTTAATGGATCGCAAACCTCCAGCCTGAAAATACTTGAAAGTACTCAGTACACCTGAGTGTACTTTCACAATGTGTGTGATTGTCCAGCACCAAGTGCTTCTTTCTTATGATAAGCCTGTGTATATTGGTACTGTTATCAAGCAATCAACTGGCATGAGATTTTGTAGCAGACCACAAATCAGGTTTAAATCGATCAACATCAATAATTAGACATAGCACATACATGCTATGAGCAGTACAGGCAACATGCACTTGCCATGATATTTCTTAGGTTTCTCAGATTTCTTTTTTTTCATAGAGTAGTCTAGCACTTAATGCAAAGCTTATCACATGTATCAATTTACAAGTGCACAGACCACTTCTTGTGATTGTGTATACAAGATGATAACATAAGTGGGCAATTTATGTGGTGTATATAACCAAGAATGATATTTACCATTTTGCTGTCTCATCAAGAGTCATAGTTTTAGAAACTTTGGTCAATATAGTATCATATAGACCCTACTGTAGAAAATATTCCAGAGTAACTAGACTGTAACAGTGGTTGTGGGACAAATCCAATTGCTAACTGTTTATTTTCATGAGATTAAAGTCTTTACTGTAGCTGCTGAGGAACTTTCTGGTTTTGTTTCCATCCAAGCTTGAAATACTTAGTGGAATATTTCAGGACAAATTTTCTAAGTCTATAGTATTCATAACTGTAGATACAGATACCTCAGATTCGTTATGCATCAATCATCAACAGAGGAAATATCTGGTTTGCTAAATTTGCATTCAGAAACAAATCCTCCTGTGGCAGCTGTGTTTAGAAATGCCATTAATGATGCACAACAGGCAGTCGTATTGTATTTTAGATTTTGTTCTTGGAGAAAGTACATGGGCATGTAAATTCTTTAGAGACATCTACTCTGGCTAATCTTGAATGTATCTGGATACGTAAATAATGTGAGTTAACATGGGTTCCATGCAGACTGTGACTGTGAGGAAGTACAAGAAAGTTTCAGTGATAAAAGATGATGATTCTCTGTATGCTGGATCTGTTTCTCGTTTGGGTTTCTCATGGTTTTATTCATTACAAAATACCTGTGTTACCAGTGTCTATTCTCCAAGGGCAAGCAAAGTTATGGGTGGATAGCACACAGGCAGTTACAGCTGATAGGACAGCTGACATTTCTCCCATTTGCCAGATGGGTTTTGTTCAATTCAGTTTTGTGCTTTGAACAACTGTCTCTTTTACTGGTTTGTTTTTGTGATTTCTCCGACTTCTGTTTAAACTTAATACCTACAAACTATCCTGGAAACATGCAATAAAAATTACCCAGTTACATTTTCCCACTAAAGACATTTTTATTGCTGAATATTAGGGAGAGCTGAACTATGTAGCAGATTAGTAGCTACAGAGCTCTAGTATGCTGTTAATGAGTTCTTGGGCTTCTTGCTTCCTAGATTTCTTTTTTTTGTGTGTGTGTGTGTATGTCAGTAGTTATTATTTAGTGAGTATAAACAAATAAATGCCTACAAATGTCTAAATAGCAAGCTATGATCTGTTTATTTAAAGACATAAAATCTGAAATTATCTGGACTTTAGTTGAAGCCAAGTGTTGGATGGCATCAGCCAAGGAAGTTGTTTTTGTTTCAACCAGAGGGATATATCCCCTAAAGAGTTACATTTAGCTGGGGTATGTCTACCAAGATGCATCCTGTTATGCAGCCTGGCATTCTCTGCTTCTCTTGTATGTAATTATACCCATGCAAGTGCAAACTGAACTGGCCAAGAAAGATCCAGGAATATGTTTGACTGCATCATCACTTTGGACATAAAACAAAGAGCTGATAATAACGTTACACTGTAAAAACCATAAGATAAATCACACAAACAACTTAAATGGCACCTGGGTGTAAGGGGAAGTAGAGGGTGATGTTTTTGTTTCAGGTTCATATTTTATTCCTTTCATGGATCTGAAGGAATGTTCCAGAGGTAAGTTATCCTTTCCTGACATCATTTTTAAGGAGTCATAACAATTAAACACAAAAGAAGAATGACCTGATAAAGCTTCTGACTCCCATATACCAGATTCCTGTTTCACATTTCTTGTGATATTTTGTGTCCCTATGTTGAATGAAGGATTCGGAGGAATATTTGTAAGGCCACATATGGCAAAAAGACAAAATATGCCACCTAGTGGAGATGAAAGCTTTGCATTTGTCTAGAATTAAACTTGAGACATATTAACAAGGAGAGTAATTTCTCCAATATTCTAGGATTTACCTTCTAATTATTTCCTTTGTAGCAGTACTGCCATGCTGCACAATTTTTCTGGATATTAAGTGGTTTCTGGCTTCTAGAGGCCATGTCACTTAAGGGGATCCTGAACCCTGAGGTAGGTGCAGGTCTCAGCCCACATCCTGGGAATAACTGGAGTTTACAGAAGGGATCCGCGGAGGCCAGCTCAGCTGGCTGGTAGTAAAGGATGTGATAGAAACAAAAGATCTATCCCTAAGCAGGCTGGTGTCTCCTTCCAATTAGTTTCTGTGCTTTAATTCTCTCCTGGAGTTCACTGTCTGAGCTTATGTCTACCTTAACAGGTACTTCAGGCTAATAGGAGCACTTTCTTTAACAGGAGAGTTGGTGCTGAGGAGCTGATGCCACTGCTGTACCTTTCATTTGCAGTTGGAGAACATTAGATGTACCCTTGAAGTGCAAGTCCCAGCTGCATTGCATCTGAAACAGCACTCTCCAAGAGCAGTCTGCAACATGAATGCAAGCACAGTAAGTGGGGATGATCAGTAAACCTCGGTTCAAAGGTATGCTCCTGATCCAAACTAAAATGAAGGTGCACCCTGAGGCCAACGTTAAATTGCTTTAGATTGGGGCAGTGAGTGGTGTCTTATCGTTTCTATTGTTCTTCACTTGCCAACCTGAAGAAATGGAGATGACTGGAGGAGATGGGTAATGAGTGAACATATTGTTAGTAAAACCGGTTTTGAACTTAAGTTGTCTGAAGACAGAAATAGGTAACTAGGTACATGTAGTCCCTTGTGATCCATTTCCATTTCTTGTGTGGACAACGAATGAGCACATAGTATCTTCAAGGATGAGCATCTAGTTTAACAGTCATGTAAATTCCCTCTGTGGAAACAGACTTCTCAAGCATGAGAGTTGTCATATTTGTATAAGAATAAAACCACTAGGAAATCCCTCTCATGCAGTCAAGAGGAACTATGACAGTGTCAGTGAAGAAAGGGCCTGTAACTGTCTAAATAAGACTAGCTGCTTTCCTTCCTTACTTTCCCAAAGCTGGAGACTAGCTTTTATCTGCTTAATGCTACAGCTTTCAAAAAAAAAGAATATTGCTCTAGATAATTTCACTTGTCATCTGTCAGCTCCAGCTTTCTTGTTCTGATGAAGGAACATTCTACCTAGGAATTCTACCCAGTTTTGTTATTCTCTGGTCTGCAAAAAAGCCTACTGTAATAGGAATGTTGTTTTCATACTGCAAGTGAAATATCACAGCTAGAGAAATTCAGAGAAAACACAGACAAAAAAAAAAAATTAACCAAAGATGTTAACCATCACACGTATGTTTAATTAGTTTCTGATGGTTGTGGGAATGGCAAAGGCAGTTTACTGAATGAACATTTCCAGTGTTACTGGACAACTTACATCAATTCCTGTGAACGGGCTGTCTATGTTGCTCAGAGCTGCCCTAGCAGGTTTTAGGAGAGTGGTCACTGATAGGATGGAACATGCAGTAGGTGGCTGACTGAAATCATAACGAGGGAATCACTTAAAAGCAAAAACATTGAAAGCAAACCACTGGAAATGTGATGAACCCTAGTCCAAAGCACTTAACGAAGCAGTGGAATGAGCATGGATGATGCACACATGCTTATAAATGTGGCCAAAGTATAGATTTTTCACATGAAACTTACATTGCATTCAACGTTAGCGCTGTATTTAAAGACAGTCTGGAAAAATCCTTCTATTATCTACATTTCCATCTAGTGATCTGAATCTAGGTGTCAAATGTGTTGCAGATAACTTCTGAGATATTCCTCTATCATGTCTTGTAGTGTGCAGTGGGTAGAAAAAATTGGACATGCTGTTCTTGTACCCTATAAAACTCTTGGATTTTTAAAGCAACCACTCAGACATCAGGAATATTTAAGCTAGAGAAATTTCAAATGTGGAGCTGGGCCATCCTGAGATTTCAGTATGTCCCACTGGAATAAAACCAAGACCTTGCTGAGCTTTTAGGCAGGGAGATATGCAAAGTGGAGATTTGCACCTGAGCCTGCCACCTTCCCCCTCAAGCACTTGCTGTGCATCTGTCATGGTGCTGAGTGTGCTTTCTCCTTCTACCCTGGAACTGAACAACTTTCTAAATTAAAATTTACATTGGAACTGTTACATTTATGTGAACAAATCTGATATTGACACAGCATTTTCCACTGAAAACTGTTAAGTAATTCTCAAGAACTTCTCCCACATGCTATATCGTTCAACACCTTGCCTGTCCAACACAATACATGCCTATGGATACATTCCAGCAGCTTTTTTGTCCTAAATAATGTATGATTTCTGATTGTTCTTGTGGGCCAGATGATCATGTGGTTAAAAACTGAGTTTGGACGACTGAAATTAATGAAGCTATGAATTAATTAACAAAACAATGAATAATCCTAATCGAGATTGAGGAATGGTTTTTCCAAAAATGCTTAAAACTATTTGTGTGACATAATGCAGTCCTACTTGAAGCTGAATAAGCAGACTCAGGTAACAGTAGTAGAGCAGCTGTATCAGCATAGTGCTTTTCCTGGAATAATTCCCGCTGTAGTCCGGAGTGATGTAATAACACAGCTATGCTGCTGTGTTATGCAGGGGGAATTTTCCAAGCTACCCTGGATGTTTGCCCATATAACATTGATTTATGTCACATAAATATATACCAACTGACTTAAGTATACAAACTCAAATGAAAAAAGAGTTGGAAGTTGTGCTCCTGGGTCTTCTGGTTTGATGTTTGCTGACTATAGATGGACAGCCCTTATATAGTGTTTCTGGGGAGGTGGGGCACTGCATCTTTCAGAATTTGGTGTTCACAAGATAACTTAGGCTCGTGCCTGAGGCTGCTAAAGGATGGCAATTTCTGTAGGCTCTTGTATAAGCAATGAACTTACCAAAATCTCCAGTGTTCAGTCTAGCAGGATCTTCCTTTGTGTGGGGGTGGTGATAAAAGCCTATAGTTATGTTGCTCAAAATACACGCAGAAAAGCTCTTCTTCCAGATGGGTATGGTACCTTAAAACTCTTGCATACTGCTCTGGCTTTTTTATACCTTACAAAATGGGTAGCACCCATTTTTAGACAGTTTGAAAAGCCTTTCCTGGCCAACTTCTCATTCCTATTTTGTTGAACATTTCAGGCAGAACTTGTCCCGTATAGTAGAATATTTTACGCTTATGGAAACTGCCTTCTGCCACCAAACGTTCTTAAACCAGTTGAAACTTGAGACTTTGGTAAAATATCCCACTAAAAGATTCTGATGTTGTTGCTGCTGATTGCAATGAACCGTGCATTTTACCTAGCCTTAATTGAGTCACTGCAAAGAACATTTAACTTAGTCTCACAGGAGGGGATATTTGATGTTGTTTTTACATCAACCTAGCTGAAACCTTCCAACATTTCTAGCAGACTTTGTTGATAGCTAACAAGACATGTTTCAAGCTGTCTGTTCTTAACAAAGTNTTTTTTTTTTTTTGTAAATCTAATTGAAAGTATTTATACAGAGCTTGAGATTCTAGACAGGCACAGGATTTTGTTCAGAATAATTGCCAGTGTACAATGGAGGACTTTTCTATAGTATTTTTTTTGTGTTTCTCCCCTCCTCCAGTCCCCTGGCCAAAGCAAATTTCTGCTAAGCTGTGTCAAAAAACCATAGCAACTATCTTGTGACAGATCTGAGTAGGTTTTGTTCTGCAGAGGATCCATTAATCACTTGTATTAGCCCCAGCCCACAGTCCCATCCAATGTGTTTCTGGGAATTTTCTGCTGAAAACTGCTGCTAAATATTTGTGTGAGTTAAGCATTCCCATCAGAGCAACCCATGGGGGAAGTGCAATGTGTTAGTTGCCATGTGCGTGGCTTCAGGGATGCTGGGGCTCTCCTTACCAGGAGCAGGGGAGTTTGCCTAGGGAGCAGGTTGGAGGCAGAGCTGGTGGAGCAGCAGGTGGGCTCTTGAGGGTGTGTATCTGGGTGGTTTCCACTGGACTGTGGGTGCTGGAGACCTGCTGGTGGCCGAGGAGGTGCCTCTGCTCGTTCCAGCTCTCAGCAGCTGGTTGAATGGCCATCACTTGTCTCTTCAGCTCATCTCTACTCAAAATTTTAAGCTCATCCTCTAAGACCCAATGTTTTTCACCATCACCAAATAATATTTCCTCTTTAATTGTTAAATGTCAGCTCTTACTTGTTGCTTTATACATAAGATCAGTTCAAATCAAAACAATCTTTCAGTGGAGTCCAGAACATGCCAACAGTTAAGCTTTGACATGTCAAAACAATCAAAGAGTTCCCACTCCCTTACTGCATTTACTTACTCATTCCATAAGACCTCCCAGCTGCAGCAGAAATCCAGCCCACTGGAGTTTGTATTCCTGAACATATCAGTTGCCTATGATACCAACAGCCACTTCAAATAATTTTGGGACTTTAGAGTCCAGAAAAATGAAGAATTACAAAATTTAAGCACAGCTCTTTCTGTATCCTGACTGTCAATATTTAACCCTGATACATAAACAAGAAAAGCATTAGAAAAGAAAGTTTTTCTATATACTAATAATATTTGCTACTTTCATATCATGATACACAAAAGCAGTTGCTGTGTGATCAGCTGGGTAGAAGCAAAAGTAACTGTTTGTTCATGGAAGGCAGGTGGTCCTCAGCTCCCACAGTGTTCTGGAGTGCCATTTGGATGGAAAATAGGATCCCATCTTCCCTAATGATTTATGTGAAAACATGTCAGAGCGTCTCAATGCCTCAAAGGGGATGTTTTCCCACAGAAATTTGCATATCTGACTTAGTGCTGTCTTCATGTCTTTACACCAGGCCATGTTTAGCAGCCACTTCTCTTCATGGAACAAAAATAACATTAACAAGCAGGGCCTCATAGTATGCCATTTCCTTTACAGATACGTTGATTCCCTTTCAGGGCCCCTAGCTGCATTGAAAGTCTCTTTTGCTTTGCTTTCCCTCCCAAAGCAGCTCTAAGGCTATTAGGAAGAGACCCTGCCCTTTCCTCCTCTAAGCTGGGGTAGGGCGTATCATGACCAGGGGAGGTGAATGTCTATTGCTTCAGCTGCAGTTAGAAGAATGTTATTATGCTGCTGCTAAATGAAACCTCATGATAGATTTTTTTTTTTTTTTTTTTTTTTGGACTGTGTCTCTGAACCTCTTCTTCTTAGGTTTGTTTTCAGGTGATAAATTTTTCTGACACCTTGTATGTGTGTAGGCAAGGTGACAGAACAGCTACTTGTCCTTAAACTGCAGAGTGTTTAGCTCTGTGTAGTTCATTGCGTATTCAGCTGGATGAATCATCTCCACTCATTTCCTTTGTTTAGGCATAAAACCCACCTCTCAGTTTGTAACAGCATGAAGAGCATTTACCATCTTTTAGAAATCAGACTTCGGGAGGTTTTTTTCTTTTTCCCCCCACATATTTGAGGGAGGAGAGTGTACTCTTGAAGAAATAGTTCCTGGAAAAGAGAGCAAGGTGTGGTGAAAAATGTGAATTTACCAATGCTATTTAGGTGGGTTGAGACCGAGGCTGACAGGCTTAGGATTTGGTGTGACTCCAGTGAGACCAGGATGAACCCTGCATCTATATGACTCAGCCCAGGGTATGAGAAAGCAAATAATACATGGACTGCAAACTGTGGTTAACATTCATTATTTAGGGTAAAAAAGAAAGCCTTCATATATATGCCAAATGTATAAAAGAATTAGAAACAGCTATTTTATTTTAAACTTGTGCATTCTGTAACTAGGCAGATCCCATACTTGTTAAATTCATTGCTTCATTCTGTGCCTGCCATTGTGTTTTTCTGCATCTGGCCAATTTTTATTTCAGAATATCCTCTTATTTTTTTCTGTCCAAACGTAGAAGACTTTGTCACCCACTGATATGCAAAACTATAAACCACTTGAGTTCAGTGGTTAGGAAATATATCTAAACTTTATATATACTATATGCAAAGCATGTAAAATCAGGAGAAATTCCTTCTCTTTTCCATTGCAGCTTTCTGGGCAATCAGAATCGGCAAGAATTTCTGTTTGTAAAGCTGATACTAATTACCCAATCTCAATTTTTTACTCTCACTCTCTCCATTCTGCATCCATTCATCTCCCAATTATGAATTACAAGCATTATGAAGAAGGCACACTCTCTGTTTTGTTGAGAATTGTAAAATATTCACTAGAATCATATAAGGATTTGTCCTGCTCCTGGTAGAAAGCAGTTCTATAAACAGTGCGGTCCTTTGTTTGCCAGAAGCATAGTAACAAATGGATTATGTGTAAGAGCCATCTATAGAGCTTTTATTTCGTCTCCATTCAGGCTCTACGTGTTTTGCACTGCTTTTAATGAGGCTGCCTGAACTATGGTAACCCCACGGTACATTTGTAAGCAAGAGATATCAGATGAATCAGCCCCTTCCAGGACTGCATTATGAGGTAATCTGCTTTCATTACAGGATTTATTTTATAGGTGGTAGACCTCGGTGAGAAGACGCTGCAGGCATAAGCAGCACTTATCTGCTCTGTAAGGCCAAGTTCAGGGTTTGCATGAATGTGAATCTGCTTTCCCACAGTCCAGTCTCCATTCCTTGCATGTCTTGAAACACAACCTTTTTTGTGCATGACCCCTGCTTTGCTCCCCTTCTGATTCAGACTCATACTGGAATGATTGATAGTCCTTTATAAAATACTCCATAAAGAACCATTTTACTTCCACATCAGCATGAAAGCTCGGGTCCCCACTTACAAAACAAGTACGAAAACAAGCATCTCGCAGCAGAATGAAAAGCCTCTTCTTCCTTCTGCCTTTCTGAAGTGTGAAGATTTTTCTCTGGAAATGGAAATGTTTATTCCTCTGGCAGTAGAGCCCACTGTTGTCAAAAACAACCAAACACATATTCATAATATAGATAGATGCCTTCTTTTTTCTCTGGAGGCCTATGAAGGTTTTACTTTTTACTTTTTTGTTTGTTTCTATTTTTTTCTTGTTTTCTTTCTTTGTTCCCCCCCTTTTTAACATTGTTTGCAAATTTTACCAGAACAAAACAGGATTCACAAGCGGCAGAGCTTCCTATTTAAGTCTTTTGTAGTTTGCATGAATGTAATCTGTTCTCCTGATCTTGTTTGTTCTGCTGCTCTTCAGTCACTATCAGAATCAAAACTGGGTAGTTTTTTTTTAGGAAATATTGTTACAATACAGAAGACGGTAAGCACAGTAACAAAGTAGATAAATAAAGCCACGCGGCAGCTCATGGGTCTCATCTTCCTCCTCTCTGGAGACATTTTCTGTAAGTTGCTTAAAGTATTTTGTTGTTAAAAATTATAGCAAAAGCAATTATTGCCTTTTAAATAGGGAACCCAGTGAAAAACTGGGGTGGTGGAAGAGGTACAAGAGATTTTCTTGCTTTCGATCACCCCCAGAACAGGACTTAAAGGTTCAAGCGCTGAAGAAGTCACTGTTGTTAAGAATTCAGATCTCATGTCTGGAAAGCAAGGAATTACTGGCACTAATGTAAAATCAAGTTGAACTGTAGATTGTTGAGTCTTAATGAGAATCCTAACAGCACAGGACTGCAGGTAACACCCTGAAGTAATTGTAGACTTCAGTAGCTAGCAGCTATGAAGAGCAAAGCCCTGAGATTAACAGTACCATGAAACAAAAGGGAGAGATCTTATAACATAACTTGTTATTATAAGGAAAAAAAAAAGAGTCTAATGATGAGGACAAATGGATTAGCAAAGAAAACTGCTTAGAGGAAGACTTCAAAATTTTCTAGTTTTTTTTTTTTTTTTTTCCTTTTCAATAACAAATTGACCTCAAACATTTCCCAGCTCCATTTTGTGTAAAAACATGTAGTGGCAGGCTCAGAATTTTTTTTCCAGCCATTTTATGCTTAGTTTTACTTTTCATTAGAAAAAAAAAAAACACTTCCATTTTCCAAGCACTTTCAATTTTTGGTTTTACTATTGCAGTTGTAGCCCATCTAATGCATACACTTCCTTGCTGTCATAAATACCTGTGTGTGCATGTATGAGATACACCAAGGTAAAGGGAAACAGACCCTGAATGTATTAATGGATGCGTGACTTTGCTGTACATACCAATATCTTAGTTTTGGTTTCATATGTATTTGGAAGCACTTAAAAAAGCTGATAAAAAACTTGAGGGAAATGCTTTTTTTAATTATTATTTGTGTTGAAGAGTGATAAGCACAGGTTTACTTGGTAGGGCTTTACTGTTTACTTGTACTTTGACTCAAAGTTTTAATGAGTATGAAGACACCCAGATCAAGCATCTGGCTACTTATTTCCATTATAATTAAAAATTAATGAATTATTTTCCAACCTTTAATTAGACTGAATTTAAATACAGCACATTTCAAACTCAAGACTCTAGAAGGCATTTAAAAGAATGAAGCTGCGTGCTCTCAGATGCCTATCATACAAGTTTAAGTGGTACCTATATTGGTAAGTTGCATCTGAAAGGTAAGTTGACTTGTAGTTTAGAAGTTGATGTAATTTTAGGGTGAAAGATCCTTCCCATTCATCCTTCTCCTCTCCTCTTGAGGTCTAATATCTTCTTAGAAAAACCTGGTTATATGCTTTCAGTGTCTTGCCACTCTGAAAACAAACAAGCTGCAAACTTACACTGCTTTTCATTCAGTCTAGATCTGTCAAGAGGCTGTAACTATTGCGAGCAACAAAGTGTTTGGATGTGTCACCACAGGAGTCAGCCTTTGATGGGCTGAGTGAAGACAGAATGAAGACTGGAAAAGTAAAGTTAGTTAACAAGTTAGTTTCCAAATGTAAATCCTATATTTGCTACCTTCTAATGTGAAAGAACCTCAAATATTTAATAAGACCTTTCTATGTCAGGTGTCTGGCAAGATTACACAACAGGAGTGAGAACTATTAAGTGTCTTTCTGTGGTAACTTGTCTCTAGTTACAAGAACGTAATTAATTTTCAAAATTAGCACTGAAAAGTCCATCATAAGCAATCACCAGATTTTGTGTAAAGATTTTTTTTTTTTTTTGTATTTGAGAATAATGAATATTTTTTTAGGCAACATGGAAGGTTGTAAGATGACAAAAAACTGCAAACTGTTTTTCAACCCAATGCCTAAATGTCTCTCTTTAAATAGATGTTAGCATACATTGACCTTACTCATTGTCCTAGGAGAAACTGCAACAGCTGCAGAGTTAAACTACCTGTCAGACACCATGGAACACCTTTTGTGCTGATACATATTTGAATATATTTGCCACCCAAGGCAATGAGACCATGCTGCTTTACATCAGGCAAGATCTGGCTTTATACCCTATGGGGAAAAGAAAATGGTTTAGTTTTCTTCTGCACTTCTGCGCTTACTTCCCTCTGCCAGCCCCCATTTCACAGAATGCTCTTCCACCAGCTCATCATCATCATCCCAGCGGTCCCAGGCTGGTGCCCTGCATCAGCCAGCAGCTGCGCGAGCTCCGAGCAGGGGCTGGCGTGGAAGCGGGGAGCCCTCCCTGAGCCGCGGGGGGGGACCCCCAGCTTCATGCTCGGCTGGCGCTTTGTTCGCCTCTCAATGCTTCCCCCTCGGAGCCTTTGTGCGGAGGCCGGGGCTGAGGTGTGAGGCAGCCGCGAGCCGATTGCTGCTCCATGCGTGGACAGAGCATGACCAGTTTGGCTGCAGCCAGTCACCGCCGGGCTCGGCCGTTACATCAGTGTCAGCCCACGGCGCGGCCAGACAGAGCCAAACAAGCTCCTCGTTGTTTTTCTTCTTTTAATGGACAAGAGGAAAGCCTGGGAAAAGAGCAGGGATCCCAGGCCTTCCTTGGGAACAGCCGAATATTGTCTGCATGGTAATGAAGGGAACAAAACAACAAAACACACACAGCTCTCCCCCGCCCCGCAAGTCAGGACTCACAAAAGCGGAGGAATAATCTGCAGGAGTGGAGCAGGGCAGCAAAGGATGGCGAGGAAATTACCGGCAGTCCCACAACGCCTTGGTGCGATTTGTCCGCAGGCGCTGCCGAGGTTTCTGGGGCTGTCAATCAGCCGGAGTGTTTCCCTTGTTTCTGTTTGTCATAGTGGTGCCCTTCAGATTGAGCTGAGGGGTCTGCGGTAACGCAGCAGCAGGATCTCTTTTAAAAACGGTATTGTAACACGCAGCGTGTGTTTGTGATACCAGCTTTCTGTTCCTCCCACAAATTCAAAGTGGTACATACAGGCAGTTCATCCTGGTTTTTGTTTTTCCTTATATTACCTTAACAGAAAGCGAAGCCTCATTTATTCTGTTTTGAAATTCAAAAGAAGTTTAAGTTTTCTGTTTGCAGTGACAGTCTTGGTTGTTGCTTCTTTCAAAAGTGAAAATAAAAAAAAGCCTGGGGGGAAAGTGAAGAGTTCTTATATTTTGGACACCCTGAGCACTTGAGCCATTCCCATCTGCTAAGGACAGGTCCAGCTCCTGTGCGATTTTTGCAGTCACAAACGTCCATCTGTTGGCAGCCAGGCTTCGTGTCCCTGCAGAGAAACCCTGCTGTCATGGGAAACTGCAATTGTGGAGAGAGAAACAAAACCCGTGAGCCATTAGGGGACGTGTCTGTTGGTGCTATGAAGGTGTGCAGCTAGGTTGTACTCCTCTGGAAACCAGAGCAGAGCTTAGCTGTGGGACAGTGAGCTCCTGGAAGGCTTGTGCTGCCTTAACCTGTTCCACAGCACCTTTGCACAGGCTCTAGGTTGTCTAGGAGTCTGCAGACAAGCTTTCTGCTCCAAGCCTCGCATTGTTCCCTAATTCCATTTCTGCTGCGTGTGATGTTCTTTCTAAAATGCCGTAAGAAGCATGTCGTCTGGGTGGCTAGGAGGAACCATGTCTGCCCTAGGGCTTCTGTTGTTGCTGTCATGGAGCTGTACTTCCCAGACTTCTCTTGGAGACCTCAGAAAAGCCAGACTCTTTCTGAAATGTGGTTCTTGGTTTAATGAGGTTCTTGTCTAGCCTGTGGACAGGGGTTTCCTTTTAGAGAAAACAATGATGTGGAGAGGAGTTGGATGCACACCAAGATCAGGCCTAAGGATGGTGTATATATGTGTTCATTGCATATAAGCCATCCCGCAGCTCGAGTTTCAGGGCTCATTAGTAGCCTTCCTCTGATCTTCTCCACTTTGTCTTTTTTTGATCAGAGCTGACCAGAACTGTGGATTAAGTCCTATCAGTAGCCTGTCAAGCGTCATTCAGACCTCTCCATCTCTTTTAGAACTGTTCTTCCTCATGTGCCTTAAAACTAACAGGCACTGCATACCATTGCCTCATAACCATTCTGTGATTAACCAACACACAGAGGTTTACTCCTTCTTTATTACATGATGTATAGTATGAAAGGTAGTTTAAAAGGTCTCCAGAGAAATACAGAACTTTATACATACATTGAATATCCATTCATAAAGCCTTTCACATCTTTGCAGTGATAATTTTTTCCACTAATGCATGAGATCTGATTATAGTCTGCATCATTACAAATGTTACCATTGGTTACAGAATTATCCACCACTTAAAAAAAAAAAAGAAGTTACTGTAATTAAAAGAGAGTCTTCATTCAGATGTGCTTTTACAAAGAAGGACCTCAGTGCATGTTCTCAGTTGTGACAGTACACTCTGGCAGGCAGAAAATAGGAAGAATTGTTTCAGCTTCTTACGCTACTGTGAGCTTGATGGTAATTAATTATGTAAATAGATGTGTGTTGTTCATTTTTGTTGACAAAACATACACCCTTTGCACATGAAGATGAATTGTTGCTTCCCATAAGGAGTCAAGTCCTGAGCAAATCTAGTAAATTCGCAAATAACCTTGCAGTAGATTTCTTGGAAGTGCAGTGTGGGTTGCAATCCATTATCTAAATGTGTCAGTTCTTCAGTGCTAGTAGCCTAGTTAGAGCAAGGACCTGAAAAACATATTTTTTATGCTAAACTTAATTTGACTGAAACAGAGACAAATAAAATGAATGCCTAAGCCTACTACCGTCTGGTTCACACCATGTCTCTACTCTTCTCAGAGACCAACGTGCTCTTAGAAAACTACTGACAAAGATGTATTTTTCATTACTTGGCTGAAAGATGATAAAGCAGAAAAGCAAGGCTTGGCTTCAGCAGGTTTTCCCACAGATAAGGAAGTGGTTCAATCAACCCAAATAGGCTCTATCAAAGCTTATTTTTCATTTTAAAAGAAAACATAATCAGAATATATGTTTTTGTTAGAGTCTGAAATAATTTTTGGGCCAATTTACATGTTGGGCAAAGTATTTCTTCTGCTTTCAGATCCATGTGTAACTCTTTAGTGCCCTCCCCTGTCTCAGTTTGGAAATGCCTATGTCTTGGGAAAATTTCCGTCTATGGTTAAGAAAATAATATTGTGACTTTATTCCTAAAATTAAATATTACTGTTGGTTGTTTTCTCTCCAAATTCAGTCAATTTGTTTCAGAAGTGGAGAACAGCACGTTTCATTCATTTGGAGAAAAAGAAGTCAAAGAGCATTCAAGGAGTGTGCATGTGCCATCTTTTTATTTTGAACATTTTTTCCCAGTGCTCATGATGATAGTGACTTCTCAGTGAAATATGTCACAGATGCAAATGGAAACGAAGTTCAGGTTAATGGTTAAAACTCTAGATTAGTCAGAAACTCTTTCATCTGGGTCATTTAGCATTGAACATGCTGTGCATTTTACATGGATGAGGGATGATCAGTGTGCTAAGTGCTATCTAAATAGTCACATCACATTAATCAATGAAAGAAGGAACGTAAGGGTATCATTAAGAGTGGTGGAGGCAAGATACAGAAGAATGAAAACAAGATCTATTGTGTTTGCACATGCAGGAGACTTGCATTATCAGTACTCGATGGTACTTGATGATCAGTACATCACGGACGCGGTGGACAATCAGGGCACCGTCTGCCCATCTGCCCCGTGAGTGTGTGCTTGGAGCCTGACTGCACAGCACAGCAATGCCAGTCCTGTGCAAGGGCAAGAAGGTCTGAGGCACAGTCAAGAGATGCAGATTTCCTTAGGCTTTTGGGAGAGGTAATCCTTGGTTGCAAAAGGTTTATAACTTCACATCCTTGATGCAGCACCTCAATAATACTTACTTAGACAATGTCCATCTGATTACTTTCCCAGTAAAGAATAATTTTCCCATGTGTTAATCTCTCATCTGTCTGTCACAACCTCCTTACAGGAAGTGGAATTCCCTAATAAATTAAGCTGCCAAATTCTGGTCTTTCCTTTGTCCTTGAAAATATATTGAGTTCATAGCTTTGGTTAGCACTGCAACCAGCGGTGATATGAGAGGTATCAGTATAAGCAGCATGAGGTATTTTTGTTGTTGTTTTGTTGTGTTCTATTTCCTTTACAATTTTCTGGGATAATTCTGTGATTGTAATACTCTGGCGTAGGGAGAAATTTAAGTCCTGCTTTCCACTGTTTTTATTCTGCCATGCAATGCATGCTAAGAAAAGAATCTGTCCATCTGTCTTCCTTTGGTACACAGGTCCTTTTTCATAACTAAAATTGGATCTTATATCCCTCAAGACATTTATATGGGTTAGCTTGTCTTAAAATGATGTAAAGACAAGTAAATGGAAGAAAGACAGACAGTAACTAGAATATATAGGTCAAAGACTTCTTCATCCTTCAGATAATCCAGTTATTTTAAAAAGAAGCAGAAAATAATCCTAAAAGCTGAGCTTATACAAATCAATTATAAACATTGCTTTAGAATCCCACATGCATTTCATTTTATATTTCAAAATATTTTTTTTAAATATTACATATCTCAGTTAAAAAAAAACACCAAAAATGCAATTAAAAAAAATACATAGCTTATTTGTTGGTTACTGGAAGTGAATGTTTTCAAATGGTGATTTGAAAATGTTCTGTTTCCAAATATTTGGATTGACTGTGCCAAGACTGAACTGAATATTTGCAGCATTTATCGGAACATCTGAAACAACCTGTAGCTAATTTGTATTTTGGCCTTGACTATATCATGATCATCTCTACAGGTGAATCTGTGCAGAGTTCACTTTAAGATGAAGGCTTCAAGGTATTCACATGCAGTGTGGCCGTACTCACAGACAAGTAGAAAGATATCTGCCCATAGTTCAAAATTAAAAGGAACAGTGGGTTCTCTTCTCAGATAAGGCTAGTTAGGAAAACTAGTCTTTTATTATAGAACAATGAAATCAGTATTCCAGCAATGCACCTTGAAAGGCAAGTAGTATCATTTTAAGGTTTTGCTAAGCATGAATCAATACTATTATTGTTGTTTATTTTATACTGTTCAACCACAGAGAGAATTTCCGAAGCCACCAACACCAGCGAGCTTGTCGTCTTGCAGCACCCACTCTGGCTAGCAGTGCCGTCTGCACATGGCCACTCTGACTCGATTCCTTTTTTATCGCCACACCACTGCGAAGCAGAAGCACTAAAACATATGAGAACTATTATGTTTCTGTGCCTTTATCTCCAAAGACCAGGATAATTTATCTTTATATGTCTTTTGCTGAAAATAGATGCTGAGGCACAGAGCCATATACGGCTGCTGCTCACAGCAATGAGAGATTTTGTAGTTGTTGCTAAGCCTTCAAAAACAAGATGTTGTTATAGTGGGCTAAACCACTAAATAAAAGCCTCTGGGTTTAACAATAGCTCTTTGAGAGGGATATAGGTAAGAAATGATTAAGCTTCAGTAAGTATTCAGAGAGCTGAAACAAAAACAGCTTCCACCTGAAATAATTTTTGTTATAAGTGTTGTTCAGTAAGGGATGTTGTTCTATGTGCTAAGAAACTTGTCCTTGCTGTTTTATTTTATTTGCATTCAGTGAAGGTGACTACATTTTTTTTAATAGTGAACTAATTTGTATCTAAAATATGCTGGACTCTGCCAGTTTCTTCTCCATTTGAAATAACTCACAAGACCCCAGACTCTTGGCTAGAAAGAGGTAAAATCATCTTTTCTTTGAAAGAGAGAATTTGTTTATAATGCTTAATTTATCCTGAAATACTATGAATTGCATAGCATGTTCCTTACTGAGCTGGACTGAGTATCTGTGGGTAACAAGCAGCACAAGACTCAGTTGCCTGTGCCTCACTAGAGACTCAGCACACAGAAATCTGATTCATGGGTATTATCCTTTCTGATTCCAGGTGAAAGTGGGAAAGGTTAACCAAAATCTTCCAGCAGATTACTACAATGTATCCTAATGCAGTGTAGAAAATACCGCAGATTCCAAAGTGTGCAAATTATCTTGCTGTTATGATTTACAAATTAGATTCTTCAAGACTACTGGGAGCAGGCATATTTCCATTTGCAGTGTTCTTAGACAGGTTATCTCACTTCTACAATCTATTTGAATTTTTAGCAGGAAAATGATTTCAAATTGTAGCTGGTTTATTTGGGCAAAATACATTTTTACTTTCTTTTTCTGGCAAGGAGTGCTTTTGGCTTGTCGGGCTGCAGTCTGAAGCAGGAAATTTCACACAGGGCCTTAAACAAATCTAATTTAATGATGTTCTAGCAGTGGCTGTGAAAGGGCAAGGCTTCTTCAGTTGCAAGATTTCTCTGCTTTGCTCATCTATATTCTTTTCTAGAAAAGAGACATTATTTTTGAACCACCTGCTTGGAAAAAAACAATCTTGGTTCCACAAGGCAGAAGTTCCCTCGGATCTCTGCTAACATTCGGATTGAGGATTGCCATCAAACTTGGTCTATTTTCTGTCCATTGCTTCTTGTTTGTGTAGTTGACATCAGCTGAAATTGCCAGCTCTTTGGGATGCTCAGCTGCTCTTCCTTCAGCCTCACAAAGGTGTAGAGCCTAATGCTACTAACTCTTTTCCGGCCTTCCTTTTCTTCTGGGAAAGAAAGCTCTCTATCAGGTGACGCTGCTGTTTGTCCTAGGTTGTTGACTAATGATATGTTCAAAAACATAAATGCAAATCAAAGAAAGAGTTCAAGCAAAGAGGTTTATGTTGCAGCCTTTGAACTGGAGTATGTTTTGCTCAGTGAAATGCAGAGAATTCCCCCCTCCAAAGCATTTATTCTTAATTATTCAAAACCCTATACCACAGGGATTGCTTTTTCTCAAAAAATACAAGTTGGATTTTATATCTAGCATGCTGTGAAGATACAGTAATTCAACTTTTCAAAATGAAAATTAAACATACTACAAAAAGTAATTTACTGAAACTCAATGTAAGTCAGATAATAAGAAAATGTCACTGCAGTGAGTCATCTAATTCACTGACCCAACAGTTTATAAAACCAAATTACACTTCAGATTGCATATTAGCTAGCTATGTGTTAGTTTAAATATAACTGCATTTTTGTTTCAGGACTGCTAATTCTTTTAGGTTGAGAAAGAACCTGATGATATTTCTGTATAATGTAATGCTGCATTAGTAGGTAATGTTGCATACCTGAGGTAAAAGCAGATATAAACGTTTCAGATATAAACTTTTATGCAGATACTCTGTAACAGATATAAATGATTCATTCTCTTCAAAGCAGCAAAATTTAATGAGGGGTAAGAATTACGTGTGAAGAGAGATCTATTTATTACATATGTAAACTAGTGACAGCCTTAGGTTATCTAGTACAATTTCATTAAATATATTTGAAATTTATTTGCATTACATATATTTAGCTTATATGATTCATTATAAATGATTTATAAATGAAATTATGTGTAATGGGAATGTTATACAAAATAGTGAAGTATGTTTTAGTGGTTCTCTTTCAGTGTTTCTCCAAAGAAGGCTTATCATTCTGCAACACAGCACCAGATCACAGAAGTACTTGCAATACTCTGATACCAAATCAAATAATCCACTGTCAGTTTCTACAAGTACAAAGTATATAATCGGCCTTTATTTTTAAAAGTAGGCTGGGGGTGGGCAAGAATTGGTAGGGGGATACAGCTGGAACAGCTGACCTGAACAGGTGAAAAGGATATTCTGTATAATGCAACACCATGCTCAGCAATAAACACTGGGGTAGAGGAAGAAGGGGGTGGGCTTTTTGGCTTCCAAGTTGGCCATTGCTCAGAGACTGGCTTGTATGAGGTGGTGAGTGGCTGCCTTGCATCACTTGTTTTTTTCCTCTTTCCTTCATCTATTAAGCTGTCTTTATCTTGACCCCAAAAGTTTCTCACTTTTGCTATTCCTCTTCTCTCTAGTGTCCTGCTGAGAGGGGAGAGGAGAGTGAACAAGCAGCTCTGTAGGTTCTTGGCTGCTGGCTGGGGTCAATCCAAACAAGTTCGTCTAGAAGATTCCACCTAAACTTCAAGTACCTTTCAGTTAGAGATAACAACTAGAGCTGTTCCCCTGGATGCAGGCAGGAAGTATTCTGACATTTGCAGCTTGAGGTGTAATCAGTCTGGGAACAAGGGCAGAGCCCTGGGCCGTGGCAGGGCTGGGGGGGCCTGGGGGAGGCTGGGCAGGGCCAGTAGGGCCTGGGGGAGACCCAGTACCCTTACAAAACTGACTAGCATATTCATGAGATGCAGCAAGGTTAAAGAGAAACCACTTTAGTGCAACACAACCCAGAGCTCTTGCCAAATTGCAAAAGGAATAAACTGCAAAACGTCTTTTTGGTACAAAAATGATAGTAATCTTTCTGTCTTAAGAATATCTGCACTATAAGAGGCATCTGAAGCCATCTAGTCATATATATAGCTCTTTATTAGTTCTCTCACTTTTTGTCTCAGGCAGTAAAATGCTCTGGGTATTTTTTCTAGAAGATTCCTTATCTCTTAACATTAGATTGCTCATTTGATCTCTTCTGATTACATCTTCTGCTTCCTGTAGCTGATGTTTTTCATCATTATCAAGTTGTTGCCTTTGAGAGCGGTGTTTTCTGTCTTTCAAACAGTTAATTTCCTTGATGTGTTTCACTTTCTGTTGCACCTTTGTCCAGCATTTCTTGGGTTTTCTGCATTTTCCTCTCAGCTATATTTAGCAACATACCTTTATGTCTTCTTCTCTCTTTCTCTTTTGTTCTAAATTTGTACATAAAACTTCATTCTTCTTTTAAAGCCCCTTTTTTTGATTCCCTAATCCTTCCCTCCTTCAGCTGATCAAGGATTTCTTGAGATCTTTGAAGCTTTTGTTCCACCAGAAGTCTCTTGCTAAACTCATCAGCTTTGACCTGGTAATTAATATACTTCAGGTTCCATGTCTTGTCTTTTCTTTGTGTTAGTTTAACTCTTGTCTCTTCTCCTCTTCAGTTTCTTTCAAACACCATTTCTCAAAAGCCTGGGCAACCTTGCCTCTGAGCAGATTATAGTTCACGTTCATTATCTTTCTCCATGATCTGCATCTCTTTTTGCTGTTTTTCTTGAAAATGTGTCCTGCATTCGTCTTAGAGATTTGATTTTCAAGTTTTGCCTTGCACTGGCTTTCTTTCTCCTGCATCATTCTCTGCCATTTCTTCTCTTCAAACATCATTTCTTTTGGCCTGGCCTCCAGAAGCCGCTCCCTGTCCAACCAGCGCTTGGCCTTCCTTTCGTCCCGCTCTCTTTGCCACTTCTGCAGGCTTTCTGCTAGCAGCTGCCACCTTTCTTTCTCTGCTCAGGGTCTGAATTTTATCTTGCCTTCTCCCCTCACCCCAAACCACAGAGGCCTGCAGCTGCCCCCTTCTTCATATCCTGTTCCTCCTGGCACCCAGACAGCACCAGGGCAGCCATCTCCTCATCTCTTTCAGGAACGAAATCTTACTTCTCATCACGGAGACCACGGAGCCTCCTGTGGGACCTGTCTAGCCTCAACCAGTGCCAACAGTGACAGCTCCGGCTCCTTTCTCCCTGCCTTGCTACAGTCGGCCCATCCATGGAGAAGGAGGATGGGCAGGGGGAGGTGGGCCTGGTGGCCCAGCCCGCCTCAGCCTCTGGGGAGATGCTGCACGAAGGAGAGCAGCCTCCGTGGGAAAGACCATGAGAGCCTGACCCAGAGCTGAGGGCCTCATCGGACGGATGGGAAGGTCCCCCATCCCGGAGGAGCGCTGCAGCCCTTGCACTGGTAGGAACGAGGGAGCATCCCAATCTGCCCTCCATCCCATCTTGTGGGGAGGCCAGTGCCATCTGATCTGGTTGTCAGACCCATGGGATGCACCTTGCTGGGCTGGGACTCCCATATGTCTTTGGGGGGAGTGTCATATGCATTACTGCATTGCTGGCACTTTCACAGAACCACCACCTTAAGGTCTACAGGATTTTACTAGTACCACAATCTCCCCTCCTACCCCTCCCTACTTAAAATGGAAAGAGTGGAGTTGCGAAAAATAAGTTATTTAGGTAAAGACTAAGGATAGTTGGGACTAAGGACAAACTTAATATAGTGTATTTCTTTTAGAGATACCAGCTGAGGTGAAGTTTGTTTTACAGCAAATGCCATGAGGAGTTCATCCATGGTGTTACAGGAGAATCTCTTTGTGGGAATTTCTGAGCTTGCACCTGGTACTAGTCACAGATTTGAATGCCAGTGGTGCTTAAGTATTGGACTTAAGGACCTTAAGAGGAATTTCTGATCTTAAATCAGAACATAGCCTTTAGTTCTGCTCCAACAAGGAGCTCCTGGACCATCTGCTGGGAGAGCTCACCAGATCATTCAGCCTTGGGCCACGGAAGGCCACTTGGTTTCTTTGTTTGCTTTGGAGTCAGGCTATGGAGCAGAGTGCTAAGGGTTTATGTTCTTGGCAGCTAATAACATTAGAATAGATTGCTGTGATTTAAATCAGCTGAAGCTCTTTTTAATCCCAGCATGTGCACTAGGCAGTACAATTAGAAGTATTAATCCACCCTAGATGTTATGAAGATGTAGATTGCTGTGACTAAGTCTTTAATCAATAATTAAGAGGCACAGCCTTCTCAGAGACAGTTTTCTCTTAAACCCCCAGTGCAAGAAGCTGTGTTATTGTCAGTCTTGTAAGATGACTTTTAACCGATTTTAGCAACAGTGAGTGCTTTTTATTTATTTTCAATAGTGTTGTAATGTAGGGTTTTAGTCAGTTTGTTGTACTCTGACAATCAACTTATTGTACACATTTCTTTCAATTTATTAACTTTATTTCCTTTTTCAACATAAGGTTTTTCAATGTAAGTTCTGTTTGGTGGCCAAGAAGTCTCCATCTGATATTTTCTTAAACCTGTCTTGAACATTAAATAGGTACTGTGTACTCTCATCAAAGCTTTGGCCTGTTTTCTTAAGTAATACTCCATTCTTTTAAATTTGACTCGGAAATCTTGATTATTTCAGTACTCTGATACAGTTACTTTGTACATGCAGTTTCTTTGAACATGAAAATAACTCCCTAAACCCTTGAATGATCAATCATTAATACAAGCTCATCACCCCACCTTGTGTATATCTACTGTTCTTCTGTACTGCAACAGATAGAATATTTCATAATAAAAAGATTTGTTACCCTCCTTTAAAGTGACAGAGATAATTCAGTCCTGGGATTATTATTTCAGCAGTTGCTAAACATATACCTCAGAGCAGGGAGCACATGGAAAATGATGCAAATGAAAGCAGACGGCCTTCTCAAACTATTTGTCTCTGAATTTATAAAGTGATTTATGAAAAATGCAACGTATGGAGATGAATTACAGAGGGACCTGTTCTGTTGTAAAAAAACATGCCTATGGGAGCAAGGGCAAGAAGATACAATTCTACTAATCAAAATACTGTAAGCATTCTGGATATTGGAGTGCCTTTATACTAAAACATTCCAGTGTACAACATTCCTTGTGGAAAAAGTATTTTTGATTAAAAAACTAAAAAACCGAAGAGAACAAATGGGAATATAGGAATGAACATCAGCTCCGCACATAGTCTGGAGAAGACAACTTCAGAAAGGATGCCAGACAGATGAAGAGTGACTTCTGGTTATTTGTGAGAGAGCACAAAAGAACATGATATTTGAAGGTGGTATTATTAATAAGAATTATATAATTTATATGATAGTAATGTTCATTAAGGCAAATAAGTGACCTTGTGTTGCCTATTTAGTCTCTTACAGTATAAAAGAGAAATGGCTTTATGCCAGTGATCAAAATGTGCTTTTAAAAGTTCATTAAAATGCTGTCTTTGTAGTCTTTTTTGTGGACACGGTGTCAGATTTTTGAGATGCAGAATAATTGCTGCAACCATAAAATCAGTCTTTAGATACTTGAATACTAAAATAAATGTATAAGTAGAGTGGCAGTATAAACAAAAGCCAAAGCCAAGTATTTTTTGGTATTTCACTCCTTGTACTTGGGATAGCTATGTGACTAGGGAAATCTAGCTTTCCTCTCACCTGCCCATGAGTTGCAGCCATTCAAATAAATTAATCTCTAACCAACATTAGTAATATATACCTATGAGAGCTAAAAGAGAACTGGCTATTGTTTTCCATTGTCATTGCTTCTTACTCCTGCCGTTTAGCTACAACCTTTGGCTGATCATGTTATGTGTTTGTGTTGCAGGATCTGAAATAGAGATCCAGGGTTCCTACTTTGGGTCACATTTAACTAGCCATAAAACTTAATTACAAAAACCAGGCAACAGTAAGAATACATCTTTCATGATATGGTCAGATACAGACAGCGAGGCTTGAGGAGATAAATGGTTTAAGAACACTGAAAAAAATATTATCTTTTCTTGAGGAAATAAATTAAGTATATGAAAAAATTACTATCCGTTATGAGAAATGCTGTAGGTGAAAGGTTTCTAACCTCCTGACCAGGACAGAAGTTCAGGGTGGATTGCTTGTGTCACATGCAGTAAACAACAGATAACTGCAAGCATAATGGAAGAAAATAAATATTTGACAACCTTTTATTAACACTAGATAGACCAGTTCTTTAGCTCGTGTAGAAAGGTGCCTATCTATTGATTCTGACAAAGGTTTACTGGTTTACATGTGGCTTGTCCTGAGAAAATATTTCTTTGATTATCAGTGGATGGTAGGAGATATTACACATAGAGATGGAGATGGTCAGTAGAATAAATATTTAACCTGCCTCACAATACTTGCAGCCTGGATGGTGGGTCAACTTAAGCCAGAGAAGAAGCTACCTTTAATGTTCATATCCTGGTGTCTGAGAAGTTTGAGTCTGCTGGTATAATGGCAGGCACTTGCAAGCTATCCTATGTTAGCCTGCCTGCTGAAAGTGGAGCTGCTACCAGAGCAAAATGAACCTTTTGCCCCTTGACAGTAAACATGAACTGTGATAGCAAACGCTTGTATTGCTGATACTTACATTTGTTTTAATTAAAGTGCCCCAAATGATCAAAATGTTGAGGAAAAAAAAAAAAAAAAAAAAAGATTGAAGGGTTTATGGAGCAGCAACGCCGGTTTTCTCATCTGAGCAGCTCAGCCCATGTGAAGTTTGCCACCGTACCCACGTTTTTCCCAGTAAAGCTGCTCCATGGAAGCAGGAGGCATTCTTGAGGGAGTCCAGTAGGGTGCACTAGGAGGCTGCTACACATGCAGCTGCTGGGAAATTGCATTGAGACCAAACAACGTGAGGATTAATTTGTTTCTTCTGGCTTTTTTTCTTTTAAAGGTGACTATATTAATTTGGAAAACAACAGTACCTTTTATGAATAATCAAAGCTGTCATGTAAGAAATTGCAGGGAATTTAACATATTCAGGCTTTCACCGTGCTGGATTGGGCCACTTTCCTCAGAGAGGTGTTTTAAATACAATTTCATTTTGTGAGCACTCTACAATTGCAGCAGAATCATTCATAATGTGATTGAGGTCAGCGTTTTTATCTCAAAGTAGGTCCCACTAATCACTTGGCTTCATGTGTTATTGGTTGTGAGGAAGACTCTAATTACGTTTCTACCCTGCAAAGGGGCTGGTTAACACAAAGAAATCTCATCTCCTTTTATGATGTGTTCAGCCCAGCAGTTGCTTTTGTTCTAAATTGGGCCTGGCAGCCTCCAGGGTGAATGATTGACATGTCAGCGTGCTAACAGAAGCCAGAACCAATTCTCTTGTCTGACACCTCATTCCCTCCTCCGAATATTAATGACAAGTGACCCAGCTGAATGAATGAAAAGTGCACACATCCCTCGTGGCTCTGTGCAGATGCTCAGAGATGACAGCGGGCCTTGCCCAGGAGAGGACACAAAACCATAAAGCCATCTGGTATTATGTAGTGAGCTTAATCTGTTCACTGACTTGGCCAAATGCTTGGTAAATTGAACGTTGACAGGAAAGGATTCATAATATTTATGCTTAAAAATATAGTCTAAACAACACAGAGAAAAGTAGCAATCCTAGATGAATTACTGTATCAGCACAAGCTCAGGTTTTGATCTGGGAGAATTGGCAAGAAAAATCTTAAATTGTTTTAGATAAGAGTAATAAGCCATTAATTTTCTTTAACAGTGCCCTCAGTTACCCCAGGATTGGTTTCAAATAGCACAGGGTACTGATGATCACCGCAGAGTTTTATAGCACTTTATCACAATATCCTAAAACATCCAGAGAGCCAGTCTTGGAAGCCATTGCAGTCACTCAACATTAATTAGTTGATAATTAAGATTTAGTTGAATCAAATCTTCTGTCTATTGTTAGCCTGGATTATGTAATATTTATTGTTATATTACAGATTGATAGTATTAAGTATATAGTAAGACTGTTTGGACTAGGAGATATAATGCATAATCAGTGAGCAGATTTCTTTATTTGATCACGTCAGTTTTATTTATTTCTTCAATAAAATAGATTCCCTTTAGTATCATACCATTGAGGATTTCCTGCTTAAATGTTTCTAGTATCTCACTCAGCAATTCTGCCATAATAGACAACCAGAAAAAAATCCATACTAACACGCAATAGATTATTTCTCATTGTGACATCTACGTTCAGCTCAAAGATAAAATATCTTTTCTCACCACATTTTGCATATTATCTCTTTTATCTCCAAGGCAGCAAAAATACAACCTCTTTCCCCTTCAGTGCCTTTCTCATCTTTTGCAGATCCTGTGTTGAATACCCTTTGTGTTTTCACAATACCCCAAAGACTGGTGATTCTTTTGCATCCCTACAGGAGATTCTTGTATTCATGCACTGAGCAACTTTTGCACTATCATAATCCATTCCTCTAGATAGCTTTTCTATTTCCTTCTATACCACACAACAGCTTGGTCAGATTTACCTGGTTGCGGCAAAATCATTTCACCCTGCACTTCAAATCATTTTGCGTGGCCCCATTTGATTACCTAATTCTGCTCTTTCCCATCTTCCATATTCTTTCCTGTTACCCGAAAGGCCCCTTGCAGTTCACCTCCCTTTTATTTCTCAGCTGATGTCACTTACTTTGGCTGACCCTTTTTCACTTCGCTTGGCATACATCTCACCTAACCTTGCTGTCTAAGAGCTAAATGTCTAGTCTAAACTGGGTATCTAAGTTAGTGGAGATAAAGGACACCTTCAGAGCACATTTATTTCATCCCAGTCAAATATCTTATATCTAAGTTAAGTGAGATGAATTGCCCTCTGGGTATTCTCTCCATATACAAGGAGTCTAGGCAACTAGTTTGGCTAGGGCCTTACAAAGCAGGTAAAATGAATCTCAGTTTTAACCAGTTTGCCCAGAGTTTTCCCAGGTACCACATTCCCTTCTGCTTCAATGGCTTCTTTCTTTCTACCTTATATTCCTGCCCCTGGGATCCATCCATCTCTACTATTTTCTCTAATTACATATGTTTTAAAATCTAGGTCTTCAAGAAAATATGTAAATTTTGATTGTAAACATGCACTTAAAAATTAAATTAATTAAGAAGAAAGTTTTTGTTGACTTCTCAATGCTTCATAGACTGAACTTTTGTTTCTAGGGTATTGCCATGTTTCTCAGAGAGATTGCCTCTTGTTATTTGTAGGGATTATTAAGGCAAGGGTGTTCGAGTTTACAAATTAAAACAACAGTTTACAACAGATATTTGAATAATACCTGTTACATCAGCCCCATGAAGACAGGATTTGGCTGATGGCCAGCCCTGTGGCATGCAGAGTGATGATTCAGGCTAGAGTTTTTCTGTGAGTTATTTAGAAGTGGATTGGGATTTTTTTTTTTTTTTCCTAAAGTTATCTGTTTGAACAGAACACTTTCACTCTATTACAGCAGTAAAATCAATAATCAAAAATAATCAAAAATGGCATGTAACATTTGGTTTTCTATTATTTTAGAACAAAATATCCAACAAAATATTTTAAACTGTTAAAAATAGAAACTTCTCTCTTTAGTTTTGCATCTTAAAAATAGCCAAGTAGTTAATTTCTAAATATTTGCAAAGAGAATCACTCTGGGATTAGACCATTGCAGGATAAAGTTCAGTTGCAAGCAGGTTTTCTTTCTTTCTTTCTTTTTTTTTTTTTTTTCCTATGCAAATAAAAAGCTAAATCATAGTTGTGCCACAGGAACATTTGTTGAAGGCTCATAAAGAACACAGAGCTGCACTTCAGAGATTGATGACAATTCATCGATCAGTCTCACTGAAAAGCAAGGAAGGTTTTTTCAGCTGTGGTTTGCTGTCTAATGGGTTGTGCCCTTCCAGCTTAAGCAAGATGAGGTGATGAAATCTTTAACTGCTAACGTGATTGATAAAAGCTTTTGTTAATGTATGTTCTTTCTCCAGAATTAAAAATATATCATAATTATCTCCTTCCAAGGGACAAAGACATTAACTGATTTCAGTAAAAAAGCTTGCTTTCTCTTGTGTGTACCAAATTCAGCTTTGAGACTCCCAGAAAGGGCATAATTTCTTCATAAAGAGCTTGTAGGTTACTCTCTGCCCTTCCACCACAGTGTTCCAAACAAACCTCTGGAGGTAACAGCAGATAGGTCTCCAGGGCCTGGATCCAGTAAGGCAGTTACATGCATTTTGCATTTGGAGGATTATGTCTCTACAAAACCATTTTACTAGACTATTCTGTAGAAAAAGGAAGCCTTTGTTTAATATTTTACATGCTTGATTTTGACTTTTTATTTTTGTTTTTAAAGGATGACAGCCAGCAGTTTCTTTTGTAGGCTGTGCCCCCACAATTTTCAGCCAAGGTAGTACTGATGCTGGAAACCTAATAGCAAAAGTAGATTTTCTCACACTCATGCACATAAATTCTGTCTGTGAAAAAGCATATTAAGTGTGTGTACCTATCAATTCTTCTGGCTGGGCCACACTCAAAAAGGAAAACCAAACAACAGAAAAAAGCTGGCAGAAGAACAAAGTTCAATCAGTGATAGCTTTTATTACAACAGAAATTCCAGGCGCCTCCAACAAAGAGAGACGGGATTAAATCAGAGTCAAATTATTGAAGGCCTGGCTGCATCGTTCCTCTATTGAATGCTAAGAGAATTTTTCCTATTGGGATTAGATTTAGGGGAATGGGAGTGGGGAGAGGCCAAGTTTCCATCTGCCAGGGCCAAAGCAGAGAAACTATGCAGATGAGATAGGTCTCAGCTGAATGGTAGTGGGCATGTTGATTTATGATGGATGCATTTACACCATGGGATGCAATCCACTTAGCCTGCATCTCTAGGATGTTTAGGATAGGATGTTAGGATGTTTAGTGTCCACTGCCAGGGGAAAAAAACAACTTTGTTGCAGTAATTCAGGGGGGTGCCCCTCAGAACGGGCTTAACTCAGTTTCAAATGGTCTGAACCACTGCAGAACAGTTTCCTCTTCTGCTAAATGAGATCTGAATTTGAAGTACTTGGCTTACTAAAAGAGGCCCTCAGACATGACTGTGGGACCAGCAGGAGCAGTACAGGATCGCAGTGTGGTCCATGGCTCTTCGTATCTGCTGACGCTGAACTTTCAGACCCATGGGAAGCCTTCCCATACCACCGCTGTGCTCGTGGCTTTCAGGAGGATGCTGCTCAGTGACATCTGCATGGGAATAGGGATCTCTGTGTGCCATGCCTAAACAAAAGGCAGTCATGGCAGATACACTCAAATATGGGTGAAGGACAGAGAAAAAGGAAAAGCAGAAAGAACAAGTATACGTTATACAAGTTACAGAGAAATGCTTTCTTCCACACAATTTTCTGCTGCTTAGTAAATATTAATTAGGTTTTACAGTCTGGGGCCCTTTCAGGATTCAAATGAATACATTAGCTATTGTCAGCTATGAACAGACTATTTGGAGTTATAAATGAAAATAATTTATTTACTGGCATGATGAAGTCTGGGAACCTTCAATGAAAGACAGCAATTAAGGGACACAGTACTAAAACCAAAGAGGAGGGTAGGAAAGAAAAAATAGTACTGCAGAAAAATGGGTTGTTATTCTATTTTTGAAAGGGGTGGACATGCGTGATAAAAAATCCAGCATGGATTTAAGGTTAGGGATGGAAGGGAGATAAGGAGCTTAAGCCCCTTGCATTAGCACCAAGTGGTGCTGTGCACACACGCCTGTGACAGCGGCTGTAGCTGAGCCCATGGAGCTGCACAGCCCTGCCACAGCTGGGGCAGGTACAGCGGAAGGAAAGGAAGCAGTCGCTTTGTCAGCTGGGCACACCACAAACCCTGGCTTTCAAGTTTGTCCTACTGGTTAAGTAAAACTAATGGGAGCCTATCAGTGACTGGGGTAGCTACAGGGCCAAGTGCCACCCTTTTCCTGTCAGAATTAACCCTTCTGCTGGGGAAGGGGTCCTACCTGAACTTACCTATGGAGGTTGCTTTTGTTTGCGACTCCATTAAAATCAAATTATTGATTAAAAACAGTGAATATGCTTATTCATGTGGACAGCAGGTTATTTCAAATATTTATTTTCTGTTTATTTCTAAATAAAAGAAGCCATACTTTAATCAAAATAAACCCCACAAAACTAAACAAGAAACAAACATACATACATAAGCACTGAACAAAAATTGTTAAAAAAGTACTCTTTTGGTTAAACTAATGCAATTTTGGGAACAGATAGGGTCTCATTCAAGAGAGGGATGTCTCAATCTTTAGTGTCCTTATGCTACCAATTCTTAACAATAAATTCCTAAGAATAAGAGTTCTGCTTGACTAACGTTTATAGGAGCAGGATCTGGGTTTCTCTGCTGACTGTGCTAACAGGAGTGTCAGCTGTGATTTTGGTTCTTGTGATATGGTTTAGATCCAAGCTGAGTTTGATTTTTTTCCAAGTCAATTAAGAATTATCTGAGAACCAAAGCAGCCAAATGAAATTGCTCTGAACTTGAGAAATAAATTAAATTGTTTGTATATTTAAGAAGGAAGAGAATTTTGCAGTTTCTAGGAGGTGGGAAACAATTTATTTTGTGGTTCTAGCTATTGATAAGATGTTTAGATGCTATGGTGAAGAAGGGTCAGCTAGATAAAGAGAAATGGAAGCACAGAGGAAGAAAATAAGCAGTTGAAACTTTTCATAGGCCAATTATTGTGTAGAATTTCAAGTCATGTTTCCTTATGCAAAAACAACAACAACGACAAGACAAAACAAACAACAAAACGTGCTCTGAAAATGATACCCTGGGGCCTTGAAGTATGAAAGAGATGAGTAGCTTGGGTTTACCATAGAAATATAAATGAACTTCTGAGTCTTTCCTCACCATAATATAGTGGGAGGTGCCCCTGCCCATGGCAGGGGGTTGGAACTAGATGGTCTTTAAGGTCTCTTCCAACCCAAGCCATTCTGTGATGATAGTCTATGACAATTTCCTTTGTGGCACTCTGCTTTCCTACCTTGGGATTTACTATCAGTACAACTGGAAGAAATAATATGTAAGGCTTAAGGTTAACAGATTCTAAACAGACTCTAAACACATGCATCTCTAACTAAAATAATTTCAGTCTCATCTAGCTATATCAGTAGAATGAGATGAAACAATAATAGGTATGCCTTCATCCTATCTACAGTACAACTTTGATTGTCTGCAGCGGTGACACTGCAAAGCAGGTGAATTATGGTACAATACTTGCTATTCTGAACGTGGGCTAAGTGACTGAAAAATGTATTGAGAGATTAGTAGATGAATTATATGCTGTTCACATTTTTTTTTTTACATCCACAAAGATAAAGATCCAATTATAGCAAGAGCTGAGAATAACAGATGATCTATCCCAGCTGAAGTTAGTGATAAACCATCCTTTGACTTCAGCAGGGTAATATTTTTACCTTAGATGTCTTTAATTAATTTGTGAAGCTTATGTTTTGTTTTTGTTCTTTCAATGGAAACAAAAATATGAGGGAAACAGATAAATCATATTCCAGCTGTAGTTTCATTTATGAATCTATTGCATCTACTGTATCTTCATTTTATTTCCTTCATATGATATGCATAAGCAGAGTTTTATTGATCTCCTTTTTATCATTCTCTCTCTATTTTCCTGGGAATAGATCTGCTTCTAAATCAAGCAGATATTGCAACTGTCATCAAATATTTAATGATTTTTCCAATCCTTGTATCTTGAAATAATTCTGAAAAAAGATTTATTTGTCCATTAGTACAATATTGTTTGCTCAGTGGCAGAGGTAAAGTTTAAATAATGCAACTGTAACAGAATTTTAAGGGATTTTTAAAGCTGTAATTTGTCACAAGTTGAATTACCAAAATATTATTTTATAAAACCATATTTATTATAATTTTCCACACCCCCTTACATATCGGACTATGATGCATATTTTTTTTCCTCTGCCAACAAAGTTTATTACTATTTAATTTTTTCATTTTTTATCATCAAAGAAATATAACACTATTTCACTTCAGTTTCTATATAACCACGTTTTGTTCTCATCAGATTTACCCATTATTCATGGAAAAAAAATCCTAGCCTTAAAATAAAGAGATTTTCAGCTATTGAACAGCTTATGTCACATGAAATTGATAAAAAATACAGTTGAGGAAGGCTGCATTAAACTAAATCACCCCTGTCCACAGTATGCTTCCTACTAATAGCTACTCATTTACAAATTCATTCTCTCCATTGAAGAAGAACTAATTATGCTGGTAATATCCAGGTAAAGGTGCCAAGTTTATGGCAGTGATCATGCTATTAGTAGAGGGGGAGGCATTACAGTCCAGCAACAAAATTGATTTATATGCAGATACCAACTTTCTCTTCAGCATAACATGTTGTAGAGAAAAGCCAGTTTTCATGGCCCCAAATGCAGACAGTTCTATCATTGAAAGAGATTTTATGTCTCTGTCTTTTCGAGACACCCCTTTAAGTTTTTGGAGGAATAAAAGGTTTACAAATAAAATATTCTTTCATTTCAGAACTCAGGAAATTTTGCATAGTCCAAAAAGATTGGAAATCTACATGAGATGGGATCAAATCCTTAAAATTTGTGGATTATTCCTATTTTGAGTGAGGTCAGAGAGTCCATAAATAAGGATGGATTTCTGTTGGGACAAACTTTTTGATTTTTTTTGTAATATCATCAGTTCGTAGTCTCTTTGTCCATGAGAGCTTCTGAGAGAAGGAAAATGAGACATTTCTGTTTTTCTGTTCCTCCACATCCATGGCTGCTGACTGACTTTGGTTTGGTGTGACCAACTTTGTTTCTCCCAATAACAGCAGTGAAGATCTTTTGGTAGTAACGTTCCTTTTGAAGGAAAAAAATGTTGGTGTACCATAGGAATCCTTGTGGGTTAACTAAGAAGCTTCTAATATATTGATTTGGGAGGCAATGAACTTTACAGCATACCTTGTAGGTTTTTCACTAAAGTCCCTCAGTCCTAGTTATATGATGATCAATTTATGTAAGCTGAGAAGAGCACACAAGGACTTATGCTGTTTAGTCCTGCTGAGATGTTTGTGTAATGATTTTCAGCTGAATTTGCTCAGTGAACAACTTTTACATGCAGGCTGTAGGTCACAGAGTACGTGCTTTCCTCTTCCAAAGAAGAAGGCTGACAGGAGCCACAAAGATGCCCAGAAGAAGCAAACAAAGGCTGTGCCTGGCAATCTTGTCTAAGATTTATGGAGGATGAGGTAAGCAACATTCTGAGTCAAAAGATCCCACTGTAATAATTGTTTGGCTCCGACAGTGAGCCTTGAAAGGCCTGCACAAAAAACAGTCTGTCATTGCCAATCAAGAGGAACCCAGGGGACATAGTGAGGTCTCTGTAGCTGTTACGCCTTGCCCTCTGGGCTGCACACAAGGAATCCTGGACAGAGAGGTTGGACACATCCTTACTGCCAGTGAGTGTGCTGGTTTGAGAAGATAATCTAGAGGAACCTGTGAGAGAATACCACCTCTCCACCCATAAGGTCTCACCCTGCATCTTGTTGCATTAACCTCCCACTTCAGCACTAGCTGATGGGACTAAAGGGGACTCTGTAACCCCATTCTACATGAATCTATAATTGCTTTGAGAAAAGGCTGCTGAGATGATCATGAACATAACCAAGGCAAATGGCTCATGGTGAGGCAGCCATGAGTAGGTATTGCTTCAGATCCAAGGAATTGCTTCAGAGCAATTTTGTGTCTTTTCCTTAATCTTTGTTTTTGGAACCGGTTTCATAAAAGCAACCCTCAAGCAGAGAAGAAGCACGAAGAAAATGAATGTGGAGGGTTAAAACTTGGCGAAGTTAGAAGCAATTGTTCCAACTATTGAGGTTTATTAGTGCTTCATTAATAACTACTTTCACTACAAGGCAATGAAAGATACTTGTTAACTCACTTTCATGAGAAATCTGTGGCTTTAAACCTGTTTCCAAACTTTATTTCTCAACTGCCACTCGTATTTATAGGCAGTACTGTGCTAAACAAGATCCTATACAAAACTACCTTTATAACTGACTAGACTGTACACATTCACTGGGTGAACATTAATTTGAGTATCCCAAAATAGAAAAAAATCAATATCAAAGTTAGTAATAGTATGTCCTTTCTAATTAAAAAGTTTTTGTTTTAATTTAGGCCACTAAAACTTATAGAAAATAGTTTCAAATCAGGATTTGTGGTGTTCTGCAATTTAAAACTTCCCTAGATTGTGTAAGCCATATTTAATCAATGAATTAAAAAACAACAACAACAACAACAACAACAAAACTGGCAAAATATATTCCCAGGTATATAATATTCGTACCTTTCTAAAAAAGTACACGGTGTAAGAACTAGCACCTCCATACTTTTAACAAAACTATTGATACTGTTTCTAATTTATTATCATTAAACTGTCAGGAATCTACAAAGTATGAAAATAAGTGCTATCAAAGATGTCTGTAAATGCACTTCAAATGCTGATAATGCAGTATGTAGAGGTCCTTGTTCATCACAAAATGCATTTTTTGTGGTCTATGCTCCACAGAAATTCTCTGTCTCAGCAGCTAAGTCTAGTTTGAATCAGCAACTAAAAGATCCATTTCACTGACCACAAAGAAGAAAATTTCCAAAGATGGGGCACAGCTCGGTTTACATTCTTCCCAGTGACATATCATTTTTTTTAGGGGGAATTGTCAAAGATTCGTAAAAGACTGTCTTGAAAGAAACATTCTGGAATTTAGGTAGTTTCTTTTGAATAACCAATATTTTTTATTTTCAC
>VXAA01007428.1:146662-190315 GCA_013399115.1 Anseranas semipalmata | reverse complement strand
TGGTTCTGTGATTCTATGATTATCTTAACATTATAAGTGACACAAATAAGAGAGTGAAGTATCAATCTTTAACAGTCAAAAATTCTTTCTCGTTTCTTTACTCAAATGTAAGTCACATTTACTTACTGAGACTCTTGTTTTATCTGAAAATGATAAAAAACTTCTTCATTGCCACATAATACAAGTCTTTAGACAGGAAAGACAAGTCTTTAAGCAAGATCATGTGAAGTGGTGTCTTTAAGAAAGAGAAATGTTTTGTCCCACTTTGGTTTTTATTTGAAAACTTTGTAAGACTTCATCAGCAGGAGCAACAAAGAATCTTTGCAACTTCTTGAGGTCTAGTTCCTTTACAGAAAACTGTTCTTCAGTATTTTGATAGGGGAGCAGATTCACTGGAAAATGCTGATCCAGTGGCAGTTCAGATGTTCCACAGGAACATGTTGATTGAAATACAACTGACAGGACAAGAGGCAGTGCACACAAACTGAAACACAAGAGGTTTTCATCTAAACATCAGGCAGCACTTCTTTACTGTGAGGGTCACCAAGCACTGACACAGGTTGTGCAGACAGATTGTGGAGTCTCTTTCCTTGGACAGAGACTTCAAAAGCCACTTGGGCATCATCCTGGGCAAGCAACTCTTTGTGTCCCTGCTTGTGCAGAGGGGTTGGACCAGATGACCTCTAAGGGTGCTTTCCAAACTCAACCATCCTGTGATTCCGTGAAAACTTGCAAAAAACTCAGCAAGTGTCCTTGAGTTAACATGTTTCCAGTCTCATTTGCTATAAGCCTACTGCAATATGCAGGGACTTTGACTTTTGAATGTCGGGACTCATTTGCTCCCTAGTTAGCTTTGACCTTTCTTCCAAGCTCATCACCATCTTAATATTATCCATGCCAAACAGTTCACTTCTCAGACGTCCTGGATATCAAAGGCTGGTAAGCTCAGTTTGACTTGGTTCTGTGTCTGCCAACCTGTTTGCTAGCCAGCCTCAGCTTTTTGTATCCCTTGTCTGTGTGACCAACAGTCAATATTTCCTCCTTGCATTTCTTTCCTACCTCTGCAGGGTCTTATGGATCACTAGACTTCCTGCCTGATTGGGTATGAGGGTACCAAGCACCCCAACAAGCTCAGGAAGTCTCGGAAGCAAAGGTAGCATTGTATTTTCAAGATAGAATCTATCAAAATTTTGTAGGCGACAGAAAACAACAGACAAAAATAGACAGCTTTTGTCTAGCTTGTTTTTTAAAATCACCACTGATGGATTATCTGCAGCCTTACAGGACAATCTATTCCAGAGCATAGCTATCACTTCTAGTAGGCTTTTCTTTATGTCTAAATTAATCTTTCTTTTCACAGTTAAAGCTTATTATTACTTGTCCTACCCACAGTGGACATGAAAAATAGTTTATTCTGTTCCTCTCTGCAGTTACTTTTTATCATGTCTTTCTTTGGGTTTAGGTTGGATTCAACAGCCCCAGTTACTTGTATTTTTCATTACCTAAGTCATGCTTAAATCATTATCTCTGGTGATTTTTGTTGTTGTGCCCTTTATTCCTTCTAGATAATCCACATATTTTTGGAATTCTGGTACCAAAATCGTATTTAATATTCCAGCCAAAGGCGTCTTAAAGCCAGATACAATGGAATGATTATTTATGTATTTTATAGGCTAACGCTCTTTGTTATACACCAATAACACATTTTTTCCTTTTCCACAAGACATAGAAGACTCACATTCACCTTGATATCCACTAAAGCCTCCAGATTTTTTTTTTCTACAAACTGTTATTCCAGAGCTTGCATTTGTGTCATTGACTACTTCTGGCCGAGTGTAGTATTTTTCACTTCTGTCTGAGGAAATTCATTGTGCTTTTACAGAACTTTCATCCAATATGCAGTGGTAATTTTCAATTTTAGTTCTGTCAGCAAGAATGCCTACAGCTATCTCCTGATTGGCAACACCTTCAAATTTTGTAATTTCACATTTCTCAAAACTTTCATTTTATCATTATCATAAGGAAGATATTGATTAGGCCAACCACAGATCACCAGGAACCTCAAATAAGTATTTTCTTTGTGTTTAACAGGGAACCACTGAAATCTCTCTGAATATAGTTTCATGACTAGTTTTGCATATAATAGTAACTTAATTTAGACAATTTGTAGTCAGTTTATGAGAAAATTATGTTAGTATCAGAAGCTGTACTAAAAGCTCTTTTTGCCTTTTCAAATCTTGTTATACTTGCACTCCCTGTCTCTCTCTTACTCTCCCCCCTCAAACTTGCAGAAATTATTTTTGAAAATTTGTTTTGGCTCTTAGTCATCATCCCTTTTGCTGAGGCTTGCAGTCTTTTTGTTTGCTAATATATGCTAGTATTTTTCTAGAAATGGAAATTAGTCCGTTACATCATTTACCAGTGCTTTTTGCTTTTCCTTTTTTAAGGATAGAAAAATAATTTGTTTGATCTGTTTTTAAGTCTTCCAGAATTCCATTCATCATCCCTGAGCTTTTTTAAGTGCTCCTGATATTGCTTCCGCAAATTCTCTAAAATACCTGAATTTCATCAAGTCTGGTTGATTTAAAACCAGCTAATTTACATTTGTATTTTCTAACCTGTTTCCTTTTCCTATCTTAAATTCTTACTGCTTTGTTTTTCACGTTAATTGCATTATCTGCCTGATTGTATCTAACCTTTTTAGTAAAGACTGAAGCAGTGAATGCAATTAAACATTTAGGTTTTTGTTAGTGCATTGACTTGATAGCTTTTTTCCCTGTTGAGTAGAGGACCAGCGTTTTCCTTTGCCTTCCTCTTGCAACTAATGTACTTACTGATCTTTTTTGTTTGTTTATCTTCCATGTTTCTTGCCAGGTGTTTCACATTTTGTGCCTTTACTTATCTTAGTTTGTCTTTACGTGTTCCTGGTAGTTCTGATTGTTAAGGGAAGTGAACAGTGAGGTGAACATGGCCGCCTACTCCAGCCACTCTGGCCCAAGGGCCTCTCCTGCCCAGCTGCTGGGGCCCAGCCCAATGCCTGGGGACCCAGGATCTCTGCCCATCCTGGGGGACATGGCTGCTGCTTTCCCCTTTGCAGGCTCAACCAGTAGCAAGGCTGAGCACGTATACCAGAGGCACACAGACACACACACAGACAGAGACAGGACACTGGCATGACCAGTCACATGGGCTGCCCCAGTAGAGGGCTGCCTTCAACAATGCTTACACACAGGAGGACTCCAATAAACAGCAGTTTGGGAACACCGCTCCTGCCCCAGGGGCTGGAAGTAGAAGACCACACTGGCTCCAGTAGCTGATGCCAGGACCCCACTTGCTCCAGTAGCTGGCACTAGAGTCCATGGGCGCCTGCACCCCCAGTCTGACTCCAGTAGCTGGCACCAATGCCACTCACACACACACACACAGGTCCCACCAGTAACTGGTGCTGAGATCTCTGTGCCTACTCCAGTAGCTGGCACCACAGGCTGGGGTGCCCATTCCCTGAGTTCCCTGGCACTGAGTTTCACTCACCCACTTCCAGGCCTCACCAGTAGCTGGCACTTAATCCTTGCAGCACCTGTACACACAGGAGAGAAAGTGCAAATACACAGAGAGAGAGTTCGGAAAAGATTTAATGAAAGATACAAGAAGATAGGACAGACTCTGGTGATGAGGCACAGGACTCAGCCAGACGAGCATACTGACTGGCCCCGTTTTACATGCGGCCGGCCCTTTTATGCCCTTTTCTACCTATCCCCACTCTTTGTTCCTCATGCTCCTCCTTCCCCCTGCACACCCCCATGGGTTCCCTGAGCTCTGCCGTTTCTGCACCTTCCCAGTCTGGGGCTCCTGGGTTCACAGTCTTACCGGTTGCAAAATCCGGGTTGATAGCCCACCAGTTAGTGTGACTGGGAGGTTTCTTGTGATTGTCACCCAGCTTAGAAGTCCTCCACCAGATAACCCTGCTGGAATAAACATCACTTTGAGGTGCCTGGAATTTGAGGCTTCCTGATTTCCAGTATTATTCAGCGATCCAAGTTACCCTGCAGATCATTGTGGAAGATAATAACTATTTTACTTTTCTTTCCATATTGTCTTTCGGCTCTGTCTGGCCCTCAATTCTCAATCCTGAATAACATATCTTACATTTCAGTCTGTTATTTGAGAGGCAGCTTCCCACTATAATTTAATTATATTGCACTACTGTGGAACAGATTCTGTACAATACCCTATCATAACAGCACATGTGAAAAGAATACCTACTAGTTTTGTACAGTCCGCTGGTATTTCTGTTACTGAAACACAGTCGGAACATGATCCAAAAGCCTCCTGGTTTTGCTGTAGTTTTTTTTTTTTTTTTTACAAAGTACTATTAACTGCTGTTAACACAAATAAGGATCCAATAGATCTAGTCTTAGATTGGATAACTTTTAATAATATAAGCAGTCTAACCTGTTCACTCAATAAAATACACAGTTCAAAGTGCCATTTAATAACTTACTATGTTGTATGACTGACAGGTGATTTATATACCGTATTATTACTGCACGGTACAAAAATGGAATTTAAATGGATTTTTTGTTTAGATTTTAGTACTTTACATTCAGTGAAAATAAAGCTGCTAAGTCTGTAAATAATTTTTTAACAGTTAGATTAAGAAGCTAAGTCCAGAGAAGCAATTAAACAGTGAACATAGTAATTAAAAAACTGACTTCCATGGGCTCAGGCATCCTTCCCATATTGAGGTCTGACACAAATTTCACTGTGATCTGTGTCAGCCTGCTGAGGCTTATATTCTATATCAACCTGTAAACTGGCAGACATTCACGATACAAATGTGTGAATAGGATTAATGTGTACAGCTGACAACTGTGACTTTCAGACTTTCATGTGATGCCAGGAGGCAATCAAGTCCTGCTGAACGGCAGTGGTTTTGGATGACTCATTCACAAACTTATCTCAGACTGATAGCGAAATACCGGAAGGTAGAGAAAATGGGATTGTCTACATCCAGAACTGTACTCTGAAAAAGTGGCATTTAGCTGACACACTATAGCTGCTGCAGTTTCTAAATTCCCAAAGGTACTCAAAAATTACATTGGCATAAATATATAAAAACGCCTGATTTCTAATGAATTTTACAGGCTTTTAACCTAACTGTAGGGGCATATGAAAATTAGAGGTCCCCATGCCAAATTTCCTTGGATCCTGGATGTCACAGATGTTCAGAGAGTGTGCAGCTTTAGGCTCACTACAAAATACTGTAGCAGCCCTGGCATTTCTTGGAGGCTCCTGTAGTACTGATAGTCTCATTTTATGTGCTAATCTATAACGATGCACAGAATATGGGAGATTCAGGTACAGTTGTTTTCTACCTGAAAAAATTTAATACATTTCTTTTGCTACTTTTGACTTATTCAGCATGAAGATGCAAGCTGAAACTCAAAAAGCTTTGAAAACTACTCTTTGAAATAGATTTATTTCCTGTCTGCTAAATAAAAGAACAACACTATTCCCACTATTAATCCAAATAATTGATTTCCTTCGGATAAGCATGCTTAACACATTATTTGAAAATGCAGTTGTTTTTCTTGTCATCATTTGACCCAGGCTCTCTCCAGCTAGCATCCCATGCTCAGTTTTTCATTCCTGGACAGAATGAGAGAGTAATCACCGAGTGCCAGCAATACATGACATGAATGAATTTCCTGTGTTTCACAGTCAAGGATCAGACCACAGTACAGCACAAAAAAAAAAAAATCAAGAGCCGGTGACATCAATAAACAACAACTTCCTTATCTCTGTGAACAGTATGACGTTTCCAAGCTCATTCTACCCTTTGGCCTTTGAGATCAAGGATCAGAAAATGATTACATGATAAAGCAGAAGATGATCCAACCCAGCAGTGACTTGCATCGTTTTTCACAGAGGAACTTGAAAACTGTTACTGGGTAATTTTCCTTCTGGTCTGAAAACCATTGTCTGTGGAGCATTAGTGAAACCAGGCTATTTATTCTGTCCCATGCTGTGAAGGAGGCCAATGTGTGAGATAGATGGATACTACAACCTTGGCTACACATTAACAATACAGTTTGCTGTGTCTTATTTTCTAATGATGCACATAACTAGCTGTCAGAATATCTTTGGGATATTAGCTTTTAAATAATAATCTCTCTCAAGCAAGGTGGAAGTGATGAAAAGGAAATACTCTGAGAAATTACGCGAGCTGCTTTCTTCGTCTTCCACTGAAGGTAAAAGACTCTGCTGGCCAAAGTCTTAGTAAAACTTACAGTATTCTTTGGATTCTTTCTTTCTAAGTTAGAAAAATCAGATAGCATCAGTTTAAAAAAGGCTTTCTTTTGCCTTCAGTATACTAAGGTGCTGTTTAGAAATGTCCGTATAGCCAGCTCAACATAGTATACCAGCATTCCTGAAAAATCGAAGTGATATTATTTAATAATCAGTGGCTCCCTACCTTCAAGTCTTGCTCTTCTGGATGTTTTGATTGTGGACCTTGTTAGGGAAGTTAATTGAAGTGTATTTTCTGGAACAGGGAATTGGCTGTGTAGCTGAACTTCGTTCCAGCACAGGTCAGGGAATAAGCTGGTCATGCAGCCAGACCCAGGAAAAAATAATTCTGGAGTATTAATGCATATGGAGATAAAGATATTCAGAATACTTAAGTGTAGGTGGGTTTTTTAGAAGTAAAAATGTAGTTCAGAAAGTCATTTCACATTGGACTGCAAAGGAAATAATTGTTTGCTATAAAAAAGTGGCTTAAATAAAGTCAGCACAATACAGACAGTAGCCACTGCAGTGTTTTTTTTTTCCAGTTACCTAGTACTATGGGGTGAATCAGAAAAGAACATATCAGTATGGTATAGTATTCTTTAGGAAAAGTATGTTAAAATACCAGTGTGCTGCATCCTTACCTTGGGGAAAATGTATATTATTGAACTCTTAAATGGGTGATAATTGATCAGTATATCAAGCAACACACACTCATTAAAGTCAAAAAATAAATATATTACTGCTAAATATAAGCTGAATAATTACAAAATGCTAAACCTGTTAGTATATATTCAATAACATATTAATGACCTAGTTCGATACATTTAATAGGATATAAGTAAGAGCCTCTTCTTCCCTTGCTTGAATGCAAGGGAATGCAGTGTTTCAGGGTTTGAACAAATCGTGAATAGCTACATACCTCATTTGTGCCAGACAAAATCAGTGCACCAGTAGGAGGAGGTTTTTGCCAGTTTTTTTTCTCCCTCATGATTCCTGAGGTTTTGGGAATCTTTGCTGAAAGTAAATAATTTATGTAATGGGTTGGACCTTTTGGACTTCACCAGGAGTTAGCACATAATCGGGTAGGAGGCAAAATTACATTTCACAATTGTGTTAGTCATCTGCACTTGAAGGCACTTGCAAAATTCATTTAACAGCCAAAGGTTCCCAAATAAGGCAGAATCTTAAAGTAATTTTTTCCCCATACACTAATTCAAAGAAAATACCTTTGTGGCAATTTATGACACAGAGGTAGGTAAAGTCAGTATTATATTTACTTAGCAATAAACCTGATTGAATTTGCAGACTGTATCAGTGGGATTCATCTTTTCTGATTTTAACTACCTACAAAGTAGCTAAAGGAGTATCTAATCTATCACCTCATTTAGGCACAGCATAGTTCATGACAAAATAAAAGCAACTTCAGAGTGCAATTCATTCCATCCTAAGGTGGATGGCTGCCATAATCAGGATGAATTGCCCTTCAAAAGTGTCTGTCTGAGTGGGAACTATGGCTTGCAGAGCTGAAGCATCTATTTAATTAATCAGTATTCCTAAATTTGCTTCAGAGATAAAATATGAGGTGTTGCATGTCTGAAGCTACTGATCATCCACGTAGCTAGGGTAGACTAAGTATTTGACTTTAGATGGCTAAATTAAGGTGAAATAAATCCTACTTTATATTTTGAAGAAATGACACTTTATCAGAAATTTCCTCATTATTATGGTACTACAAATTACCATTTTTAAACATACAGAAAGGACAGAATATTATTTACTTTATTTTTTCCCCCAACTCAGAACATCATCAATGGCAAATTCAAACTGCAGAATTGTCTTACATACCTATATAAACTAAGCCATGCAGGAGAAATTTGAAAATGATTTTTTTTTTAATCATTGAAGACTATAGATTTTATGGGATTGTAGCAGCAAGGTATTAACGATGCATAAAATAAAGTACTGCATCAACAGTTAAAAGACAGTAAAGTCAGAACTTTACATTTTTAAACTGTTATTATTTGTTATAAACTTAGAAAAGCTAAAACCAGTATAGACCAAGAAGCAGAGAGCATTCTTCTTGTAAGAGAAAATAAAAGAAAAAGTACAATATTTCTTTTTGTATAGATTTTACCTTTTTCATTATTCATCTGAGTCCTTTTTTGTACGTGCCATCTATAAAGACATATGAATGTAATATGAGTGTTCAGAGCCCGGTTATCTGCTCAGTGGAATGGTTTATGTTATGGTACATTTTTCCACAAAAAAATAGTTATGGTTGTCATCTTTTCTCAGGTCGATGGCATTTTTTTAAGTCTCGTTATTCCAGTTTATCCATGATGGTTTTTGCAATGCTACTTTCTTCCATGGTTCCTAAATGACTAATGATTGTTGCTCATGCCATACAGAAATTTCTGCATCTGAACCAAACCATGAAGAAAGATGTCAAGTGAAAAAAAAAAGGATAAAAAATACTCATGATAGGAAGAAGCCATAGAATCTAAGAATTAGTAGTTTAAATAATGGTCTGATACTCATCTTTAGGTAAGTGATGCTCACTGCTGCTTCAGAAGCTCACTTCAGCACTACTTATTGCACACATGCTCTGTTCTTCAGCCTCCTAGCATGTGACTGGTCATATATTTACTGTAGAACAGCATTAAGGGATATTAATGCGCATTATCTGCCAGCTAGAGGAGAAAGGAATCCCTTCCATGCCATTTGCTTCAGGTTGAATGACAGCTTCTGGGGGCGTTTCCCTTCCTCGAGGAGAGTCCTTCATCAGCAGTCACTGGTTTGGGGGTTCTTCTTGAACCACTGGTAACAGTACACAGGAGTCTTGAGAAAGAGCAAGATGTTCATGTGTCTCTGCCATAAATGTCATCTCAATAAGACCTGCAAATGAAGTGAGAAAGGTAACTGGTTTTCACAATACGTTTTTTGTAATTTGGAAACATATTTCTGCATGCACTGGATATGAGAAGGCAGTATGTTGTTTTCTAGAGAGATGATTTTCATGGTCACGGAGAAAGCTTTTACATCTCTGGAATACCGTGTGTTCAGAGTAATATTCTGTGTTCAAGAGCTGCAATTATCACTTATCCCTTAGCATTAAAGTAGGACAAATTGACATGCCTTTCTTATAAGAGAAACATCCTGTTGGAACTGGAAGTTTTCTTTCCTTGGATGGTCACAACAGAGGAGTGTTCTCTGCTTTTCCTCGTTTTCCCCCTGCTCTTGTTCTTAGTGTACTGTAGTCTGCTGAACAGTTGTGGTCACAACCATTTTGTCAGTGCTAGGCAAGTGGCCAGTTCAGGGAACAGTTTAATATATAATCTTCTTGTGAAACTGGATTTGGCAGGGGGCTAAACTGTATCTCCTAAACTGAGTGGAAAATTGGGCCACCACTCTTAATGTTTAGTAGAGGACACAACTTTTATTGCTTTTCCACCCTGTACCTCTTTCATCTCTTTGATGTCTATTAGGAGAGGGTTGAGGGAGCCCCATCAGCCATTCTGGCACCAAATAAAAATTTGGCAGTGAGACAAAAGGCATGCAAGAAGGACAGAGCATTACAGCTCTGTCTCCCAGATTACAGAAGGAAGGTTGGCCAGAATTGGATGTGTTAGCTATATCAGTATTGCTACCTACACAGATTAAGAAGACATTATCAGGCCACATGCTGGGGTGTCAGAAGGCTGTAGAGGATGGGGAGCTTTCTGGAGCAATATTGGAAAACTCGGGAGGGTGCCCAGACTTACACAGTTTCATCCATACTGTGTTTTAGGAGCGGTCCTTGTAGTAGACCTGTCTATAGAACCACACAGGTTATCTTTGAAAGAATTAGTAGGAATGACCTGAAAAAAAAACCTGGGAGTAAGCTATTAGTTATGGGTCCTGTGGTCAAATTCTTTCCCTAGACTTCTTTTCTACAGTGGGCTTGTTATCCATTTCTGGTGGACAGCTTTAGGAGTGTGCTAAATGCTGTCAGTGAAGTCTAATTTAATGTTACAAATATGTCATCTTTCTTCAGTGTCTTAGAAAATAGCATTTTTTCAGGCAGAGAGATTCTGCATGTATCTTTTGCAAGTACTGTCAATGTGTGATCCTTTTGTAATTCTGGCTTGTTTCTCGATGTTTTAGTATTCAAGTATGGACAGTTATATTATGTATTACACATCTTTTGTAGTGGTGTTCTGGAAGAGAGTCATGTTCAGAGGTGAGAGTGAATAGAAGTGAGATTTTGAAAAACGAGACTGCACTTTCATGACACATTTTACATATGAAGAGTGGTTGAAAATATGAGAGTCTCTGCTGGTTGAGTCACTGATAGTCAAAAAGGCACTAAAATTCATCTGTCTGCATAAGCAAAAAATGGCCTTCATTATATCTTGCACCCTTTTTCATCTTACATGTTTTGGTTATGAACGCAGAATCAAAATAGTTTGACAGAGACACAAATTAGAAGATGAAAGAACTTTAGTTGATAATTTAATGCATATTTTTCAAAATTGCCTCTTTTAGTGAAGGAATAGCATATAGGGTATACAACTGCATGTATGTTAAATATATGTGTATAAAAGTCAATGAACACACATTTGTGTGGCTACAAGGCCAACATTAAACTCACTGTAGACTTCATAAAGAAATGGGACATCACTTGCAACTTACTGAGGCATATTGTTCAGCTTTTGTACAGAATGTATGTTTTCTTTAAGAGTTCATTACTATCACAAGAAATTCTTTCTGTGTTACAGATTGCATTCATGCAGTTAAAGTTTGATGAATATAACATTTTAAGAACAGATCAAGTTAAAGGAAAGTCTCTGAACAGACAAGTCTTTGGAGGAGATACAGTTTGATCTAATTTTCTACAGCAGAAATTCAGATGCAGATACTACAGGTTAATAATACAGAAGTTACAAGTAAATATGTAACTAAGATAACGAAGCTATACAGATGAAATGGCAAAACTAATGATGATTGGTATAATACAGTGGATTGCTGAGCTTGTCACCCTCAGCAACCTCTGTAGTAAATTGGGAGAGACTTTTTTTTGGCATGATTCATCTCTCCATAAACATTTTGGCATGATTCATCTTCCCATAAACATCTAAAATAGGTAAGATGAGTCACGCCTTAAACATTCCCATTACTTTCCACTGTGGGAAAAAAGAGAATATGGTATTTAGCTGAGGTGGTAGCTGAGATGAATCACCACCCTGTGCTTGTGTGATAGGTGCGATAAGGTGATGCAATCTTTTGCTGCCCCCTTACTTGTGGGTTTTGGGTTTGGCAGTTGACATTGTTTTGTAAACATCACTGCTTTCATCAGTATTGGCATGCATACATTCAAAATCATTTATGAACTGCACAGTATAAACTGGAAGGCACCATAATGTGCCTTAAACTTTGTATCACAGAGATAAAATATGTATTAATAGCTGACATCACAATATGCATTACTTATAATAATATAAATCAGATTTTCATGCAGAGTCATTCAATAATGTAGAGCATTTGAAGAGCAAAATGGTCTCATGTGTGCTGCCAGGTTCCACTGGCAATAGTTAACTCTGCTCAAGCCCAGTTATCACCAATGTTGATCAGACTTTTAACATATTAAAGACCTCTTTGCACAGTCATGAAGCAGGGTTGGCAGATTGTAAAGGATCTTCACTTGTCAATATACATGCTCTGAAGTACATTAGTAGTTGTCTTTGGATATATGTAGAGGTAGCAAAAGGCTGAAAAGGGCAATTGTTTGTTTGTTTTTGTTAAACAGAAAAAGGGGCAGATAGAACATTTTAGACTGGTTAGCTTAATTTCAGGCTGAAATATTTAGAAGCCAAATACAAGAAGATACCAAGTTGATAAGTAACAATGAAATTCTGGTTACTGGAGACAAGATGGGCCAAGCCAGTCTATTTTCCCTCTATGTCAGAGAACCAAACAGTGGGTATGTGAGAAGCAGAGATGTTAAGTAACACCTTTAAGTGTTAAGTAATCACCTGACTTTACATATGTTCTCTGAACTAATCACCCTCCTTCTCTCTATAATTAGAGGAGAGAAGCAGCGTGATTCGTCTTATTTCCATGTGGACACCTAAACTGGGTCAGATGAATCATGCCCATTCCTCTTTACTGATTAGTTACGATGCAGACATCTACTTTGGAGCTGCATTTGGGCTTTAGAGATGTTTGCAATCAGGTGGGGAGGATCTAATCTGAAATACCTAAAGGGAGGAAGAAGCAAACAGTTTGTTCGCATTGATGTGAATATATGAGAGGATGGTAAAGCACTGGAAGGGTTTTCCTGAAGATTGTGGCCTCCCTGTGCTTTTTTTAAGAACAAGTTAGATAAATATGTTAAAATATGAAAACATAAATATATTTGAGATTAATAACATAAATATATTAATAAACATAAATATAGTTGAGATAGTAGAGATTCCAGCACTTCATAAACTAGGTTACACAGCTGTAAAGGGAATGGGGAGGTAACCATTCAGTTTTGAGTCGTACAAGAGATGTGTACCCCTTGTCACATTGCATGATGGGGCAGAATCACATAATGTCATGGAAATCACAGTGGGGTTATAGTTTGGTAGAGAGACATTCCCAGCAGCTGTTATCTTCAGCTCCTTGCCAGAAACCATTACATGCCTTGAGAATGTAATCAGCAGTGCTGCAGCAGGACTTGCAAAACACGGCTTAGCAGAGCATCTACAAATGGAGTGAAAGGCTATGAGCACCCCAGTGAAGTTGTATGGTAAAAGTAGATAATGTACTGTTATACTTATGGTCTCTCTAAATGTAAAAAATGTCTTTTATTTTTAAAAAAGAAAGAAGAAGAAAGATTTTTTTTTTGTATATTTGGAAAGTGGTGAAGGTTAAAGAGCATTAAGATATAAAATATAAAGCTCAAGGGAATAATTACATGAACCCATAGTTACATAATTATTTGTACTACAGTAAACATTATTGATTTGTGTTTAAATTTAACATCTCTTATTCTGGGGTCCATTGAGCGAGCTCTAATTATACATTAACAGTCATTAAAAAGCATCTTGCCAACCAAGATCAGGTAGTAATTCATGAGATAATCTCATGAAAAGTCTCGATAGCTATTAAAAAAGAGGTTTCCAAAATGTTCATAAAGTAGACTGCATCTTGATCCCATACATGAACTCCATAAAGAAATGCAGGTTTTGACTTCCTGTTCATTGGTGCCATGAGGTCAGAGCGCTAGACTGAAAAGTGAGCTGGGATTTCCCCTTGGTCAGGGCCATTCTACTAAATGCAAGTTAAAATAAATGCAGTAGCTCCCTCAAAAGTACAGGAAGAAACATCCCTTTGACAGTTATTTATTTATTTATTTATTTATCTATTTATTTCTGCAGGTATGCACAGTATGAGTATACTCAGTAGTCGTAGCTGACTACATGGGAACATAACAATAAACAGCATGTAATGTGTTTTTAGCTTTTTCGTGGTAAAAGCCATTCTGTCCTAACAGCTTGAACATCTTGGAACATATTCAGAACTTTCACCTCAAGAACTGCTGTTGCAGGCTGCACAAAAACTAGATTTGAAGGGGGAAAGGGATCAAATCGGGCTCACTGGTGATAAACAGCATGGGACAGCATGCCAGATTTTGAGGGGACTGTGTGCTAGTGAGATCCTTCAGTCTGCTGCAGTTGGTGCTGGATACACTGGAGCTCATTTGAAATGTTTCTACACTAATGCACACAGCATGAGGAGCAAGCAAGAGGAGCTAGAAGCCTTGTCTCAGTCTCAGAGCTACAACATCATTGGCATAAGCGAAATCTGATGGGAAGAGTCCTGTGACTTGTGTGTTACGATGGATGGCTACAGGCTCTTCAGAAAGGACAGGCAGGGCAGGCGAGGTGGGGTTGTGGTGCTGTATATAAGGGAGGCACTGGGCTGCATGGAGCTTGCAGTTCGTGATGATACAGTTGAGAGCCTCTGGGTAAGGTTTAAGGGACAAGCAAATAAAGGGGATATCCTGGGAATCTACTATAGGCCACCCAGCCAGGATGATGACACCGATGAATTATTCTATAAGGAATTAAGGCATATCTCCAGATCAACTGCCCTTGTCGTTATGGGTGACTTCAACTTCCCAGGCATTAACTGGGAATACCACACAGCTGATACAAACAGATCCAGGAAATTCCTAAAATACGTTGGTGATAACTTCTTGGTACAAGTACTAAGGGAGCCAACTAGGAAAGATGTTCTTATGTATTTGTTGCTTGTAAACAGAGAGGGTCTTGTGGGTGACATGGTGATTGGCAGCCATCTTGGCCATGGTGGCCATGAAGTAGTCAAGTTCAAAATCTTTGGTGATAGGGGAAAAACTGCCACCAAAACTTCAACCTTGGATATGGGGAGAACAGACTTCAGGCTGCTCATGGAACTAGTTAGTAAGGTCCCCTGGGAAACTGCTTTTGAAGGCATTGGGGTCTATCAGTGCTCATCAGCTTTTAAGTACCAGCTCCTAAGAGCACAGGAACAGGTGATTACAAAGTGTCAGAAGTCAAGCAGGTGGGGCAGAAGGCTGGCTTGGCTGAGCAGGAATCTTCTTTTAGAGCCTAGGCAGAAAAGGAAAGTATATGGCCACTGGAAGTGAGGTTGGGTGACATGGGAGGACTACAGAGATGCTGATCACCATTGCAGGATGAAAACTTGTGTGGCCAAAGGTCAATTAAAGTTGAAGCTGACCAGTATTGTGGGGGCAATAAAAAGGGCTTCTTTAAGTATGTTACCAGCAAAAGGAGGACCAGAGATAACATTGGTCTATTACTTGATGATGTTGGTCACCTCACAGATAGGAACGTAAATAAAGCACAGATGTTTAATGCCTTCTTTGCCTCTGTCTTTAACGCTGATAATGGGTCCTGAGACCCCCAGAGCCCTGAGTTGAAGGACTGTGACTGCGGTAACGATAAACTGCCAGCCAACTCTGAACTTGCGTGGGATTTGCTGCTCCAGCTAGATGCACATAAGTCTATGGAGCCTGATGGGATTCATCCCAGGGTACTCAGAGAGCTAATGGGTTCCTCAGGGCTCCATTTTAGGGCCAGTTCTCTTTTATGCTTTTATAAATTATCTGGATGCAGGACTCAAATGCATACTAAGTTTGCAGGTAATACTAAATAAGGAGGAGCAGTTGACTCCCTCAAGGGTGGAGAGGCCTTGCAGAGAGATTTGACAGACTAGAGGGCTGGGCAATCACCGACTATATGAAGTTTAACAAGAGCAAGTGCCGGATTCTGCACCTGGTACAAGGCAACCCTGTGTATACATACAGACTGGGGGATGAGAGGCTGGAGAGCAGCCCCGTGGAAAGGGATCTGGGGGTTCTGGTTGACAGCAAGTTGAATATGAGTCATCAGTGTGCCCTGGCAGCCAAAAGGGCCAACCATATCCTGGGGTGCATCAAGCACAGCATTGCTAGCTGGTCAAGGGAAGGGATCGTACTGCTCTGCTCTGCACTGGGGCGGCTTCACCTGGAGTACTGTGTGCAGGTTTGAGCACCACAATGTAAGAAGGACCTAAAAGTATTAGTGTCCAAAGGAGGACTACAAAGATGGTGAAGGGTCTAGAGGGCAAGATGTATGAGGAGAGGCTGAAGTCACTCGTTTTGTTCAGCCTGGAGAAGAGGAGACTGAGGGGAAGCCTCATGGCGGCCTGCAGCTTCCTCACGAGGGGAGCGGAGGGGCAGGCGCCGATCTCTGGATCGGATCGGCACGGCACGGCAGGGAACGGCATGGATCTGTGACAGGGGAGGTTCAGGCTGTGTGTTAGGAAAAGGTTCTTCCCTGAGAGGGTGGTCAGGCAGTGGAACAGGCTCCCCAGAGAAGTGGTCACAGCACCAGGTCTGCCGGAGTTCAGGAAGTGTATGGACAATGCTTTCAGACATATGGTTTATATTTTATGTAGTCCTGTGTGGAGCCAGGAGTTGGACTCGATGATCCTTTTAGGTCCTTTCCAACTCAGGATATTCTATGATTCTATGATTCTCTAAAAACCTGTAAGAGCGTCAGTGGGCAGCGAGCATAATACAAGTGAAAGGGATTCATCTGTTTTTGTCCTCAGTTGTGTCTACATTTAAAAGTGCATATGAATTTGAAGTAGAGCTAGAGGGAAGTGCCAAAGCTACTAGCAGCAATGGATCTTTTAACATGTAATTTTTAGTTCTTGGTTTCTAAAGAATGGCTTTTGAATTAGTGTAGAAATGAGCTACTCTACTTAGAATTAGTGAAGCTGCATCTATAGTATAGTGCCCAGTTCTGGGTCCTCCAGTACAAGAGAGACCTGGACATACTCGAAAAAGTCCAATGGAGGGCTGCCAAGATGATCAAGGGATTGGAGCATCTCTCCTATGAGGAGAGGCTGAGAGAGATGGGACTGTTCAGCCTGGAGAAAAGGAGACTCAGGGGGGATCTTACCAATGTTTATACATACCTAAAGGGAGGGTGCAAAGAAGGCGGAGCCATGCTCTTTTCAGTAGTGCTCAGTGCCAGGACGAGAGGCAATGGGCACAAACTGGAACACAACAGGTTCCATCTAAGCATCAGGAAGCACTTTACTGTGCAGATGACGGAGCAGTGGCACAGGTTGCTCAGAGAGGTTGTGGAGTCTCCCTCCTTGAAAATCTTCAAAAGTTGCCTGGACATGGTCCTGGGCAACCTGCTCTGGGTGTCCCTGCTTGAGCAGGGGGGGGTTGAGCAGGACCAGATGACCTCCAGAGGTCCCTTCCAACCTCAACCATTCTGTGATTCCATAATTGTATTTAGATCAGGAGTCACACTTGGTAAGAAAAGTTGAATCAAGATAGAGTGGACTATTCCAATCCAAATCAATGTTTGATCCTAAGAAGTTATCAAGAAAAACTACACAGAATATTCTGTACAACTATCATAAAAAAGTCCTTTTGGAATCAATTTCTCTTTCCTGAGACTTAGTTTTGAAATTATTTTCTGAATTTCACTTAAATCTGGTAAGTTTATGTACTAAAACTGTATGTCATTTTCTAACCAGGTTAGAGATTTTTTTTCCTGACAGATGCTATTTACCTCTTGTAATTAGGAAAAAAGTGTATTTCTCAACCTGATTATCCACCTCCCGAGATTTTCTATCTTGTCAAGTTAGAAATGTACATTTATTAACCTATCTGACACTTGGAAGTGCATACTTCAAATTCATTCCTTATGCTTTACAGCATTCTGCAAAGTAGATACTGAAATGTATGGCATAAAACAAAATGGTTTTTCATCACCTACATCAAGCAGAATTTTGCACATATCACTAAACACTAGTAGTGATTGGATCACTAATCACTAATATACCAGAGGTATGCATACCTTTTTTCTTCCTGATGTCTAATTGTTGTAGGGCAACATAAAACCAACTTCATTGTAATGCAGTTCCAGTCATAAACTTCATTGTTGCTGAATCTTCCAAGGAAAACATGGATGTTTGTTTAAGAAATGCAGCTTTGAAGGATACTCTATTCTCTTTTTATTTTCTCAATAAAAATGAAGTGAAGTGAAGTGAAGTGAGGTGAAAGATAATAAATTAATCTAATCCCTTACCAAACCCTTTGGATGCTCTTTGAAACCTATGACATGTAGTTGTATGACAAGTAAGCAATCTCCTCAGATTTCTTTGACTGGCTGGTGTGATGATTTTTAGTGTGGAATTCCTCAGACTATTAGATGCTGGAATTCACCAAGCCTCAACCAACAGTTGAAATAAAGCTGTCAGATTAAATATTCAGTGATACAAAATGAATATATTTACTTGTTTGATGTGCAAGAATTGTTGATCTGTAGTGTTGCATCTGTGAGATCCTGAGCATCATTGCACTTCTACCTGTATAAATCAAAAGCCAGCTCACTGAAGTTGAGTATCACCAGCATGAAACTGGGATAATTGAAAAAAATTCCCTTCTCAGAAATACCCTTTCAATTTAGCGTCCTTTTGCAAACCACGCACAACATTTTACGTCAAGAGATTTTCAAACAACTTCATTATATGATACCAGTTTTAAAGCTGTGATCCCCTGGAGTTCTTTGCTTGCTACTCGGAGCATATTTCATTCCAGGTCAATATATTGGTCAATATATTGGTCATTTCATAACCAATATATTCAGAATTTAGAAATATTTTTCTCCAAAGAGAAATCATTGCCTACGATGTGAACAGATTGATGTAAAATCAGAAAGAAGATGAGTCCAAGAGGACAAAAAGGTTTTGTTATAACTCTGCTTATTGCTAGTTATTTCCTCTCCTGGCACCACACAAAGCAAACTACTCTTCATGCTTCCAAAATTTAGGAGATTTAGGTTAGATATTAGGAGGAAGTTTTTCACTCAGAAGGTGGTGAGGCACTGGAACAGGTTGCCCAGAGAGGTTGTGGATGCCCCATCCCTGGAGGCATTCAAGGCCAGGCTGGATGTGGCTCTGGGCAGCCTGCTCTAGTGGGTGGCATCCCTGCCCAGAGTAAGGGGGTTGAAACTAGATGATCTTTAAGGTCCTTTTCAACCCAAGCCATTCTATGATTCTATGATTCTATAATTCTATGATTCTATGAGATAAGAGGCACTGAGCCTCTTTGTGTACCTGCAAATTAGAAAAGCAGTTAAAAACAAGTGAGCATTTAGTAACAGTAAAAAGAGATTGTCTGTCTCATCTTGACATATTTAAAATGTCTTTTATATGTATTGGTTTTATGCTGATTGAAAACTCACCGCTTATTTTATGTGGCTGAGTAATTAAGACTGATGATGTTAGTCGGGGCCTATAGACTTTAAAAGATACTGAAACAGATTGTTAAATCTATGCTATGCTTGCAGTATTGAATCAGCATAACCTGATTAGTCCTTGAAGTCTCTGGAAGTGTTGTAAATTACATAGATCGCCGTTGTGGATGTTCACAGGAGCTGTTCAATATTGTAAGTAAGCATAGGTCTGCTTTGCTCTCTGTCATTCTTCAAACTGTCCGAGGGCAAAAGAAATCTCTAGAATAGTTTTGGCAGTTATAAAAGCAAGAAACATGCCAGTAGAATAAGCCCAATTAACAAATTAAAAAAATAAAAGAAAATCCTAAAATGACAATCAAACAGCATGATGCAGAATTGTAAATGCAAGTGGCCAGTATTACCATATGCTGTCTAGAAAAGCACAAATAGTCAATAAATCATGAAGCTGATTATTGTACCCATTCATCTGTGGGTTGCTGGGGCACTAGGAATGTAATTCAATCTTGGAAGTTTGTTATTGTTTAGACTACACTGTAAAATCTATTGATTATCCATGTGCAGCTTGATTTATTCTTTCATCTAATATTTGTGCTCTTGGTAATAGGATATTGCAGCCATGGATTATAGCAGACATTTTAGATCACATACTTTATGTTTTTCATCCATGAAAAAGTAATAATAAAAAATTGAAAAGGATCATAAAAATCTTGTTCATGTCATTCTAAAGAGATTATTATAATATCATTATTTTACTAATATTACATCCTCAAATAAGTTTCATCAGAAACATTAGCAAAATTTGTGTAAAAGACTGGATCTACAGTTACAAAAATAGCCATTTTACTAGGAGGCTTTAATATTCTTCACAATTTATTATTTTAAACCATCTAAAACAAGAATCAATTTGGCTTAAATTTTTGTCTTTGTTACTCTGTCTACTCCAGGCTTTTAAATGGAGGGTTCTTGAGTCAGTGATAACGAGATATCTGGAATTTAGTTCAGTTTTCTAGACAGAAGCCATCTAGTACCATTTTAATTGCAAAACATCCACATGAAACTCAGATGTGATACAGGACCTGCAGGATACCCATGCTGTTCTGGACAGGCAGCTAAATGGCATCTACTATTGAAAAATGGTACTGAACCATTTTCAGCTAACTAAGTCAAGCCTCTATGTTAAGTTTGTACTCTCTTTGTATTCCTTGTTTCCACCAGTAAAAATAAGACATTCCCATAGTTTACAGCAGGATATTTAGAGCTGTAATTTAGCTGTCTGTATTTGCCTACATGTGAACTAGGTGTTCAAACTGCCTTTATAGCTGGTGGAGATCTCATCCTCAGTTGAGTTGCCTTAAGGTGGGCATCTTGATTAATCTGATATGCCCTACCTGATGCTGTATCTCGGCGTTAGCCAGCTGGCACTTCCACATGCCAACTTATGGGATACGCTGAAAAAGGTTTCCTGTGTTGAACAGGTCTCCACAGGGTAAGGTGGGAGTCCTAAATTTAGGAGTTTGACTTTTGAAACAGATCAAACCTTTTGCTGAATCACTGTGGTATTTGTCATGTATAAATGCTTGTAGAGAAATTCATCTTGCGAGAGAGGCACATATGTGTCATCATAATGAAAATGAGATAAATTGAATGCACTTTCCTACTCTTTACTGGAGGCAGCCAACGCTTTTTTTCTTACTTAGGCACATGCTAGAAGAATGGAAAAGAGAGAGGTAGCAAAATCCTTCCACCTTCTTGAGAGTGATGTAAAATACGAAACTGAGAGTTAATAGATAACAGAGCAACAGAGGTAACCACATACTCTTACTCTGAATTATAAGCATGCATCTCATTTTTATTGGAGGAAACAATGCATGGAAAGTATAAGCAGATTAGTTAAATATGTCTTCTCTGTGATCTTTTCTCTTCACAAAGACTGCAATTTCAAACCCGATATTGTCAGTGAGTGTTATTTCATGGACCTGAACAAGCTTTTTATTGGAATATATGACATTTATTCTTATGTATAGATATATATTAAAGATGTGATAGCCAGTCTTGGTCATTACATTAAAATTATTCTGGATGTTCTGCTATTCCTTCCAGTCAGAGACTGAACATCAGACTTCAAATTGCTTCAGTAATTGCCTGACATATTTGATTCTTCCTATTTTTAACATCACTGTTTGGACACTATTGACTGTACTTCATACTTTCCCTCAACTTTATTTCCGTGGAGAGTTCCATTTAAAAACTGGAAAAAAAAAAAAAAAAAGAGAACTTGTAAAACTGTACAGGATACCAGATGTGTTAAGTTCCCTTGAAGACCAGGCTACAGTCTTTCTAGTAACACTGACCTCTTTATACCATTGAATCTCATGAGCCCCTCCCTCTGTCTATCATTTGTGTCTTCTATCATATGTTGCTTCTGAAGGGATTTTTTTACACAGAATGTTAATACTAAGGCATTAGATTCCATATTGAAAGAATGAAAGAAACTTACTGAGTCAGAGCCGCCCAGTGGATAAAATGAGTTAATATTTGTAATATATGATGTTTCAATGTATTTTTATTCTCAACTCTAAAGTAATTTTCCTTTTGATTTATATATTGCTCCTTTCCTAACCTGAAATGCAAACTTCTCAGGAAGATCAGGAAATTCCTCAATGCAAACACTCTTGTTCTGTTTCAAAAACCAACATTTTTTGTAACACCTGTAAATCATAGATCAAGTCAGGACAGAATTCTTTTCCAATGTTTTTTAACTATTTTGATAAAAACTGCTCATTGTACTTAAGCAACACATGAAACTAAGTATAAGTTTATCCATTCAGGATTTACAGGCTATGGAGATCTTGAGGCTTAGAGAGAGTGTATCCAGCACAAAGCCCAGTGAGAGCAATTCTGCATGTTCTGTCACTTTGACCATAGCAATTGCCAGACTAATCAGCATTATTTAAAAGCATGTTTTCATGTGTGTTTGGTACATCTCCTTCCTTTGGAAGACAAGAAGACAAACTATTTGTCTGTTAAAAGTTAAGTTTTAATGGAATGGAAGAGTTGTTTCAATTGTTTAATGTTACTTTTGCCCATCCATTTAAGATAGTAAGAGGAAAGACTTGAGGTAGAATGACTAAGAGCATTTCACTTTTTATTGCAAGCTGCAGAATGAGTTGTGGGATGAAAGAGCTAATATATGTGTATGTGTAGACAAGTACAGTAATGCTTTGTTGTATTTTGTAGCTTAATAACTCAGCTTACAACTGATTTCCTTTTTTATTTGTTTAGGCTGTAGTTAATAAATTCTGCCAAGAAAACAGATGGATTATTACTGTGTTGTAACCTTACTTGTAAGGTGTTTGCTTGTATAGAAAATGTAGTTGTCAGAATTTGTGAGTAGTTTCTCTCTTCATAAATTCTAAGTCATAATCTTTACAAAAATGCTTTCAGGATAAATGTAAGATATCCTTGTGGGATTGTTTTAAGTTCTTACTCTAATTTCTGATTTTTAAACCTTTTCTTTTATTACAGAAACCTTTGAAACACTCGTCAAACTGGCTGAGAATTACACAAGCACACTTTTCTGCAATGTGTATAGGAACATGGCTGCTGAGGCTGCTACACGTGTTCAGGAGTTTTTCACAGATGTTGGACTCTTCCTATTTGGCACAGACATTAGCACAGAGGAATCTGTCAACAGATTTTTTGACACCCTGTTCCCAGTGGTCTACAATCACATGATTAACCCCAGTCTGGCTGATGTTTCACTGGAATACGCGGAGTGCCTCCGCATGGCAAGAAGAGATATCAGGCCCTTTGGTAACATTCCCAAGAAGGTCATAGGACAAATGGGAAGATCACTGTTACCCAGCCGGACTTTCCTGCAGGCTCTGAACTTGGGGATTGAAGTGATCAATACAACAGATCATCTGCATTTCTCTAAAGACTGCAGCAGAGCTTTACTGAGAATGCAGTACTGCCCCTATTGCCAAGGGCTGACTTTAAGTAAGCCCTGTATGGGCTACTGCCTCAATGTCATCCGAGGCTGCTTGGCCTACATGGCAGAAGTTGATCTGCATTGGCAGGCATACATTCAGTCCTTGGAGGAGCTCTCGAGTGCCATGCGTGGGACATACGACATTGAGCACGTGCTTCTAAACTTTCATTCACTTGTTAATGATGCTCTCGTACAAGCTCGTGTCAATGGACCAGAATTATCTGAGCAGGTAAGAAGCTGTTGTTACCCAAGCTTGGTGCAAACATGACACTAGAAAAAGTAGCACTAATAGCTAATACTCATTTGGCTGTTTTTATGGCATTGAACACATTTGTGTCTGAATTCAGCTTTATTCAACAATGTGCTTTTCCAGCACTGTAATTTAATGTATTTTAGTCATCCACATGAACTTCTAATTTCACATAATCTATTCACAAGTTTGGCATCAAGTAGAGATTCAACATTTTGGCAGCATTTACAGTAAAGGATTTTCAAAATGAAAGAAATTCATACATGGATTTTTTTTTTTAACCAAAATCATCTAAGTATTTAAAGTAATGTTGAAAAATATTTTCCCATGAAACCACAGCTTTATAAAAATTTTCCTGAGTGAAAATTTTGTTGCACAATCAAACGGAAACTTCAATTCCTTCACCCTTTTTGTTTAGAAGTTGACATTTTCAATAGATGTACTGAATAGTTTAGGTTTAATTTTACAACTTCATCTCTTAAGTTGTACTGAACAAATGTGAACAATGGAATGTGTCATAAAGTTTGGAAGTTTAAAATATTAAAAGGAAGAAAGTAAATTATCTTGTGAAAAACTAATTCCACAAATATATATTCCCTCTATATTAAAATATTCTATAAAGACAGAATAATATCCCAAGGTTTGTGTAAATGAGAGTGTAAGTCTCAGCATTAATATTTGTTTTCAAATTCGAAACTTCTTACAGTTTTTTTGAGCACAAAAACCCATTTTTCATGAACTCTACGTAAGAAAATTGTTTAATCATGTCATTGTTATATGCTCGTAACAATAAATACAAGCGATTCTTCCTTTAGATACCAATGGCCTGCCTCACAGAACCTATGACTTAGGGTATATTATTTGCATAATCTTCTGGGCTTCAGAGGAAGTGTAGCACAGTTCATTTGCAACATGAACTAAGTCCTTCCATATATATATTTAAGGGAAAAAGCAAGTTATGTGGGAGCTATCTTATCTGTCAATGCGTGAAGAATTTAAATAGAGTTTGGGAAAATACACAGTATTTAGCTACACATTAGAATGAAAGTATATCTGCAAATTCATGAAGGTTGTGTAAGTAGCAAAATTTGAATTCTTCCTATGTTATATTTAATCCATGATTTGTTTTGTAAATATGTTTTTCTGTGTATTTTTGCACGCAGATTTCACTGACAGTGACATATTCTATGCTTAAAGCTGGATTGGGTATCTTGGTCTGGGGAGATGCCTTTACTTTTGGAGGGTACACAGGTCCATTTATGGCTGTGCGCCCCTGTGGTGTGGCAGGTGCCAGTAATACTTCTAGGACTACCACAACTCTCCTCCTTACTTGACTAGCTGAAGCTGAAACAGCATCTTCTGTTAAGCAGCTAACACAAAATTGCTTGACCTAGTATAATAAATAGAGGATTCTTCATTTCTTACTGTGGTAAGACCCGCAGTCTATTAAAATGGGTTTTTAATCCTGCTTGTACTCAGTGAATAAGAGGTAAATTGACCATTTCTCAGAATTTCCCATTTCATCTACTTTATACAAGCCAGCTACTTTAGCCAGAATCTTCTGCTGCTGAGCTGTATTAAGAAAAACTGCAATTTTTGAACAGGTTTTTCACTAACATTTTAGCTTAAGGGTGGCTCACTGATACCTGTCCAATTCCTACTGTGTTCCAGAGCTACATTTGCCTTTTAGGGATACTCCCTGTTCCTCATAAGATTTTTTTTTTTTATCTTTTACCCTACAATTTTCAGGAATAAGCTAGGAAAAGCAAGTCAAGGCTCGAGGAAGGGCCTCTTTCCTGCTTCCTGCTGGGTCATTTGGTTTGAAAACAGCTCCCTTTTCAAGTTTTAGACTTGGATTTTGAAGAGTGTACTGGCATTGCCCCAGCCTTAAAGTCTTTCAGCACACTTGTGTTTTCAAAATGGAAGTTTTTACTCTCAAAAATAATCTTTCATTCAATTTTAATGAAAAATTAAATGGGTGAAGAGTCCTCCACCCAGTGCTTTGGCTTTATGAAAATTTCAGATTGATCCAAACCAAGATGCTTTATTTTGATATTCCTGAAAACTTTATGCCTTTCTTTTCCCCTTCCCTCACAGGACATAAGGAATACTAAAATTTCTTATGCAATGATATTTTGTTACAGTGTATTTGTTTGAAGATCAACTGTTTACTTCTGTTGCAGTAAGATCTTCTCATATAGAATCACTTCCAAAGCTTAAAAGCTAAAAATTTTGTTTTTCACTCAATCTGCATCAGATCCATGTATTTAGACTATTCATAAACCTTATGGCATCTTTCACTTAATCTCTGTGTTACAGTTGATCAGTCCTTTCTCTCTTTGATCTGTAATTTGGTCAGTAAGGCTATGATGCATTGATCCCTTGAAACATGGCGATTTAGTTGGTCAGTGCAGATCTGTTGATTATGGCTTGAGTATAGTTCAGATTTGCCCATACATTAGGTATCAAGAGCTGATTCTGACATGTAATAAATGCAGCCTTTCAGCTTTTAGAGGATATGAATTCTGTTGAAATTGGCTCATTAATATTTATTTATTTATCTTCAGAGTGACTCATGAACCGTTTCAAATTTAGATAAGCAATTAATGCATCAGTGATCCTAACAAACACAGAAAAGATGATTATGAACCAACAAATAATGGCTTGCTTAGGCATTCAGCAGTCTCTGCAGTTTTAAAGCTGAAGTTCATCACAATAAGTACTTTTCTGAGTCTTAAAGAAGCAGATAGAGAAAAAAAATCTTAAAATGTATGGAAATACGCTATATGCATAGGCAAATATTAATGTAAGAATCAACAGTGTATCCTGCTTAGTGATACATGTAATTGTATAGCCCTGTATCTAATCATGTGTATGTTTGTGTAAGTAGCTACATGTAAAGGATTTCTTTCTAACATGTTGTATGGTTATCTGTATTTAAATCTAATGTATATTCATGCATTATGTTGATCTCTGTGGTGTGGAAAGACCACTAATGCCTACATAACACCACTTGCTACTACAAAATGTTTTTTCGAGTAATTTACAAGTTCACTTTTCTGCTTGGGTCAGCAGAGCAGTGCCACACTGTCTATGGTTGCAATTTCTCTTTCCCTTTGTTCTTCCTATTTTGAATTCATGCCTTTAATTCCTTCCTCCCACAGCTCCGCTGACTGACAGATAAGTGCTGCATCAGTTCATCAACTTTATACCTGGACATTTTTCCATGCTATTCTGCAGACTCTAGCGGAGATTTGTGGGTTGTGCAACTATTCACATATTTATATATGGTCACATATATATATTGGCATATAATTAATGCCAGTTCTGTTCTGTGCTCCTGAAGCCCACATATGTCCATTTATGTATTGTTTATGCTCAGTGTAGTGGGCCCTATGCTTTTTAGCTGGTAGGAGCTGAAACAGAAACATTTTTAGCAGTCTTCTGTGTGTGCACGCATGCAAATATAATGTCATAGAGGTTTAAGAGAGCAGCATCACACAAAATGAGAACAGTATAAGCTATTTGTTATAAAGGTAGTCTGAAAAAGATGATATGATGCAGTTGTTATCCATTGGATAGCAGGTACAAATGCCTGTTTCTATAAAGGACCTTGTAACTTCTTCCTGTGCTCTTTGTGCCCAGCCTAAGTTGCCACATGCCCTCTCTGTGAGCTTGGGCATAGCCAGGGAAATGCCCACTGAGGGTAACCACACAGGCTAATGAATATGCAAGAACTTTGTAACACATTTAAGCCTTGTTTAAGGGAAAGAAAAAAGAAACTATGGAAACTTTTTAGAAGTGGTAATAAATTGTTTCCTGTTACCTCCTACCTTTCCCTGCGTGAATGCTGGTTAGGCAGCTGAAAGGTAAGCTGGTTCAGGGAGAAGGAGTCTCCCTTAGCCCTGGTTTTGCTTCACTGTGTGAGGATTTGTGCTGTCATGCGTTGGGTGATGCAGCGTGGAGGACCCGAGAGGAGGTGAAACGGGCTCGAGGCAAGAGCTGAAGGAAGAGGGGAAGGGACCGGGAAAGAAAAGAAAGAGCAAAGGCACAAGGCTTTATAATTAAAATCTTTCCTCCAAACTAAACTTTACATTAAACTATTGTTCTTGAATCCCAAAAGATCAGCAGTGTTTGAGATTAATGCTGACTAAAAGAGATGAAAAGAAATATTGATTAGTTGTTCATTGTGTATTCTGGGCACTCATGATTTGGGGATCTGGAGGAAAATGAAGTATGTCACCATAATGTGGAAAGCTATGCATACAAAGAGGTGGGAATCAGAAACACAACAGAAAAAAATAAAATTGTATAGACAAATCCTGACATTTCCTAGTTTTGGAAGTGATGAATTTGTGCTGTAGTTTTAGTAAAATTCTTGTATTTATTTTGGTATATAACGTAAGCCTACAAAAATTTGGAATGGGATTTTCAAAAGCAGTATGTCCTCACTATGTTCCAACCCATGTGGATTTTCATTGGATTGGTTTTCCAAACAGTTGGAGATAATGAAAATGCCAAATTTCTGGAAGTTTTCTTGTCCTTTCTCTGATGTTAGTCTAATCCTGAAAGAAGTTCTAAGTTATGTGTCTTCTGAAAATATGCATAATTATATTGTATGGAGAGAGACTTTTGATTTGCTCTTTTTTTTTTTAATGTCATTGATACTAGAAAAAAACATCTTTCATGACTTGTAGAATGCTAGCAGTAAGAAGAAGTTAATAGACTATATTTAGAGCTTTGCTTCCTTATTTATTATTTTTGCTTGAAATGACTAATTATAAACACTTAAATAGTCTGAATTGCTGCAGTAGTGACATGTTGAATTTCATATTCCCATGAAGAGAGATATTCACAAACATTACCAATAGAATATTTTTATTTTTTTTTCTATTCCTTCTAGGATCTGTTTTATGTAGCTACTTTTTCCTCAGGCTTCTCCAGTGAAAAATCACACAACCTTATTCAGTGCCATTCCAGAAAATGAAATGCTTGTAAAGGTGTACTAAACCAATTAATTCCTGAGATTTTAAAAAGGAATTGAAAGAAGGCAATGAAAAACGCATTTGGATGATTCCAAATACATGCAAAATATATACCTGCAAGCTATAGTATAATTGCAGTTTTTATTTTTGGGAAAGAGTAAGCTTGACGGTCAACAAAAGACCAGAAAAACAGTATTTCTGATTGTGGGAAGTGCCATACCTGGATATTCAGTAACTTTTATCACAGGTTGAGGCACTTGAAGAGATGCAAGAGATCAGCATCTTTTGAAGTAGCTATCCTGTGCATCCACTGCCTTAGTATGTAAATCTGATTTATTTACTTATATACCTCTAAATATAGCAGTACTATGCCTACTGCTTCATAGCTACTGCATTTTGGTTGCTTGCTTGGAGTGGATTAATCAATCATGTGAAATAAGATCACAAGCTGTTTGATCATGTTAAAAAATAATACTTTCATCACTCTATTTTAAAGAAATCTTAATATTAGAAAATGCTAATTATAAATCTACTACATAAATCATGTCATGAAAGAGATCTGAAATTCATCACTTACTTAAAAACAAAGTTGTAGCTATCACAGCCCACCTGAAATGAACTTCTGTATCAGGTGCCTATAAGAATACACAATACAGTGTTTACCAAAAACAGTTGTTGAGTTGATAGCAATCAGAAACACGATATTTTACTATAAGGAAAATATTAGGCTGCACTTAGAATCATAGAATCATAGAATATCTCAAGTTGGAAGGGACCCATAAGGATCATCAAGTCCAACTCCTAGCACTACACAGGTCTGCCCAAAAATTCAGACCCAATACTTTTTTTCCCCACCAAAGGCAAAATCTTTACAACAAAAGTAAAAAGTTAACGTCTTCCTAGCCAAAACACCATTTAAACATTGCAGAGAAAGTTAATACAAAAACACCTTTAGCAATTATTAGGCATTGTTTGAACTACAGCTCAAATGGGATATTGAGAATAGGAGTAGGTGACTTCTAAGCTTTATTTAAAGTGTCTGCCCTTGATTTTGCTTGAAAAACTTAAGAGTTAATCATCTAATGACAATTCAGGAAAATAGAAGAAAAGAAGAAAAAAATAAGCATTTCCATTAAAAATGAAGATTCAGGAAAATACAATAAAGGTGGAAAATAATAAACATTCCCTCTAAAACAATTCAGTCTGTGTAATTAAACATTGCCATATGCATGTCTTCTAATACTGTTTACATATGTTTCAGTGCACCTAACAGTATATACACAGAAGAGACACTTATTTGCTGTCAAATACAGTGACTATTTTACCACCAACTTACCTTATTTTGACTCATTGCTGGAGGAATCAGTAATACATCATTCCTTGATTTTGAGGACTATGTATGGGAATGCTGCATAACCTTTATCAAAATGGATAAGGGCTTTTAACCTTAACTTTGCTTCTTTGGATTTTGTTATCTTGCTTCACAGTCCTAGCATCATTCAAATGACTCCTAATTTTGGATTCTACAATTCTTAAAAGGAAATAATATGCATTTTCTCTTGCCACCTCAATCTTCTCATTCCCTTAATTTAAAATGAAATATCATTTGGAAGTGATGCATTCAAGATTTTGTTATTTGTAAACTAAATATAATAAAATTTTCTGTTCAGATGCTTTTATGAAATGGCATAGACTGTGAATCAAAAAGGCTGGTTAAAAAAAAATAAAAGCTCTACACATAAAAGGAATTAATTATGTGAAAACATAATTTCACAGTTTAATTTCCTGTATACACTAGAGCAAAACTGGCAATTATTATGGAGTAACCTAATCATTTATTATTTTACACATTAAGCAGATTATACTGCATTATGTAATTTATGACTGTTTTGGCTTATTATCCATATTGTTTGTATTTAATCTATTTATAGTAAATTTAGAGTAAACTTCTTTATTGCAAACATTCTAGGTGTACTTTATCTGATTGGAAATAAGTAGTTTAGACAAAATATCTAGCTGGCTCTTCCAAACAGTTGACTGCATCTGTCTGTGATTCATCTGCTGCTGTGTAGGCATCTTATTCTAGCATTTGCACAATGCGGAGACGTGCAGGCAGCAGCATTATGAGGGAGTTATATGCCGTAGTTAAAAAAAAAAGCAGCTTGAGGGCAGAGACAACTTACCACATTCAAATCCCAGATTTCCTTCTACACACGCTCCATCTCCTTTGTCATGATTGCTGCTATTACCTTTGAGGACCACTCACTCTCTGTTCACAAGAGAGCCCCATGTGACACAAGTCTCCAGGTGCACTTGCATGGACAGGAGGGAGAAGCGCCATCAGCGCTGGATGCAGAGTTCTGTATCTCAGGATGGCCCTGGTAAGGACAAGTGGCCTACATCAGGTAGCTCATCCCAAACTTCAGTCCTATTGCCATTAGCAGTCAGCGTGACAGGGAGACAGGATGATTAACAGCACACTTAGTTTTGGCATTGAATGGCCGAACCGCGCTGTGGATATGTAAGTATGTATGCGTGCCCATGCAGCCTGTATAGCGGATTACTTGCAGTTTCTTGCTGGGAAGGAAAACAGGCACGTTTAACACCAAAGGAGGATTTTCTCTGAAATAGGATGCAGAGAGTTAAGGAGAAAGGGAGTGAGCGTAGCGGTGAGGGAAGTGGATAGGTGTCCTGGGGAAGATGCGCAGGTGCCCTACACTCAACCTTCTGTCAACCTTCTGCTCTTTACAGTCTTACGTTACAGCAGCAACAGAGGAGCTAGGGCATTGCCAGGCTTCACTGTCAACAACATCCCACAGCTTATCAAGAATACAGTGCACATTGCACATGGGGTAAGTTGTAGCTGTTTTTAAGCACCTCATTGGCATCAACCAGGTAGAATCTGTCGCTGCCTCTGTCACCGCAGGGGAGGCCGGAAAGGTGGGCAGCTTGCAACAGGAGGTCGGCAGAGTACCCAGCACCAGGTTCCCACTGCCAGGCCAGAGCACACTGCTTCCATGGAGGGGTGTAGACACTGCTGCTTTTCAGAGAAGAGTCCCAACCAAGGACAGACCACGGGCAGAGACCACATGATCTGACAGACACAGCAGCTCAGGTATCTTCTTCTTTAGCTCTATCTTCAGACATCTTCTTTAGCTATTCCTCTCATTTTTTGAGATTATATGGGATACAAACTACTTTTTCACTTGTCTTTTAATCTCTCTGCCTGTGTTATTTTCCTCAGAAGCAGACATCTTCTGTTTATATTCATGCCTTGTTTCCATGGCAAAGTGTGTGACACTGTTCTGTCATCCAGCATACCAACTCTTGAGTAGCATTGTGCTGCTGCTGCCAGTGCTCAGCTACAGGATCTGTTCAGTCTGCAAGGGGTAAATGTCCCTGTTCAGCCTTTCCAGGGTCTTACTCATTCTCCCTGGGTTGTTTTTACCGTCCTCCTCTAGGCATAATGCTTCTTCCTTTTCTTGCTGGAACCAAGTGTGCAGAATGCTGTAACCACTGAAGACATCATTGACACTTTCAAGAGCATTTTTCAGGACACTGCCAGACTGATGCAGCCATTGTCATTGTATTTTCAGGATGTCAGAGGCCTTCATTTTTATGGTGATGAGTGGGCAGGGTCATCATTTCATGTTAAAAATGGAAAAAAGTGTGAAAAATCTCAGCTGGAGGGAACAGATGGAGTCTCCTATGGAGAGATGTCTTCAAAAACGGGGGAAAAAATTAAAGAACTTATGGATAGATAATACACTATCTTGCTGGCAGTGGTCAAGGTAGGTGTGCTACCTGGCAATTGTTTTCATGATGTAGATGACTTGGAATGGACATACATCGTGGGGGACTTTAACCACCCTGGCATCTGCAGAAAGGACAACTCAGCAGGGAACAAGTAGTCCAGGAAATTTCTGGAGTGCATTGATGACAAAGTCATAACACAGGTGATGAAGGAGCCAAAAAGAGAGGGTGCTCTGCTGGTCTTCATAGTTACAAACAAGGAAGAAAGAGTCAGGGATATGAAAATCAGGAGCAGCCTTGAGATGATAGGAGTTCAGTATCCTAAGAGGAGAAAGCAGGACAAAAAGCAGGACCACAACTCTGTATTTCAGGAGAGAAATTTCAACCTCTTCAGAGATTTGTTTGGAGGAATCCCATGGGATATGGCCATGGAGAGAAAAGAGGTCTGAGAGAGCTGGTTGCTATTCAAGGATCACCTCCTCCAAGCTCAAGAAAGCTCCATTCTGACAAGCAGGAAATCAAAGTCAGCAGGAGTCCTGCATGGGTAAGCAAAGAGCTCCTGACCAAACTCATAACAAGGGAGTGTACAAGAGGTGCAAGCAGTGGTAGGTGACCCAGAAGTATGGAGTTGGTGTCGGATATTGCAGGGATAGGGTTAGGAAAGTCAAGGCCGACTTGACAGTTGAATCTCGCAAGGGATGGGAAAGGCAGCAAACAAGGGATTCTACAGGTGCCTAAACAACAAAAGGAAGATGAGGAAAAATGCAGGCCTGCTGCTAAATGGGGAAGGGAAATTGGTGAAACGGAACACAGAAAAGGCTGAGGTATTCAATGTCTTCTTCACCTCAGTCTGCCCTTCAGAAATTCAAGGACCTGGAGACCAGAGGGATAGTGGAGCAATGAATACCTACCCTTAGAGGAGGAGAACCAGGTTAGGGAGTGCTTAAACAAACTGGACGTGTATAAGTTCATGGGTCCTAACAAATATCACCCACAAGTGTTGAGGTAGCTGTCTGATCTCAGTATGAGGCCACTCTCAATTATCTTTAATGGTCTTGGCAATTAATTAGGAGAGGTTCCAGAAGACTGGAAGAAAGAAAATGTTACCCCTATCTTCAAAAAGAGTAAGAACGAGGACTGAGGGAACTACAGGTCATGCAACCTCACCTCAGTCCCTGGGAAGCAGGGGATGAAGCAACTAATCCTGGAAACCATTTTGAATCCATGGAGAAGAGGGTGATTGGGAATTGTCCATATGGATTTATGAAGGGTAAGTCATACTTAACTAACTTGGCAGAGCAGTGGATGATGTTTACCTTGACTTTAGGAAAGACTTCTACACTGTATCCTGCAACATCCTGAAATAGAAGCCAACAAAGCATGGGTTTGGTAAGTGCACAGTGAGAAGAACTGAAAACTGGCTGAGTGGTTGGGCCTAGAGGGTTGTGATCAGTGGCACAAAGTCCAGATGGAGGCAAGTCACTAGTGGTGTACCCCAGGTGTCAAAACTGGGGCCAGTGCTGTTGAATATCTTCATTAACGACCTGCACAATGGGGCAGAGTACACCTTCTGGTGTACAAGTTTGCATACAATACAAAACCGGGAGGAGTAGCTGATACACCAAATGGTTGTGCCATTCAGAGGGACCGCAATAAGCTGGAGAACTCACCTGAGAGGAATCTCATGAAGTTCAACAAAAAGCAATGCAAAATCCTACACCTGGGGAGGAATATCCCCAAGCACCAGGATGTGCTGGGGGATGACTGGCTAGAAAACAGCTTTGCAGAAAATAAACCTGGGGTCCTGGTGGACACCAAACTGAACACAAGCCAGAAATGCACCCTCACAACAAAGAAAGCCAGCAACCTCTTGGGCTGCCTTAGGCAGAGTGTTGCTAGCAGTTTGAGGAAGGTGATCATTCTCTCTGCTCAGCACTAGTAAGTCCACATCTTAAATACTGTGTCCACTTCTGGGCTCCCCAGTGTGAGAAAGATACGGACTGACTGAAGTGAGTCCAGCACAAAGCCACAAAGATGGCTATAGGACAGGAGCATCTTTCATGTAAGGACAGGCTGAGAGAGTTAGGACTATTCAGTCTGGAGAAGAGAAGGCTCAAGGGGGGATCTCATAAGTGTATATAAATACCTGATCTGAGTAAATGAAGAGGAAGGAGCTAGACTCTTCTCAGTAGTGCCCAGTGACAGGAAAAGCGGCAATGGGCACAAATTAAAAAATATGTAATTCCATGAAACGCCTGNGTCCAGCACAAAGCCACAAAGATGGCTATAGGACAGGAGCATCTTTCATGTAAGGACAGGCTGAGAGAGTTAGGACTATTCAGTCTGGAGAAGAGAAGGCTCAAGGGGGGATCTCATAAGTGTATATAAATACCTGATCTGAGTAAATGAAGAGGAAGGAGCTAGACTCTTCTCAGTAGTGCCCAGTGACAGGAAAAGCGGCAATGGGCACAAATTAAAAAATATGTAATTCCATGAAACGCCTGACCCAGAGATGTTGTGGAGTCTCCATCCTTGGAAATCTTCAAAAACTGAATAGGCATGATCCTGGGCAGTCTGCTGTAGCTGACCCTGCTTGAACAGGACTGTTGGACTAGATGATCCTCAAGAGGTTCCTTCCAAGCTTCCACAGTCAGACATATCATCCAACTGTGAGATAAACGGGTTCATGCTACGCTGGGTGATGGACTGGCTCAACAGCTTAGCTCAACGGGTTATAATGAATGGGGCTACATCTGGCTGGTGGCTGGTCACTAATGGTGTTCCCCAGGGCTCAGTTCTAGGACCAGTTCTGTTCAACATTTTTATCAGTGATCTGGATGCAGGAGTGGAATGCATCCTCAGCAGGTTTGCTGATGATACTAAGCTGGGGGGTGCTGTTGACCCTCTGGAGCGACAAGAGGCCTTGCAGATAGATCTAGATAGATTGGAGCATAGAGCAATCAACAGTGGAAGGAAGTTCAACAAAGGACAATGCTGGGTTCTGCACCTGGGGTAGAGTAATGCTGGACACAGGTACAGGCTGGAAGACGAGTGGCTGGAGAGCAGCTCAGCAGAAAGGGATCTGGTCGACAACAGGCTCAACATGAGCCAGCAGTGTGCCCTGGCAGCCAAGAGGACAAACCACATTTCAGGATGCATTAAACACAGCATAGCCAGGTGGTCAAAAGAGGTGATTCTCCCACTATATTTAGCATTGGTACGGTCTGACCTTGAATATTGTGTGCAGTTCTGTGCTCCACAATATAAAAAGGATGTTAAGGTCCTTGAATGCATCCAGAGGAGGGCAAGTTGGTAAAAGGGCTGGAAGGCATGTCCTATGAGGAGAGGCTGAGGACACCTGGGTTGTCTAGTCTGGAGAACAGGAGGCTAAGAGGCGACCTCACTGCTCTCCTTCCTGAGGAGGGGAAGTGGGGGCAGAGGTGCTGGTCTCTTCTCCCTGGTAACAGATGACAGGACGTGTGGCAACGGCACAAAGCTGTGCCAGGGAAGGATCAGACTGGACATTAAGAAAAATTGCTTTACTGTGGGGGTGGTTAAACACTAGAACAGGCTTCCTAGCAAGGTGGTTGATGCCCCATGCCTGTTAGTGTTTAAGAGGCATTTGGATAATACCCTTTAATAATATATTTTAACTTTTGGTTAGCCCTGAAGTGCTCAGGCAGTTGGACTTGATGATCTTTGAAGATCTCTTCCAACTGAACTATTCAATTCAATTCAATTCAATTCAATTCAATTCAATTCTATTCTACAAAATTCAACCTAAACCTGTGATTCTGTGAAATGACTTAGAGGTTGGGTGTATAAGAGGAATACTCTCACTGAGGAGCCAGCCATCTTTGAATTGTAGCTGAGATGGGGTAACCCACATATGAGCATAACCCACATATGAGCATAATAACCCACATGAGCACATAACCGACATATGAGCATCATGGTGAAAGTAGGAACGTGTGCTGTTCATAGTGTCACTCTTCTAGTGATAGTGTTACTCTTCTACTGTGGGATGTGGACGCTAATGGGTAATGAACATTGCCATGCAAAGTATCCACAACCACAGTATGCTGGGAAAACTGACTGCACGAGACAGTACACATTGTTTGTTTCACAGATCTTTGGTCAAAGTAACTGTGAGTGAATTGCTCCTTATACAATCTCAAAGCTTGGATGAAATTCCCCATGATGAGGTGAACACACTGAGGCCAACATTGGAAAGAACAGATTGGAACAACACAGCCTTGTCCTGGAGGCCACCAAATGGAACATGAGCCAGAAATGTGCCCTTGCTGCTAAGAAAGCTAATGGTATCCTGGGCTGCATTAGCCAAAGGATCACCAGCAGGTCGAGGGAGGTGATTCTTCCCCTGTACTCAGCACTGGTGAGGCCACACCTGGAATGCTGTGTCCTGTTCTGGACCCCCCCAGCACAAGAGAGAGACATGGAGCTACTAGAGAGAGTCCAACGAAGGGCCACCAAGGTGATAAAGGGACTGGAGCATCTCTCCTATGAGGAAAGGCTGAGAGTTGGGACTCCAAAACTAGAGAACAGAAGGCTCAGAGGGAATCTTACCAATGTCTATAAATACCTGAAGGGAGGGTGCAAAGAGGACGGAGCCAGTGCTTTTTCAGTGGCATCCCCTGACAGGACAAGAGGCAATGGGCACAAACTGCAAATTAGAGGTTCTTTCTGAACATCAGGAAGCACTTCCTTATGGCAAGGGTGACTGAGCACTGGCACAGGTTGCCCACAGAACTTACAGAGTCTCCCTCCTTGGAGATCCTCAAAAGCTGTCTGGACGTGGTCCTGGGCAAGTGGCTCTAGGTGACCCTGCTTGAGCAGGGGGGTTGGGCCAGATGATCTCCAGGTGTGCCTTCCAACCTCAAGCATTCTGTGATTCTGTGTGATTCTGCGATTGATAGCCCAGAAGTTCTCAAAGGAGTTGGTCACAAAGCTATATATCAACAATGTGTACTTTTAGTCTCAGGAGAAGTGCAGGTATTGATAAACTGTGGGAAAATGAGCCTCGTTTTAGAGATTACACAGGTACAACCTATATTTAATGTTACGGCAAAGTTAATTATATTTTTACTTACACCAAAATGTCTGTCTGGATTCAGCCCCGTATGCCTTTAACTTTAAGCAAGCATGTATTTCCATTACCAATTTACAAAAGACAGACCCAGAGTGCACTACATGCCATATACTTCTTGGAAAAAAGGAATAACTGAAATACGTAGTTTTCAGCAAAGCAGTCTTAGAAGTAAAATTGTGGAGTTCTGCCTGAAGCTTTTGGCTTATTTCTGCACCATCTTTGCTGAATTTAAATAACTTGATAAATTGATTAATTTAAATTACTTCAGAGGATTGATATAAACTGATTTGCAGAAGCTGCTGTACAGTAATTGAATTTAAAGTCTTCATCTTATACACTTCTGTATTCTAATCTCATTGTGTTGTAAAAGAATGTTTGATACATAACCTAATACACATTTGAACATCAGAACCCCTCCATTTCCCTCCATTCACAGATAGGCATCCAACTGCAGCTGTGAAAAATTGTAGTGCTTGTATAATAAAGTATATAAAATATTTTTATACGTCAGTCATTTTTTGAATGTAGCAAGGAGAAAGTGTACTGCAGTCATGACCTCCATCTAATTCAGATTCCTCTAGTGTTGTATTTCACTTCCCCAGTGTTTCAAAGTGGAAAAGCTCCTTGCCTCTGTCAAGAAGTTTCCTCCTGAGGCTAAACTGGGCTTCAATCATGAGAAAAAAGAGTGGAAAATTTTGAAAACACAGCGAAAATCAACAAAGCAAGTGTTTATGGCTTGCTTGGAACTAGTGAAAAGCTGTTTTCATTAAATAATAAGTTTTCTTCTTACATAACCATACCTAGTCATTTGATGGCTTTTCCCATCTTTTCTGGTTTGATCCGTCCTTGCTATATATTTAAGTAGCTTACACTTACTGAGGTCTGAAGTCTGTAAACATGGAACAAGGGCAAGGATAGTGTTTGGGTCTTAAGAAATTAGATGCTCAAGCTAGTGCCTTAAGCAAGATTATGATTCCTCATACTCCTTTACAGTCTGTAGGAGGTGGAGGTTTAATGTACAAGGAAAAAGCAAAGCAGGAACTGGCGCTAAGCACACACCTACATCGTACAAGGAAATCTGGGAGTTGTCTACACAGACTCTCAGGTCTGAGATGTTCCTTTGAATGCATCTTCGTGTGCTTGGGCATTGGCATCAGCATCTTTAAGGAAGGGTGGTATTTCACCACCCAGGCAGAAAAGTGCGCTAGAACACAGAAAAATTACGGAGTTATTGGGAATGCAGCACAGAGGAGCACAGTAGAGTTGCTGCAGTGGTTTGACACTTTCCTTTGGTTTTTTTTTTTTTGAGAGATTTTAGTCCTGTTATAAAGCACCCATGCAGAAGGAGGCACAACAGGTGCTGTAAGGAAGTTCATATCCTTGTGTACTGTAGAGTTTTAAGGAGGTTATAGGATGCAAAGGGAAGGTGCATTGGCAGCACTAGTCCTGCCAAGGGGGAACAGCTGTCTTCCCTGCTGCGGATGGAGTTCACATGCAGTCAGTCAGTAAGAAGCATGGGAGGGTTTAAGCCATGTTTCATGTCTGACATGAAAGCAGGGATGTCATTGGGCAGCCAAGAGATCACAAGCGTTATTTCTCACCACTGCAGTCACAGCAAAACTTGAAGTATATAAACTCTTCTCAGCTAGCATTGGATGAAGATAATTTTGAGGTAAGTTTTGAAGCCTATTGAATGTTTTGAGGAAAGAGAATAAAACTTGTGACAGGATTCCAACTGGAAATGAAAAAAAAAAAAACCATGACCACCTATGTGGCCACAGAGGAGTGTGTCAACTGGTCCAAAGAAGAAACGTTTTGTATTTGATTTTGAAATTTTATGGTGTTTGGTGTTTTAACTGAACAATGCTCAAACACAACATTGCCTGAAAAAGAAGACCTTTTCAGGAAACCTTTGCGTACTAAATAATTACAAAGCAACATATGAACTAATTCACAGTCTACTTCTGCAGGTATTAAGGAAAATAAATGCAAATACAACATGGAAAAATCTGAGAGAAGTTTTACGAAAGTCAGTGTTTAAGATGAAAACAAATTACAAGTAAAGAAACCCAGGTCTCCTCAGTGCCAGTCAACCTGAAAGTGTACTGTGGTAGCCTTTGACAAACATTTTTACAGAAGCTCTGAGGATTATGGAAAACGTAAATATACATATACATATACATATACATATACATATACATATACATATATATATATATATAACGTATACACATTCATTGCATGGTTGTATAAAAAAGTTCAGGGTCCTGGTTACTATGCATAAATAAAGTAAAAGCACAAAACAGCATTAGAGATTACTAGAGAAACATAATGTGTTTCGAAAACAACTTTCAGGAACTGATTTTCTGAGACGTCATCAACTATATTTTTAGGTGAGTATAAATCACCCAGAGCATCAAAAATATAAGTTAAAATCTGGAATTCGATGTGGAAGTTTTTGAAGGTGTTGTATAAGTTTAGTGATGTTGATAGCCTAAATGATAGACAATCTGATTTAAAATCTTTTCCAACTCTACAGTGAAATATAGAAGAAACCAAAGTTAAGTTCTATTAGATCTCGTGCTCTGTTGTCTAACATAAAACAATTTGAAGATATATAGTCAAATGTATTCTTTAAACATGAAATATCAACCAAAAGTCAGGTATGGCAGACATTAGTTGAAAGACTTTTGTATAAAGTATGAACAACCAGCTATGTTTATGTAATTTCATTTTACGTATAAAAAGTCATTCCCAGAGACTCATTTTCCCATTTGTTTTTTTTCTTGCTTCACCTCCCTTGTTTCTGTAATCTTGCCCTCTGCACAACACACTATATACTACCACTATAAATGCCCATGCTGTTTTATAGCTTTTGTAACTAAAAACAGTGTTTTCCAAATAACGACAAAATCTGTAAAACAGCATGGATATTTATAGTGCTACAATATTTAACATAAAAATAGTAGTAAACATATCCCTCAGCATCTCGTTTGTCAGAATCCCTGTTGTCTGCTCTGTACTGTAGAATTCTGCTGAAAATCTGTGTACCACTGCAATTGGTTTATTTGCTTTTAATGTGTAGAAAAAAGGTTTCCAGCCATGGACAGAATACTAACAGAAGCAATAACACATCCATAAGTATGCACGCATTTTGGAAAAAATGTATGTTAGGATGTGATCCAGCCGTTTCATTTAGCAGGGCGTTTCTTCTCAAATGCAAATTGGAAAGAAAAAATAAAATTGATGAGTATTGCTGGACATACACTTGTTAATATTCTGTTAGTGTCTTTATTTCAAGGTTTATGATACACTGACAGATGCGTGGCAAACACTGGAAGCACTTGTTTCTGACGAGAACTTCTTGAATATAATAGCAGAACATGAAGCCACGAAACCATGTCTATCAAATGAAGTTGATTGCTACATTCGTTTCTCTGCTTCTCAGTATTTCAGTGTATGGTGGCACAGCCTTCAGTACCTGCTTCAAGATGCATCATTTCCAATTCCTCTTCTTTCAGCCATTTTTCCTTTCATTTATGGAAATGAGAGAGGACATATTTCTCACCTTTGGTTCTAATCCAGTGTCAAGTTCATGTCTCACACCTTTCTGAAAAGCCCTGTGCTTTTTTTCAATCCATTTGCCAAATCGCCTGTGTTCCTCTTCTGAAACTCCTGCACTGGAGTTACTTGTCTTGTTGGGTGCCCACGGCAAGGTGCTGGCAGCAGGCAGCTGCCAGGCTTCTCTGGGGAGAGGCCGGGGCTGCCCCGTGCCGGACACAGCTGGGCACAGCCGGCTCCAGTGGCCCCACCGCATGGCATGGCTGGGCCCAGCAGCCACGGGTGGGCGCCTCTGGAAAAGCGTGTGTAAGAAAGAGTAAAAAATGTTACATGGCAGCTGTGAGAGAGGGCAGTGAGAAAGAAAGTGAGAGTGGTGTGGGGGGGAGCATTTAGCAGAAGGTTGGGCAAAATTTAGGCAAAATGAACAAATCCAAAATGGCCTTCCTCTTTCCATTGACTGCATGTATACTCAGAGGTCTGAAAAATGTGGAATAAGCAGTCTGGACTGCCATCATGTTCTGGGTTTAGATTGCATACTGGATGTCTAATTCTGCTTTGGCACCATGGCAAGCTGTCTGAATGTGTCCACTGGGAAACTGAACTGAAGGTGAGGAAGATGGTCCAAGAGGCTGAAAATGCTACAGTGTGGTTCTTTGTATTTGCAGAAAGAGAAGAAAGGAGACTTTGCATTCCGTTCCGTAAGCCAAGTAAGAAGCATGAACAAGTGTAAAGGATGAAGTGAACCAAGAATCCTTTATGTAGTCTGTCTGTATTTTCTTTTTTCTCTGCTCTTCCTTTTTCATTCTGAAACAGACTAACAGGGAGCTACTCAGCTGAGCAGACTTCTGGTTCTCAGTTGGCTATTAAATCAGCTCTTTATACTGGAAGAGAAAGACTATATGAGGGCAAATCCAGAGATTTTGAAGCAAATGAATTTTTCAGACTAATATGGTCCCTTAATTGATATGTACATGTATGAATAAGTGACAGCCTTATACATCATAAAGATCTGCTTAACATACAGACACAGGAAGGAGAAACACTAATCTCATAAGATATAGTCTGGAATGGGGAAAAAATCTAGGTTCTCTGAAATGCTAGCTGGCTAGGTAGTGTTTTTTTTTTTTTCCTCATCTTTTTTTTGCAGGTGGTTTTTGATTCTTTATCATGAAAATGTGGACCTCCAGTTATCTAAGGAATGGTTGACAGTGTCTTAACACTGAGTGAAATAATGTATTATGACAGTTACTGTAAATGTCAATGATTTTATTGGCATACTTCTGTTACAGACCTTATTTTCAAAACTACTGTCGCCTTCACAGTTTTGGAACTTAAATTGCAGCCTGCCACAAAGTGTAAGCACAGAGTGCACATATGCAAACAGGGTCAAGTTGTTTTGCTTCCACAAACTCTTTATGTATGGGAAGTTGTAATATGTCTTGTTTTAAGTGAGCAGCATGCCCTATAAAGGCTATAGAGCCCCATTCCTGTTTTTCATTGACAGTTGCATTCCTACTGAACTTCTTTTGGTGACCCTGGGTAGGCTTATAGGTAGATTTAATGAACAATTTTGCCAGTATCAGACAAGAAGGGGTAATGTTAGCCCTATATGCCAGAGCTATACTTGCAGGGCACACAGAAATAAGGAGCAATAAAGTATATTTTAACCACTTGAGAACACAGATATGTCAGTCTCACTACACACAGGGAGCTGGTCTTTGGAAAGGACTACTGCCGGTTTTATATAATTGCTTTTCAGAGGAGAACCACAGAGTGTTTTCACTGAACATAAATGAAACACCTTGGCATCCACTGAAGCAGATTTGGACTGGGAGAGCTGGCAGCCTCTCACAAGAAGCAGTTTTGTTGAACTGCCTTTGAAGAGTTTGAACTGGCAGTGCTGTATTCTGGCTGCAGGATAACTTGGCCAAGAACATTAGGATTTCCCCTAACATTAAGCCATTAAAAAAATCATTTCCTTCCCTCTCACCCCCATTCAGAAGAAGAAACTATTTATACTGCCAGACTTACTGAGTGTTAGTCCCTCATGAAAGGACCAGCAGAATTAAAACAATTTAAGATTTTGGTAATTAAAAAGTAGAAGATATAAATTAAAAGTATATTAAGTAATTCATACTTAATGGGCTATTAGATTTTATTTTACTATCACAATGTGAAGAATGAGGAAGGAAATCAGAGATAAGTAAAGACTGATAAGACATGAGAACAGCCTCAAGAACCCAGGCTGAAGCACTGGTTTTGGTAGAGGAGGAGGAGGAGGATACAGGTCTCAGTCACGTGAAAGCCATGAGCTGTGGGTCCCAGAATCCAGCAGCTTGAAGAGCAGTCTTTTGCAAACCCTTGTCAAAAAATTTCTGATGAAAGAAAAAAAAAGCCGTTTTGTAAACTCTCAGCATTTTTGTTTCTTCCTTGGTCCTCCATCTTAAGTGTAGATTTTATTTCCCCAAAAGGTGCATGGCAATGACACTGATGCCCTGCTAGTGCCAAACATAGTGGAATAATTAGTTCTGCATAAGTGGTACTTTTATTTATGTATCTCCAAAAAGGATTTTCCTTTTTTGCAACATATAATCCTCTTTTTTTTTTTTTTTTTTCCTGATGAGGCTACTGCTGCTTTCTTTGCAGGTGAGTCTGAATTTGATATTTCTGTATTTTGTGTTAATCTTTGTTGAAACTCATCTGGTTGGGTGTGGGACAAACTATTCAATTTAACAAGACTGCTTTGAATTGGATTGGTTCTTTCATGAGCTTGAAACCACTTCCAACTCTTGTATTGGGTTTATGTGGCAAGGTTTTGGAAGCAGGGGGGCTGCAGGGGTGGCCTCTGTGAGCAGAGCCCAGCAGCTGCCCCATGTCAGATCAGAGCCAGCTCCAGCCGGCTCCAAAAGGGACCCGCC
>VXAA01007428.1:118664-146208 GCA_013399115.1 Anseranas semipalmata | reverse complement strand
TGGGGGAAGGTGTTTTTAGTTTGCTTGTAGTTTCTCACTGCTCTAGTTCACTAATGATTAGGTAATAAATTACATTAATCTCCCTATGCTGAATCTGTTATGCCCATGACAATAGTTGGTGAGTGATCTCCCTGTCCATATCTCAACCCTTGAGCCCTTTCCATCATATTTTCTCCCCCTCTTCCTTTGAGGAGGGGGAGTGAGAGAGTGGATGTGGTGGAGTTCAGCTGCCCAGCAGGGTAAAACCACCACAACTCTATCTTACTTGAAAAATTTGTACACTTGTACATGTATCATGTACATGTATCATGTACATACTTGTACATGTACACATGTACATGTATGAGCTGAGTTTTGAATTATAATTTTGAATAGAATCGGTTTGGAATTATTATTTGGCAAGTCCATTTAAGTCTTGCATGTGATTATAAATTGAGTATTTAATGATTTGTGCAAGTATTGTTTTAAGTATCAGCTTTAGTCTGTAATTCTCTAGGCTGTTCACATTTTCCCCTTCTGGGTTGTGTTGGACTTCTCTCATAAATTCTGTAAAATGATGAAACCTATGTGTGAAACTTATAAGACTTTAAAGTTGCCGCTGTAACTATAGAGTCTAAAGTTCTGGGTGTCTAGGATGTATTTCCAAGAATCCTGAGGCTACAGCGGAGAAAGAGATGAGTAGTTGCAGAAAAAGAATTTACAAAGAAAACAGTACAGTATTTCTCCATGGTCTTCCTGTGTCTTAAACACTGGTGACACTCCCCTGCTCTTTCCTAAGACAATCTCATTAACGTCTTTTTGCTATTCTGAAGAAAAAACATCCTATTTTAACAAATGCTTGTTCTACCAATACCCAAGAACTTGAACTTTGTCTCATTAGCGAGTCCTTTTATCCTTTATGCACCTCTGTGCACCCTTACGTCTTAATATACATTTTTTGTTGCAATAGAAGTTTGATATTAAATAAGCAACTGTTACAGGCAATAAACGATAAAAGCCTGTGCAAGTGCTTGGAAATACTGAAATGTTAGTGCTCCCTCTTGTGGTTTAACTGGAAGAAGAAAAAGCAAGTTAAACTAGCGCCAAGTGTGTGGAATTACTGGCTCCTGCCACAGGAGCTCAGCTGGATATTATTACACGTTAAAAGGAGAAGCTAATCTTGGTTTGAGAAATCTTCATTTTCACCTGCTTAGACGATCAGAAGGTGCCAAACCCTGGTGTTGCCGGCTAGCGAGAAGCCATCCTTTGCTCTGCCGCTGGCAGCGGCTGGCTGGCAGAAGGAGGTGCAAAGCAGAATATGCTGTATTGCTCTTCTTTCTCTCCTCTGACGCACAGCCATCTACCTGGAAGTATTAGACATCCACTTGCAAGGTTTGAATCTGAACCGGCAAAGGTTGTACACATGTAATGCCTTGTGTTTCTGGATAAATATTTTGGGTAGTTTGATTAGTAATCAGTTGCTGGAAACACTTGTGACATCAAGAATCTATTTCTTGAAGAAAGCATTCAACTTGTGCATTCCTAAAAAAACAAATGAAGTTCACCTGACCACAATTTTTTTTTTGGTAACATAGTTTCAACCAGTTGTTCTGTCATCTCCTTGTAGCTTTGTTTGAGTTATTGGACTTCAGCTGTCCATTTTTTTCATAATTGTTTGTTCCCTTTAACTGTAAGGGGTGGTGGCAAATTTGTGATCTGATAGCTGGACCTGAAAGCCGTCAAATTAATCAGTAACTGAAACATGTATTAAATAAAAGCAGTTTGAAATGCCAGCATGGACTACAGCCACACTGATGCCTTACAGTCTGGGAGGCTGTGTCCTAGTCTAGTGAACGGGAGCGGCACACCCTAGGGAATCCTGGATATATGCATATCAAAAGCTTACTGAAACAAGCATGAAAAAGTTAAACATCAAATAAAGGGCAATTTTCAGACTCTTGGTTCTGTTTCCCTGCTAGAGCTGGGTCTAAGCCCTGGAGGTTTTGTATCCAGAGAAGTGTTTTCTTCCTTGTTATTCTAAGTACATAAATGAGAACTAGTGAAAGCAGGCTACAGGCACACTGCAAGACTAGAAGATGCTCATCTTTTCAGTGTATTTCACAACAGCCTATGACCAAAACTGGAGCAGCGAATCTCAGGATTCCTGAGACCTATTTTTCTGGCACAGCAGAATAGTTTAAAGATTATGGCACAGTTAATCGCTGCGACTTGGCGTTACCCAGTTTGAAGTACACCACTGTACTGTGCATTCATTTTGCTTCAGTCATTTGACTGCCACGCTTCTCAGCTGGCCTGGAGCTGGTCTACACGCATGAGGTCTGGGAGCTCGACTGCTTCTGGCACCTGACCCAGCTTGCTTGTAGCGCCTTTGTGTGTCCCGACACTGTACGCACAAACCTGAACAGGACAGCGTACTGTCCTGGTCAGCACCACGAAGTCGCTGCCACTGGTGAATACCAGGCCCGTGTTGAAATGTGTTAGCAGCTTAGGTTATTTAGCTCAGACCCGCTGCATTCATCTTCTGTCTCTAGTAATAGCTTTTCTTTCCTTATGCATGTGGATGCAATGGGAAAAGGTATTTCTGTGAATGACTGTGTTCGCACATATATATATATGCATACATAAATGCACACATGCAGACATATGTACATACATACATGCTTGTGTGCTTATGTGTGTATAACCATGTACATTTTTTTCTTAATCTTCTTTCATGTTTGTAGGCAATCATGCTACTTGTCAAGTCCAAATCTGCCTGTATGGCATCTCTGTCTTCTGTAGGACTGCTTGTGATTGCTTTCACTTAGCAGTCTTTTCTCCCATTCCGTCAAACTCCTGTTTGCAACTTATTTAGCATGCTCCAGAAGGGTCTCGTGTTTTATTGTATTCTGTTTTACTCCATGCCTTGTCTTTAAGATACTACAGCAGTTCCATTCTCATGTTTTTAAAGAGGTGCCACTTTTATTTTCAGTCTTTAAATTAAATGTAGGAGTGATCACTGCGTTTCAGAATCAAAAAAAAAAAAGTGAAATAATTTCATTGGAAGTGCTGAAGTAAGAAAGAACCATTTTTGCAGTGCAAGAAAGTCCTAAAGAATGTGACTGATTTGCCCTGTTGAACATGTGAATTTAGATGACAGTGTCCCGCTATTACCAACGTGATGCTCACATCATTGTCCAGCCCTCTTTAAATGTAAAGGTTTGTGATACTCAGATTTTCCAAACTGTGTAACCAGAGATGTTCTACTGAATTGCGCCAAGGAAAATCAAATTGTCATGAAGTTCATGTGTGGCACTAATTGCAATTTAACTGCATGGTTATTACAAGAGCTTTTAATTAACCCAGTCATCATACTGTGGCATACAAATTGTGCATAATAACAGCATGCTGAGTATAATGACAATAGGTTTGTCTGAACTGTGAAAATCAGGAGTTTTATAATTTTCTGAGGCTTCCTTTTATGCCTTTAAATATTGTGCAGTATCTGTTTAAGAACATTGGACCAAGGTGGGGAGAAAAAAAATAGTAAGTTGCTTAGGCTTGTCTGTTTTAAAATTTTATAGTGGTCTTCAATTCTTCCTGAAATTCAGTGAGATTTGTAATTCTCTCTTGAATAATATTTTTGGTTATTTTTTCAGTCTCACTTTCCTCAGGGTATTTTCAGTCCCCTTTGAGAATCGTTGTATACACTTTTCAAGGATTTTGTGTTTGAGGCCAAGAAAAATGCTCAGTTTGTGGAAATGTTCAATGGGAATACCCTTTCATGCTGCAAAATGATCATTTGTTAGCTCATTAGTGTAGTGAGAGCATTCCCCTTCTCCTGAAGTTAAGATTCCAGTCTGTGTCTCTGCAGACTGACAGTAATAGCACTGGATGATTTTTTTACAGCCCAAAGGCTAAGAATACTGAAGCAATGTGGCTCATGGATGTTATAGTCCTTCTGAAAATGGTGGAAATACAACTAACTGGCATTACACTTGTACGATGTACACTTTCTGGAGACCTCAAGAACGCATCCAAAAAAAGTAGACGTTATTATAGAAAAAGTTTTTTTTTTTTTTTTTTAGCTTATCAGCAGCTCTATAGTGGAAAATGAAATTCTGACATTTTAGTTTTAAAATACTTGGCTCACAGACACAACAGGCTCCTGAAGGCAAGATAGTGCTATATGACCTTTTCATGTGCACAGCAGCTTACGGAAGTAGCTGTGTGACAATGAAGACCGGGCCAGTGAGGAAGGCAAAAGTACATTTGTCATCCGTGTACAGTTAATGGTTTGAATATGGCATAAAGATGACAGCCACTAGTGAACAGTTAAAAAAAGAAACAGGTTGGGTTCCTCTGGACGAGTGATACAAGTGTAACGTGTCAAGCAAAAAGAAGAAACCAACACCACACAAAGGCAGGCAGGCAGGCAGTGTTCCCAGGGTTTTAAATAAAAAAAAAAAAAATGAGAAAGATAACAGACAGCGACGTCATCAGAGTACGTGCTTGTACATGCTGAAGTAGCTCACCCTGCAGAAACTATGTCTGAAGAAGTGACTTTGCTAAAGGTTAGCGAGCTAACTTTCGGCTGCGAGAGATGTTGCTACCTTTAATAAAACAGTTCTCAGCAGTATGAGTACAGTCGTGTACTTCTTCATGGGAGTGGCAGAGGTGGGTGTGGTGCTGTACAAGCACTTTTTACAAATTAACTAATGCTATTTTCAGAATATTCCATAGATGTCTTTGAAAAAAAAACCAAAAAACAACAAAAAAAACCCTACTAGATCTTAAAAAGACATTTCAGAGAATGACTGGATTTTTACAGTATTTATTTATGTAAAGTTTATCTAAGATTAATTTTTAAGAAAGATTTTATATTTGAAACTAAGGTTTATTTGTAAATATATCAGAGAATGCAAAATTCCCAAAATTATGCAATGCATTTCTTGAGACAGTCACTCAAAGTGAGTAAACAGAGAGAAGGGTCATTAGATAGTATTTTGAAGCAACTGTATGATATATAAAATGAACATTGTCCGTACTCCAAGCCACTATGACTGTAAAAATTACTGGTTTTCTTTATTTGTTCATTTTAGTCAGAGTAAAACATAAAGACATTTTATTTTAAATTCAAGAAATGTAGGTATCTGTGGATTCTCCTGCCTTCCTAGGGGAGCAATAGGAATACATATGAAGCAACAAATACGTACGTTTTTTCAGTTTTTTATAACTGGAGCCAAATCTCTTTTCCCCTTTCCTTGCCTTGCCTTGCCGCCGTGTTTCTCCTTCCCACACAGGCTCCCACCCTGCAGTCAGTCTCTGACAGCTCAGGTGCCTCTTCCAGACATCCAAGGACCAAAGTCGTCACAGCCTACCCACCTAACCTATGCCTGTCATGAGACAGATGCTCCTTCCCAAACATCTAGATCTGACTCTCACTGTTTTTTAAACCCTTATTTTTATTCTTGACAAGACAAAACTTGTTAAAGAGTGTATGGCAAGCTAGGAGTGAGACAACCCAAAGCATCAGTCGCTGTGTCATAAAAACTGATCGTACACATAACGCTCCCAGTGTCACTTCAGTGAACAGTATGAGCAAAGGGAGGCAAGTAAAAGGACAAAAGTATTTTTTGTTTCTGCTGGATCTGCGTTAGATTGCTGTAGAGTGGCTGAGGGGATAGACTGCTGCAGAAGCTGGAGAAATGTCTTAGAGTCATAGGGGCAGACTCACTGCAGAGGCTGGAGAAATGTAGCACTTAGGGTCAGACTCACGCAGGGATAGGTGAAGCCTAGGAAGAGTGTGGAGACTTGTGGGGTGGGGCAGGGGGAGCGGAATAGGAGCCCACTTAAGCTAAGGAAGAGTTGCTCTGAAGAAGGACTAATAGGAGAAGCTGTGGAAAAACTGAGAGGGAGATTTGAAACTGAATTTGAGGGCAGGAACAAACGTAAGATAACAAGACAAGACACTGCTTCTGATAAGAAATGGTGAGGTGAATACTTAACGTGATGTCTAAGGTGTATCCCGTTAGCTGTATGTCCAGAGGCAACTGTTTGCCATGTAAATTCATGCACCTCATTTGAAGGGGATTCAAACTATATATTGGACACCTAAATTAAGACACGTGAATCACAGCCAAAAAGGAGTTTTTGCCTTCAACTTTACCCTCACTTTCAATTCATAAGGCTTGTTCATATGTGGTACTAACGCTGATTCTTTCTTCTTTTGACTGGCCTAAGCTAATATATTCAACGAGTCTTCCATTTTTACACCAGACTTACACCACCATGCATAACACCGAGGAAACCTATCAAAACCAGATACGTTCATTTTAATTTAAATTTTAAATGTATATCTTAACCAACGCTATATCAGTTTTTAGGTGTAAAGATGGTCCTTAAGATTGCACTTTACTCATTAATGTGTGTGATTGTAACTTGAAACATAAGATTTTCTTTCTTTGCTCTTGTATTAGGGGATATAAAATGCAGCAGGAGACAATAATCCCTGTCGTATAACATATGCATCCTTTCCACTTGCTTGTGAGAGCATTTTGAATATGTTTGTTTCAAAACTGGATACCTATTGTAGAGCCTGAAGTAATCTCCTCTGTTCCTTTTTCTTGTAAGAAGGTTGACTACGTGTTGGAACCAAGTTTTCATAAATCACATTGTGGTATTAGTTTTTCAGTACTGCATACATGCTGGGTTACAGAAGATATGTGCCCTTCAGTCTGCTTAATATACTGTCTGATATGATCCTCAGCATGAAGTGTCTTTTACTTAATAAATATGTATGGCACTAATTATTTTTCTTCAGTGACGGGGAAGAATAATGAGCTATGAACATGAACTGATATCCTCTACAGCACAAAATGCTCAATATCACATTTTACAAAGAAGAAAATGGGAGTTCATGTGAATTTGTATCTATTGACATCTGGATCAGAAAACCAGGCATATAAAATCCCTTGGTATTTTCAACATCTATGGTCTGAATCATTAAACATGCATCTTGGATCATTAAATTTACATCCTGCAAAGTTGTAATGCAGGTTTCCACCATGCTAAGTGTTCACTATATGCTCTGAGTAACTGTGCTGAACGTGCCATAATAATTCATCAACCCTGAAAGAAATCACAGAGTTCAATGCATATTAAAAAATATGATTGGGGTGTATTACAGAAAGATGGAAATATGCTGCTGTTCACAACACATTGTGATCTCTGAGGTTAGTGTTACTGTCTGCATAACAATACAGTTTCTTGATAGGAAGAAAAAAGCCACATTCAATAAAATACATGTGGTGACTTGCTTATACACCTGTATTCCTTCAAAAGGAGTGACTTTGTTTGTTCTTTTCTTCTATAAAATGAAATAAAATTATGTGTTTACTGCATTCATTATGAACATAGTGTTGACAAGTATGATAATTAATGATATTTTTCTTAGCTAATCTTCATGATGTGTCCACAGACTTTCTTTCTTCTTAAAATGGATTTAAACTGAATTGAGAGATATGTAATATTTTTTTGGTTACATATGTTCTTTCCTTCTTAAGGCTATTTTCCTTTTAGGTGAACAAGGTATGTGGCCCTCCTGTAAGGAAGCCTACACAGTCTCCACGTTGCTCTTTTGATCAGAACAAAGATAATCAAGGACTGAAGATTTTCTCAAGAGACAGTGAAGAAACCCTTGCCAACAGAAGAAAGTAAGACATTAGTTTTACAGCCAGAAAGACAGAATAAAGTAAGCCATTAATTTTACAAAAGAATAGATTGTATTCAATGCAGTGGCATGCAATAACAACTGCAAAGAATGAAGCATTTCAACAACACAGTCTGCTCTGTTACATTTTGGAAAGAGTCATTTTATGACTTTATGACTGTATGTTTTCTGATTTAATGGACATATGAGTGAGGTCATTTGGTGTCTTTTAAAGTATTTAAGAGTGGATAACTGCTAAAATATGAACATTAGGTCTGTGTGTAAATTTTCAAATTACACTTAAATGGCACATCATTGAGTATTATTGCATCTGTCAAGAACTGATTGTCACTTTTACCAGAAGACTGTACAAATTGATCAGAAAAAAAAAATATGACTTCATTCTTACATACCTTTCTATTGTGAAAACGAGATAACTAAACATCTAGGGTTAACTCTTGAAATTCTTGTTCAAGCAAATCCTGCTGATTTTTTTCTCTGGTTCTTTAGCCGGTATATAGTGAATTCAGGTGACTGCAAAGGCTTAGGTATTTGATTTATATCTGGTTCAGCATTACAGGGTAAAATTTGCGTAACTGTGTTTAAGCTGCCATTATATTCAATGGAGAGGAGGACTCAGTTCAGCTGCCCACACAACAGCATGCATTCAGTGCCATTTGAGGATGCCATAAGATATCCCAACTGATCTTCTGCTGCCAAGAAGGATACAGGTGTCCTTTATGTTTTGCCATATGTTCCAGCCTTGTGCAGAGATCCTGGATATCTGAGGGCATCTCAAAGGCCACCTGATATCTATCTTTAGACAAATGAATCAAGTCTTTAATGCCTGTAAGGAGTAATTACACTGTAAGGAGTAAAGGTAGTATTACTGGTGAGACTAAAGTCCCTATTAATGCAAATAATACATAAACTAAAAATCAGACATTTCATTTCTATCACAGTGTGCACTAAAATACAGAGGTAGTTTCTTTGGCCTCTTTCTCTTTCATTTCAATTTGCAGTGCAAAGGAGGCTGAAGTGAGAGAATTGCAAGGAATAATTGCTCACTCCTGATGTCTGGAGAAGAAAATGTGCCTCAGAGCTTCAAAGGCAGACCATTCTATCTAGTGCAATGTCCTTCATGTTCCAAGTAGTGGGGAAAACAAACAAACAGACAAAAAACAACAGGATTTGATTGTGGGAAGGGAAGGAGATGCAAAATAGAAGTTTGCTTTGGCCGGCACAGAAGCTCATCAGGCAATACCTGTTATACAGGCACATTTTCACTTTTTTGTGTGGCTAAGCAAATTCCTGATGTTTACCCATTGCTAGCACTCTGCAAACATAAAATTGTATTGTAATACTTCACTTCATCCAGGACTGTTCCTTGATTCAAAAAAGTAGTGTCTGGGCTGACCTCAGTGAGACCTTAAGGGACATCAGAGGCAGTGGGCAGCACAAAACAATGTTGTTTTCCCACTGCTTCTCCCTGTCTGAGATGCTGGAACCACCTTATGGCTTGCAACAGGCCATAAAGCTGAGGGGTGTGGAATGAGGGAAAAAAAAAAGATTTTGAGATTCACTGGCACAGATTTCAGTTTAACAACTTCATAGTTCATACCGTCTTCACTTGCTACCTCCTGGATCACCTTCTTCCTTATTAGTCACAATCACTCTATATTTGTCTTTATATTCCCATGGCAACGGTAACAATTCCTCACATGGAAGAGCAACTTCAGCAAATGCTTACAGCCTGCTTTTAAGGAAGCACAGCTCTCCCAGTCAGACTGCACTTTGTTTACCTTCCAAGCAGCTTACCTCCAGCAGCAGGTTGCTGTCAGCAACTTTCACAAGCTTTAGCAGAAAAGAATAGGCTTCTCCCAAATAGTGTAGACTTGATCAATGACAATTATCTTAGGAAAAAAAACAAATGAACGAAAGGATTCCATTAAATGTGTGACTCCTAAGAGCTCCCCAGTTTCCTAATAGTTTTCAAATCCAGCTGCAGATGAAAGTTTACATTTTAAAGTACATGTTGGACTACCTCTGTCTGAACTTTTCCTAAATTATTTTCACCATCAGAAGCACCATCAGTTTAAACATCAACACCTTAAGCAGGTATTTTCTAGCACTATGTGGTACAAGAAGAAAAGGAAATTTCGCTTTGCTTTTGACACTGAAAATTGTCAGATGAATTTTAAAAATTACTGAGTAGAATCTTACATAATAACATACAATCTTAAAAATATATAATGTTTTTACCTCCAAACTTAGCTTTGCAGACAGGTTTTAGCAAGGAGAATAAAACTGTAAAAAAACAAACAAACAAACCAACATTGCCAAATAAACAGATAAGAAATATTTGTAGCTTGCACTGACTGTAATTGCACATTTGTGCTCAGCTGCCTATAATTACATGCTATCTCGTATAGAAGATGATGATGTGAAAATTGACATTCAAACCATCTGCCCTTGTAACTACTTTGGACATCTACAGGGGCTGAAATCAGTTATTACTTCTGTATTAGCTTCAGCTTTGCCTCAGGATGTATTTGCTAATAAACTAAATAACTGACCTTTCTGTTAGAACGCAGTTTGTGATAAGATATTGTAGCAGTTGTTTTTATTTCCATTTCTGTATTATACATGGATTGATTGTACAGAAGAAGAAATTTCATCTATTTATTATGAGGAGACTCTAATCTCTAGTTTTCATCCAGAACGTAAACCCAACACATAGTCAAAATCAAAATCAGTTCCACTCAATGGGAAATGGAGGAAATTTGCAAACATATTATGCACACTAAATGCAATTTTGGGCATAGAGAAATACAGGATACAACTATCCATGGTTGGGAGAGTGCAGATGAATCATATTTATATATTTAAAATATATTGTGCATATACAATTGCATGATGCATAGTCAAAAATGACCCTACCTGAGATTTTCGGAACTTCAGTTTTAGACGGTAATGCATTCAGATCACATTAAATAGGCATAGTAAATCTGTATCACTGTGCTTTGTGTAGAATATTTGCCCTACAATTACAACTAAAAAGTGGCTTTTAAAATGACAGACTGTGTATAATTACTCATGTTTTATCTGTGTTAATTTTGAGTAAACAATAATTAACAATTTAATTCCTTGTGCCATTTTAGACCCATGTTAACTAAATGTAAGGAAATGTCTAGAACTTTTGTAGCTTGTTTTTTTACTACTCCAGACACCATTCAAGAAGGTAAAGTAGAGAGAGGCTTGCTGGCTTACAGAGCAATGAGTACAGCATGTGTTGGTGCCTTTCTTCTTTGTGCCTGCAGGTCATAGATAACTCAGTATACTGTGATATTCTAAACCAGAATAAATAAGTATTTTAATTTTTCACAGCAGGAATGGGTCTCCCAGGAAGAGATTTTCAATACATAAGCAAACAATTTATAAACAGAAATATCACAATCCAGTTACAAACATACTAACTAAAAAGTCATTTGTTTTAAGTCCAAAAACTTATTAGCTCTGGACATCTTGGCAATTCTTTAAAATAGCAATACATAATTTATAACTTAGCAGCATAACACAATAAAATTGATGTCATTTTTCAGACAGTAATTTAAATATCCACTAAACATTTAACATCTACATGTGAAACCTATCCTACCTAAATCTTGAATTGATCCATAACTCTAACCAATACTCTTTCTAGTATTTGTAAGACTGTGTAGGGGACTAGTTGATAGTGCTGAAAAACAGATGAAATTAATATACACCTATTTTTTTTTTATTTGCTATGCTTTCTTTTGGATCTTTTTTTTGTTGTTGTTACATTTGTACAAGTGTAGCATTGCAAGCTGTATCAGAACTATGCAAGAAGATTGCAGGATGGAGGAAAATAATTCCTGTTCCAGAGAATGAATAAATTGTTATGATTAATTTTGACAATGAGAGTATCAACTCTGTAAACAGAAATGTGTCTGAGAGAATCAAACTTAGATAACAGGAAATTAACAAATTGATTTAAAAAATCATTGGAATCAAGAGAGAATATTAGAAAAAAAGCATATTCTTTATCTTCTCGTAGAAATGCACAACAGCAGTACTGCTTAATGTTATCGATTGACACTGTCAATTGTTTCCCATGTTCCTCTGTGCAGAGAATTTATCAGCCACCTCCGGCTCTACAGAGCCTTTTACGGCGGCCTGGCTGATCAGCTGTGCGGTAATGAGTTGGCAGCTGCCGATGGACTCCCGTGTTGGAATGGAGAAGATGTTGTAAGAAGGTACCTTTTTCACTCACTTTTGTCTTTTCTTCTGTATTTCTCATTTCTCTAAAATAGCTTCCAAGTGGAGTCAAGTGCATCGTTTCTCTGGGTATATGTCAAAGCCCATTTGAAAAACATGTCAGCATGGGTTTACTTCTCCCAGGCTTCATCTATAAACAGTAAAAAGAAAAAAAATCTCCCCGTATTTCTGTTTTAAAGAAAAAAGAATCTTACTGGTCCTCAGACATGTTTGCTTCAAATTTATGGAGCATAACCATACGCTGGTTAGGAAAAGACAGACTGGCATTTACAAAATATAGCTGGAAAAAGATAATAAGGATTTTTATTTTTCAGGATGATCTTTATAAAGTGTTTCTTTTAATACAGAGTTTGTGATAACAGACAAGCTATTTGCTTAAAACTTTCTCTAGCTCTGAAGAATGAACTAATCTCTTAACATATATGGTTTCTCAGGAGAGCACTAGAAGTTAAGACACCAAGATAAAATGTTTTAAAGGTGAAACACATGTATTGTTTTATGTATGCACTAGCTAGGGAGACATCATTCAGTAGCAATGGCAAAGAAAGATAAATACAAACTGCTAGGCTCCTGGATGCATATCTCTGGAATCAGTATGTTTCACAACTCACAAGACACTAGCATTTGTGGATGTCAGATGGATTTTCAGAGAAATGATACCTGTGGTTTTACTTTATTGCTCTCATCAAGAAAACAAGCATTTCTCTGAGCAGGAAGTTCTTTTGATGAGAGGGATGAAAACATTAAGAGATTCATTGCAATTATGTTTTATAAACATCGTGTTCTTAATGCCAAGGTTAGGTAGTATCAAATAAGGTGTCTAAAGGCTATGAGGTGTGTTAGTAAAGTGGGAGATAGCTGGTACTAAGCAGAACAGGCAGTGACAATCTGCATCTTCAGTATGGATTTATGAAAAGCAGGTTCTGGCTGACTAACCTGATCTCCTTCTATGAGAAGAAGACCTGCTCAGTAGTTGAGAGTGAGGCTGTGGATGTTGTCTACCTGGATTTTAGTAAAGTGTTTGACGCTGTTTGCCACAGTATTCTCCTGCAGAAACTGGCTGCTCATTGCTTGGACAGGTGTACAGTTTGCTGGGTGAAGAACTGGCTGGGTGGCTGGGAGTCATAGTTGAGTCCAATCCAGTTGGTGGCCAGTCACCAGGGCTCTGTACTGGGGCCTGTTTTGTTTAACATTTTTATCAGTGATCTTGATGAGGGAATCAAATGTACCCTTAGTAAGTTTGCAGACAATACCAAGTTAGGCAGGACTGTTGATCTGCTGGAGGCTTTGCAGAGGGTTCTGGTTAGGCTATAGCAATGGGCCGAGTCCAATCACATGACATGCAGCAAGGCTAAGTGCTGGGTGCTGCAGCTGGGTCACAACAACCCCATGCAGTGGTATGGACTTGGGGAAGGGTGGCCCAGCAGAAAAGGACCTGGGGGTGCGGGTCAGCAGCCAGCTGCTGACCATGTGCCAACAGTTTGTCCAGGTGGCCAAGAAGGCCAATGGCATCCTGACCTGTGTCAGAAATAGGGTGGCCAGAAGGACTAGGGAAGTGATTGTCCCCTTGTATGCAGCATTGGTGAGACCGCATCCCACATATTGTACTCACTTTTGGGCCCCTCACTACAGGAAGGATGTGGAGTTGCTCAAGCGTGTGCAGAGAAGAGCAACAAAGCTGGTGAAGGGACTAGAAAGCAAGACTTCTGAGGAGCAACTGAGGGAACTGGGGTTGTTTAACCTGGAGAGGAGGAGGTGGAGGGGAGACCTCATTGCTCTTTGCAACTACCTGAAAGGAGGTCGCAGCAAGGAGGGCGTTGGTCTCTTTTCTCAGGTGACAAGAGATAGGACATGAGGAAACAGCCTCAAGTTGCACCAGGGGAGGTTTAGATTGGACATGAGGAAGAGTTTCTTCACGGAGAGGGTGGTCAAGCTTTGGAAGTGGCTGCCCAGGGAAGTGGTGGTTTTCCCATCCCTGGAAGTATTTGAGACATGCGGATGTGGCACTGAGAGAGACATGGTTTAGTGATGGGACTTGATGATCTTGAAGGTCTTTTCCAACCTAAATGATTCTATGATTTTATGATTCAAGCATCTCTAAATAGGTTATGTAGGAGCTGTAATTTATTGATTAATGATAACTAAGAAAACAGTAGATAGCCTTTCAGCAAACAGCTACAGGTCTGGTTTTGTTTATTATCTTGGGTAGTTCAATACTTTGACAGCACTAAGGCCCAATAAGTGGTTGACCCTTGATACTCTCATTGAGAATCTGTGTCCTAATTTTTTGACAATCTCCTCAGGATGACTTATCCTTTCTTTAGATATCTATATTTCATATTTAATGTCAGTTTTACATCCTGGCTTTTATTTTCCTTTCCCCAAATGAGTTATAGTATTCCTACCATATGTTTCAGTAAGAACTTGAAGTAAGCATCTTGTAATTACAGATTTCCTAAGAACAAGTTTCTTGTATTATTTTTGGAGGCATATGGTCTTACTATTAATATGTTATACCTGTTCTAAACTATATTATTATACAGTACTATTATATTTTAATTATATTATTATACCGTTACTGTTATTATACTGTTCTATTTTAAAAAGTATGATTAGAAATGTCAGTCGTTGTACAGCAATGAAACATCTCACTAAATTCTAGATCACAATGTTTTTAAAAGTAGTTTAATGTAACTAAAAATATTTAATTAACACAATATATTTCTGTCTCAACCTAAAGATATGTGGTGACAAGAGCTCCACATCTTAAATGAAATACCTCCTTGATCTTAATTTAACTTATAAATTTCCTTATTAAGATATTTTATTTACATATATATATTATTTTTATATTAACTTTGTCTCTAAATTTTAGTGTTAACTTCCTGAAAGAATTGACAGTACTACGTAGAGAATATTTAGAAGTAGAGAGAGCTGATTAACACCAGAAGAGCAGGATACTCTGGGTTGTTCTATGTTATCAGATGGAGCTGAGACCTGTAGATTAGTTCTACAGCTCAACACCTCTATTTGTATACTATATCGTGATGCATATTCTTCTGTTTCAGTAGCTGTATGAATGTTTTCTCACATCTGTCCTCTTCCTCCCCTTCGTTTTGCCTTGTTAGTCAGTCAAAATGTCCTACTCTCATTTTTATTCCTTTATATTTGTTCTTTTGTAAGTGAAGGGAAAAAAAAGCCATCCTGCACATCCTGAAATCATATATTTTTTTCTTATTATTACTACAGAATTGTTAAGCTATGGAAAAATGGGCAATCTTCTCTTTTTATGCTTAGGCACCTCTGTGTGCCTGCTATGAAAACAAGGCACGTGTAACAGAAAAACGCAGGACGGGAGCACAGATTGGGTGTATGGTGCCTGGAGTATTCTCTTAGGTTATGGAAAGTCAAACTCTGTCTCAGAAACAGGTTCAACACACTCAAACAAACAAATTCTGCAAATTTAAACACAAGGAGAATGTGTTCGAGCAAGAAAGGCTCCTGATCTGCCCCACAGATTGTGCTGGAAAATGACAGTTGGAATGGATCAATGAATCAATCAGCTAATGAAGGGATCTAATGGGAGGCGAGCAGCATTGGAAGTGGTGGTGTTTGGGGATATTTTGAAGGGAATGAAGATGTCAGGCTTTGGGAACATGGACTCGAAGCAGTGATCCTAACCTCTGTGCAGACAAACCAAAGGGACTAAAGGAATACAAATACAAAGAACATGGCAAGTGGTTCAAAACTATCTTAATGAAACTCAACATGAGCCCAGTCACAGGTTTTTCAGGAAAATTGTGGCAAACGTGGGTATTCCCAGAAGCATTATGAGAGCAATCAAGAATCTAGGAAACTCAGCTTACAAGAAAGGAATGAAAGATCTGGAATTGTTTAACCTGGAAAAGAGAGAGTGATGGGAGAAAATGCAAAGCACAAACAGGCGGTTGCTAAGGGGAAGAAAAGTATCTATTACCTGTTTCTATAATGGCTAGGATGCATAACATTTGAAATATGGTATGATTAAATATTAGGGAGGGTTTTCTAGGGGTGAGGACAATAAGGGACAAAATTGGTAGTTTTGGGTCTGGCATCTGCCTGCTAGAGGATGTTTAAAAACAGGCAGAGCAAGGTACTGAGAAACAATGCAGCAAAAGCCAATTTTTCCTTAGAGATACAGAGGTGAATTGGATAACCTCTTAAGACTGAATAACCTCTTAAGCCTTCTGATTCTGAATCTAGGATTATCTAAATCCTGTGTTGCTCAACTTCTGTTATTATGATCCCAGGATACTGTGACATTTTAGAAGCAATAACGACCTGAGCAGACATCATCACTTTTCTCTGTAAATACTGAAGAACACCCGAACCTGCGAACTCTCTCTTCATTTTTTCCCCCTTCCCACCACTAGTAGAGTAATAAATAAACATATTAGTGAATTTGTCTGTGCAGTGTTCCTGGCCAGTCAGGGAGAGGAGGGGAAAATATGTATTGTTCAAATTAATTAAATGTAAATGGGTTTTATCTGTTTTGACATTCTTCATGTCTCTCTGATTTTGCCTTCTATTTAAAAATCATGTACCATAGCTGTTGATGACTGCAATTTTGGGCCTGACATGGGAAAGCAATTCCCATAGCCTACATAATGCTGGTGCAAGTGTATCAGCACCTGAAGAGATTGCTAAGAATGTTTGCTGTGTCTGTTTCAAGTTGCAATCAACAATAAGTCCTGGAGACAGAAGATAGATATGTTTTAAAAAAAATCTTTGCTGCTCTTCTTTCTCCTCTGTGCATTTTTTAACAGAAGTAGTTTGGGGTTTTAACAGCTGTAATATCATATCTCAGATAAATCTTGTAGACTTTGCCATATTTCATACCACCTAAGAGATTATCAAGCCTGGATAGGAAAAGGTCAGAAAAATAGAAAAGAGGGTATTATTGAAATGAAAGCTTACCTAACTGTTTACATTTCATATGCTTCAACTGCTTCCTTTTCGGTTTACATCTTTTTTGTTGTTGTTGTTTTTTTAAATAACCATAATGTCATGGCAAGGTGGCCCTTGATTCTGAAACTAGAACTTGTTTGGAGTCTAGCCTGTTATGTGGTGTAGGTTCACACTTTTATCAAAACGGAGACAAGATTCCCTAAACTTCTGTATTCATGTCAGACAAGATTTGTAGCGGACAGGACTTGCAGGAGCAAGACTACTCTCACAAGGTCCACATCACTGCAGAATGAGCAATAGGACTTCTAAGAGGAGTAGATTCCTTCCACCTTCAGCTCTTCCTTCCACTGTTTTACTCAGTTGTGTGACTACACTGGCTGGTCATGAAAACCGTTTTAAAGGCATAACTGAATCCCATGATGATGTACCCAGACTTCAGTGTTACGGGATTCGTGAGGTTCAATGGAAAAAGAAGAATTATAGTTAATAAATTTTGCATACCAAAGCATATGAAAGGAATTGCTTACAGCAGTTCAGGGTTTCACTGGAGTCTTAGCAGTAAAGCTAAAGTAGCATGAATTGTGCAAATGAGAAGAGACAGAAGAGAGAAAAGAGAAGAGGGAGAAGAGAGAGAAGTGTTCAGTTGGAAGGGACCTTCAAAGATCATCTAGTCTACCTGCCTGACCACTTCAGGGCTAACCAAAAGTCAAAGCACATTATTGAGGGCATTATCCAAATGCCTCTTGAACACTTAACAGGCATGGGGCATCAATCACCTCACTAGGAAGCCTGTTCCAGTGTTTGACCACCTTCACAGTAAAGAAATTTTTCCTAATGTCCAGTCTGATCCTCCCCTGGCACAGCTTTGTGCCGTTCCCTTGTGTTCCATCATCTGTTACCAGGGACAAGAGATCAGCACCTCCCTCTCCACTTCCCATCCTCAGGAAGTTGTAGAGAGCAGTGAGGTGGCCTCTCAGCCTTCTCTTCTCCAGACTAGACAACCCAAGTGTCCCCATCCTCCCCTCACAGGACATGCCTTCCAGCCCTTTTACCTGCTTTGTTCTCATTCCTGAAGTGATTTAACTGACATTTACACAGGTTTGATTGTCCAGAGCACATGGCTAGAATGTGAACAGGGATGAATTAAAAATCCACAGAGGAGAGCTGAACGTAGACTTTACATCTTAAGACCAGTCATTCCACTGAAACAAAAATAGATGTGAGAGAAGGAAATAGTAAAATTATGTGTGTTGAAGGATTCGAAAGTAATGGGGATTATTAAAAACAGCTAATCAAGTTTGGAAGGAAGAGTTTCATATGAAACACATATCAAAAGTATCCAAATTAAGAAGAATTAAACAGCATGATTGATTTTAATTGCTGAGCAAGCTGTTCGAAAGTGATTATAATAAGCATCTATCATCAAATAAGTGTTTAGCTTTAGCACAGCTTTTAGGCTGGGGAAGGAATTTTCACCTTAGATTCTTAAATATTCTGAAACAAGAGTACAATCCCGAATCAGTTCTTAGCCAACAAAAGCATATAAATGGTGATATAAAGAGATACAATGAATTCCTCTTAGTTTTCTTCTGTTTGAACTCTCACATTATAATGGGGCAGAGGTGAAACTACTGTCAAAGGCACCACTTGCCACCTATGCAGAAAATTTGCCTGAGCAACTTGAAGTGTAAGAATAGCCCCTTGTGGCTTTTACTGCTTTGCCTGATATGCTATTGCCAACAAAGACCAGCAACAGATGCTTAGAGAAAAGCAATTGTAAATTTGTGCTTCCTCACAATTGGCAAATATGGCAATGCCTGCCCCAGAACTGTGAATGTTCAGTCTTCCTATGAACTCATAAAATCTTAGCACCAGTAGCATTCCAAGACAAGCTAATCAGAATTGGTCACAGTTTTGTTTTGACCGTTCATCAAAAGAAATCCAAATGCCTGAGGTCTGAAATACTTTTGTTTTGAACTGCTGCTGCCCCTTTAGAGATGCTTGGAAGAGAAGTCACCAGCATATGGTGCCCAGGCTGTAATGAAGAATCAGGGCATCTAACCTGTAAGAATACGTGGCTCCAGAGGTTTTCCCTGAATTCAGGAGAATTTTTTTCATTACAATTTATAAATTTGCATTTGGAAAAGTGCTGGTGTCAGGTTTTATTCAATGTCTAATCAGCAACACCATTAGTTTTACCACTCCTACTCACACCCCCAAAAAGAAACACCAGTAAGTTGATATTGATCCTATTTTGATTGTGAGAAAAATGAGAGGGTCTTATGACGTTTTTTTTTCTGTGTCAACATAGAAAACAAAAGACATTTCTGTTACTGTCATCAACATGTAATTCAATAATAAAATAATGATATTTGCCTAGTTGCTGGTTTTCTGGAGGTAACTTTTTGTTGTCTTTTATTTTGAGAAACTTGAAATACTATTTTTAGGTTAGCTTAATGAGTTTGGGAATTATAGTGGAGGACATAATCTGAACTATTCCAGAAAAAGGCTAAAAACAGAAGAAAGAAAAATACTGGTTTGATGGTAGATTGTATAAAAACTATGTAGTTTATGTAAAAGCTGAAATTCTGATACCTCTCTCAGTTGCTTTTAGGAGATCCAAGTCTGATATTAGGGGAAAAATGGAATGGCATATAATTCCTTTGTTTACATTAATTGAGGGTTTTGTTCTCTATTTTGTCATGAAGCATACACATAAAATAAATCATTCCTGCTTTAATAATGGTAATGTCAATTCTCAATATATGCTTAGATAAGTCTCGTGACATTTCAGAATAGAATTTATTTACTTATTTAAAAGCAGAAAAATATTTATTGCATTTGATTACCTCTAGATAAATGATATCCTTCTGTTTGCTTGAGCAAATATATAGTTTTCTGTACCGTTTGTCCTAGAAACATTTGAGTCCTCTGTCATGCACAGCAGGGGTTATAGTGGAAGGGTTCTAATGCTAGGTGAATTTATTTTTAATAAGTTGGTAACAATTTACAAAATGTATTGTCTTTTAAACTGAAAAGCATGATTTGAGCTGTGTTGAATACCTGCTAGCATTTATAAAGTCACAGAAGGCAACTGAAAGATAGATGAGAGAAAGAACAGTGACCAAGGGTATTCTAAGAGTTTGAATTCTGGCATCATAATGCCTTCATTTTGGAGTGTTTTGTTTTTTCATTTTACACAGCCATAAAAAAAAATAGATTTACTCCAGAATTTAGCATTAGAGATCTGATGACTATTAGAGGTTTTCCTAGGGAATTCAGGGCCACTTTACCATAGTTTATGACATGCAACAGTGGAGTCAAAAAATCTGTCATCTGTTTTTTTGTATAGTAATGTTTGACATTATTACCAGCGAAAACTCACGCAAGAGGGTTTGCTGCATAGTTCAAAAATAAGCCTAATGTAAAATAAATAACTATGAATCATAGCTGATTATACTAGACAGAAGATTTGTGTATTTGTGCCTCACTGACGTTCTTATAAAAGAAATACGATCTAATTGGATTCAACTTTGATATACAAGATACCTTTCAAATAATACGGTTAGTGATATTTTACAATGAGATCCCTTGCACACAGTGATGTTCTGAAGCATTTTATATTTCTAAAAGCAAATTATTTATCACCTGTAGCCATGGCAATTTAATTCAACAGCTCTCACTGAATTATTTAAACAATATTTTGGGTTGTGAAAAAACTTCTCAGGGGTCCTCTTTCACTGTAGTGTTCATAGCAGTCCTGTGTAACCACTGCAGGCTTACCAGTCCAGGCAGGAAACTTTTGAGTACTTACGACTGCACAAGTGTTCAGCACTTCAGCATTTGCAGGTTTTCCTTCCTACCTTTGTAATGGTATGTTTCAGCAGCTAAAAGCTGATGAAAAAGCTAGAGACTTTCCGCTAGACAGAGTTGTAGGTCAGATTTTCACTGAGCGTCCTGCACTGACTGGATCTATAGTAGTGAAACTTAAGATTCTGCAGTTTATTTTATGTATTTGTTTATCTATTACATCTCCACAGCAGACTTAGTTACTTCTGTTATACTCAAGCAGGACTGATTTTAGAGATCTGGAAATTGGTTGGGAGTCTTATGAAAAAAACACTGATTTTTTCTGTGTGTCTAATTGTGAAAGCTTGCAGTAAGCTGTTCTCTATATAAGAGCATTTTTGCTTTGTAGTCCCATTTTGGTGGATATTTTGTAAGTTATCATGTGTATAGTCTCATTTCATTAATGGCATTTTTGTAATACAGTTGATAAATTGGTATTCATATAATTTTATTAATGCATTCAAAGAATGACAGTTCACATTATTTTTTCAATAAATGAGTATTATTCTTTCCAATTGTATCAACTTCTTCTTGCTGCTTTTGTAGTTAAAAGAATCGTTATTTCCTCTTTAATGAAGTAAAACTAATCTGCCATTCACAACTGTGAGCCTACAAGTATCTACTTCAAAAAATACAATGTTGTCTGTTCTCTTTAATAAAAGTTACGATTTCTTACCTTCCTTAGCAGCTCATCTTCTTCTTAGATTCCTTTAGGATTTTCTAATGGGAGGGACAAGTTGGCCTATATTCATTAAAGTGACCGTTTTGTTCTGGCTGTTGCTTTTTTAGCACTGCATTCTCAGGGCCACAGTTTTTCAGCACTTGTCCACATATGGGCACTCAGGGAAAATTAGGCTGAATTAATGAAGGCTGTGAATTTAGAAATCTGTGATGTTAGCTCATTTTTGACTCAGTTCACTGAATGACAAAACCAAATTGAAGACACTTTGATTCAGAAAGAATATTAATTATGAAAGTGTGGTATCCCGCACAGAAACATAATGATGTTTTGCTGGCCCATTTAATGCATTTGCATCTTTAATATGTTCTAAGTGATGTTTTGAGATTACTCTTTCCTAAGTAAAAGAGACACCTCTGCTTCATGGCTTGTAAAAGGGAGGACTGCCAGCAAGCCCTTCCTTCAAACTATTAGGACTCTTTATCTATATTTAAGAAAAAAAACATGCCTGCAGGAGAAGGAATTGAACTATAGCATTCTGCTATGTAATACTGCTCTTCCTTCTAAGTATGTATTAAAGGAATCTGAGGCTTTTGGCCTTTTTCAGTAAAGAAGTAAGTGGGCCCTTGCAGGACTCGGTTCATTCAATCGTTAAGTAGTTGCATAGAAGTTCCTAGAAGGTCATGTTTCTCTCCATTGGCTATAAAGGGCATCAGTCTAGATGTCTAAAGGTAGTGGTAGAATTTATATTACCTAAGTCTAAAACAACTAGAAACTCAGATGTTTTTAAACAACTAATGCAAATTATCTACGCTGAGATGAAAAACCAAAATACCCTAAACACTAGGCATTAAACCTGGGAGATTGATCCAAAACCATTATGCATAACTTTTTGAGCTATTTCACCAAAATATGTTTGATCCATATTCTAAAAATAATCTGTAGCAGTGCTGATCAGTTTGTGATAGTACTGGTCTTCTGGTTAAATTGATGTATGAAGATAACTGGGGGATGAAAGGACTGTGCAGGGCCAGGCAACTCTCTAGCTCTTAATTAGTATCTTTGGTCAAAGATGGAACATATTCTTGAATAAGGTATAAAATTTTATGTTTTGCGTAGTTTCTTGAAGTTGTTTGTCTGTAAAGGTTAAATAAAATTAGGAATGGATTTGGAGAGAGTTAGTGTGGCTGTGGAAAGAATATAAAATTTTCCTTTCATTTTCCCTCTATTTCCTAAGCCTGTTTTCTCTGTAGGAGAGGTTATGGCATCTAGAACTCAGGTTTTAAATTTTCGGTTCTAATATAGCTTTATGAAAATTGGTATGTTTGTGTCCTTTTTGGAAATACAATGACAACAATATTTGAGGGAAGCTTATGTTCCTGTACACAGGTATGTTTCTACTCATCCTTCTTATAATATGCCTCACTTTCATATCCTGATGTCTTTAAAATCTTCTCTGAATCACACATAAGGACAGCTGTAACAGAGGAAGTAATAAGCCTATCCTATGTTACAGTCTAATAAAACTGCATTTTTTTGTTTAATGAAATACTTCTGGAATCTACAAAGATAGCATGGCAGATACCTAATATTATTGCTTTCAGTTCAAACATCAAAGCAGCATATTATTTTCTATTTAGAGGAGAATAATATATTATTAGTGCCTCCTGAAATCCTTGCAGAGAAGCTGTTTGAAATAAATAAAAACTAATTAAAAAATCCTAACAAACAAATCTTTTGATATAAGGATGTTTCATTTTCCATTCAAAAGTATTATAGATGTGGTCAGTTAACAGGCAGCAGTAGAAGAGCAGTACTGAACAGTACAAGGGTTCTGAAGAGCAGCTAATGGAGAAAGACTGCATAAACCATTATAGTTATTTTTTGAGCAAAGGTCTTTTGTATTTGCAGATTATTGCTATATTTTCCTCAGTCCCCTGAACAGCAATTCCAAGATCAGGGCAACTGGGTCTTGACTGCATGCATATCTAGGTTGGGAAAGATTTGACTGTGATCCAAACCAATGAAACCTCATTCTGGAGTACTGCCCTTCAGCCTTTTCACAGCACAGACTGTACTTACAGAGATCTTGGCAGTAATCATTTAACTTCAAACCCATATTTTTATATCTAGAGAATTAGTTTTTCAAAGGAGATTTTTTTTTCCAGCCAGTTCAAGAGTCAATAGCTAGCCTGTGCCACCTCTTCCCTACTTTTAATTGCTTGGTAAAGGTGAACATATTTGAGGAACAAAAATGTTTGGTAGAACAGCCAGAAGTTGCTTAGACACTTGTGTAAGCTTGAAAATAAAAAAATAAATTCAGCTCATGTTTCAGTCAACACAGTTAATTCTTTTGGTTTCATATCTTTATATGCCACGTTTGAGTATACAAGGAAGACTTTGTTTTGGGGGTGAAATCCAACTGACGTCTTTAGCTGTGCAAAATTTAGATGTCTTATCTGGACTCCTTGAGTCTGTACAGTCAATGGAGAGTGCCACATCCTGCATAGTGCTTGCAGTCTGCCTGTTTCTCTCTGCTATGATCACGGGGAGTAAGCCAAGATGAGCAGTGCAGAGGAGCTGCATAGCTTAGATGATCTGAATCTTGCCCTCAAGGACATGCAAGTCAGATGGAGAAAGGTGTGCACCCTAACAGGACAAACAGAAAGAATTCCAAACACATGTCATGACTCTCATAAAGAGAGTACATGTCACCAGAAAATGACCATTGAAGGTAAAAGAAAAACAGGTTTTCTGAACATCAGCAGAAGCTCCATGAATTGCTTTTCCCTGCATCCTTCTTTCAGATTCCTCTAGGATTTGAACTCCACTGTAGAGGAGGCCTCTGTGGCAGATGCTTCAACACTGCCATTGGAACAGTTCACAGTGATAGATACAGCAAATACTGTGAGTCAAACAGATGCTCATGACAGGAAAACTCTCATCTCGGCTGTGTACACAAACTGGAGCGGAATACATGAAGAGAAGCCATATGTAAAAAGATCCTACACTTGTTGTTCAGATGAGCAGTTTTCTCTAATACTTCGATCAAATTTTAAACTGCTTGCGATTAGCATTGCCTTTTTTTCCCTTTCCATAAACTGGAAATAGACCTTGAGTATAGAGAAGTTAGCATTTAGCATTGTTCTGCATAAGCAATGTTATCATTTCATAGCGAGGGAACAAATTCTTTCTCTAGGGACAGAAGAACTCATGTCCTAAGAAGTCTCATCTGATAAATAGGCAGTATAATAATGCACCACATTCATTTTTCCCATTTATATGTGCATGTAAAATTGTCCTGAGCTTGTGGATTTTAACTTTTGTGTATCTGCAAGTAATGCAACTTCAGCATCACCTGTCAGTCTGCAACGAAGAGGTACACATACATACTGTAGTCAGAATTTTTTTTTTTCTGTCAGGAATGTGTTGAACATAGCTAAATTCACTCCTCTGGGAAGAGCTTTTCAGGAGATGTGAAGCTAGATAAATTCCTCAGTTGAATTAATTATGGGGAGATTAACTTGGGGGATAAATGAAATCCATCAACTGAAATCTGCTGAGATGATAAGACAAAAGTGGAGATTACACCCCGAAGTCTAAGCCTGAGGACTGACATTGTCAAATGAATAGGTCCCAGCTATGAGAAATTATACTAGAAGTCTTAAGGTTGGCTGGTAGTTGAAGGGAACAGAGGAGCACCTGGAAAGCAAGCCAGAATTCCAGTAAGGCATGATATCTTTATTACCTGCATCTGTCTCTAAATAGCATTGCTGTTCTATAAAACTTTGCATTTAGTAAAATTAAAATATATTTTTTCTGCTTTTACTTTAGTTTTTCTCTTCAGATCAAATTATAATATTTTGATAATGTCAGAAAAAAAAAAAACTTTCTGCTGCAAAATTTTGTTTCCAAACAAACAAAAATCCAGCACCAAAATAATCACAATGAAAATAACTCATGACAAGTCCACATTAAAAAGTATTATGTTATACCATGTTAAAATTAGTATTCCTGTTATCCTGGGACATGTTTTCCACTCCCACACTCTCCACCCCCCCCCCCAAAAAAAGAACACCAGGACACCAAAAGAATAGTGACAATGATATGTCCTTCTGTGACACTATGGCTTTCTGTTTAAATGAGAATATTTGGAGATCTTACTTCAAAACAGATTTCCAGCTTGTAAACGGAAAACTTGAATGGGCAATAGTCCTTCACGATTGCCAGCAATAAATGTACTTTGTCCAGCTGACTAAAAAATGAAGATATTTATTAACAAAGCATATAGTTAAATCACAGAATCACTGTCCCGAGATAGTGTGGAAGCAAAAAGTGTACCTGGTTTCAAAGAAATGCTAGGCACATTAATGGAAGAATTCATCAGCAGTTCCTGCTGGCTAACCTTAGAGAGTGGTCAGTGTTACCAGATTGGAGCTTCCTGAGTAGAGACATTTCTCCAAGAATTATTTTAACTTCCTGTCCATGATACTGCAGTGGGTATTTCTGAACCATTTTCATCTTACAAAAAGAAAAAAAGATATTGATGGGCACTCAAATGAATATAAAACAATATAATCTAATGATCAAGGTCTGTATACAGTGGATATGCAGTGTCCTGCTTTTCAGCAGTCACTCAGAACTAGGAATTGAGAGCCAGAGGTTATAGCAGAAATGTTTTGAACTCTTAGGGGCTTCCCCACTGTCATACAAGGATACTTTTTTTTTTTTCTTAATGTCATATAGTATGAAAAGCTCAAACTTATATATAACTTCCTGTTATTTGTCTGGAAAAAAGTGCCAATATGATTTTTTTTCTCCCTCTAATCTGAGCTCNAGTTTATGCTCCCTCTTTTTTTTTTTTTTTTTTTTTTTTTTTTTTTAGGGAAATTGAGTTCTGCATTTTAAACAAATCAGAGACATGGGATTTGGTGTATCCCCCCATTTGCATTTTACATTTTCCTACTATAAATTCAAGTGACTATTAAAATTATTTCTTCTAAAAAACTTGCAGAACTGTACTCATGATGTATGTGACAAAACACTTACCAGAAATCAGCATTACTTTCAAGTACTTCTAATGGCAACTGTAGTTCATATTTCATGACCCTAGTAAGAAAGATTGCAGAAAAACAGTTAAACACAAAATGGGATTTTTTGGGGGTTATTAGGCCATAATCATTCACCTTTGTTCGAAGTTTCGTTATTTTCCACATGTTCACATCATTGTGAATTGCAACACCAACAGAAGCAAAAACTTTAGGTATACAGGAACGGTGGTGGATTTCTCGTTTTGGTGGTCCTCTGGAGAAAGCTGTTCTTTCTGTTGCTGTATCCTAGGTTGCCACCCAGTGGAGAAGACTGTAACTTCTAGTTGTTTCAGGCACAGAAAGAAAAGCCTCATTACTCACGGGCAGGCTGTCCTTTACTATGCAGGGAAAAACCTGTGGGTGGCCTTTAGTAAATACAGTGCTTGCTTTTGTTGTTTTCAGTAGCTTTAATTCAGATTTAAAAGGTGAACTAGCAATAGCACGGCATCTTAAGGTGAAAACCTCCGGGGTTTACCTGTGTTCTCTAGATATTTCTCAGTTTTGATCAGTGTGTTATAAGACATACAACAGCCTAATACAACAATGTAGCTCCATTTATATTAATGTTAAAAACTGATTAATATGGCAGCAGAACAGAGCTGTGCTCTGTAGCAGGGTCTTGAATTCTACAAAAACATTACGTTAATTTCAATTTTTTTTTAGTTACGCCATGTGCTGTTAAAATCTCTTCTAACACAGATGCTGAGTGGTGATTTCATTTGGCCTTAGCTATGTTTGAACAACTAGCTCACAGCTTTGAGGAAAAAGCAATACAAAATCAGTTTCCAGTTTATATTACTGAATTATCTGACTCATTCTGTACTTACTTCATCTAAGTGTTTGGAAAGCTATACAAAGCTAGTTAGGCAAATGTTGACAACCAGCAGTATTTAAGTAGTATATCGTGAGGAAATACTTTAAGTACTTAAAGGAAGAAAGACACAAGAGAAAGGTGAATCAGACTACAGGAAAAAAAAAAAAAAAAAAAAA
>VXAA01007428.1:86439-118575 GCA_013399115.1 Anseranas semipalmata | reverse complement strand
AAAAAGCAGGGGCACTGATCACTGTAAGGAACAGGGATGGACAACTGTGACAAGTAGCTTCCATAACAGAAGCAATTCCTGTGCAGCCATCACTCTGCCCTGGTCCATGAGTCCAAGGGTGTACAGAGCAGACCAAACACAGATGGAGAAAGTTGATGGCTAAATCCTCTCTCCCTTGGGAGTCTGTAGTAGGCCATTGCCATGTCCAAAGCCAAGTTACAAAGCACAATCTCAGAGTGTTTTCTTTCTTTAGAAAGTCTAAAAGCAACAGAAACTCGAACTCTTTTCAAGTTGTCTCTCGCATATTTGCAGCTGAAAGGCAGGCTTCTTCTCTAGTCTATTACTAAATGACCACTATTTCCATTTTTCAAATTATTCCCCCAGTGTCTTCGTTGGGAGGGAGGAGAGGAGGGCAGGCTGATTCTGCATACTATGTCTCATGTAGTGTTTCCAAATGTAGTGAGAGGTTCTGTTTCTTTAAAGCCCTCTTGCTACTAGCATACCTCTGTCTCTTACTGATGGATCCAAGGTACAGTAGGTAAGGTAGAAAGTTTGGAGGATATAAGCCCTATTCCTCAGTACGTATTGTTCATAGTATGTCCCCAAAAATGCAGACTGCTTTTTACTTTTAAAGTAAAAGCATGCATAAGTTGCAGAAGTTCAGGTTTCCAAAGGGCAATTTTTTCAACTTGTGTATAGAGCTTTTTTTATTACTCAGGTCATAGAATCACAGAAAAACCTGGGTGAGGAAGGGGCCTCCGGAGATCGTCTAGTCCAACCTTCAGTTCAAGGCAGGGACATAGGTTATTTACTCAGGACTCTGTCAAGCTGAGTCTGGAATATTTTCAGTGACAGAGATTTCACCACTTGTCTGGGCAACCTATTCTAGTGTTTAATTATTCACATAGTGAATAATGTTTTCTTATAGACAGGCAACACTTCCTCAGAGCAGCTTGTGCCTGTTACCTCTTGTTCTGTCTTTGCATCCTTGGAAAAAGCATATCGCCTCCTTTTCCTGTACCAACGTTTTAGAAACTAAAGTCTGAGATGATGTCCCCCCTGAGCCTGGTCTTTCCTAGACTGAACAAACAGTTCATTCAGCCTTTCTTTGTATTTCAAGCTCTCTAAACATCTTGGTGGCATCTTAATGGATCCACTTTGCTTTTCAGGCCTGCAAAGGCCCATATGTTGCCATGACTTTTGCTATTTTTGTTGTTGTTGTTATTTGGTTGGTTGATTGTTTTTTTTCCTCGGATGCACCTTGAGTGTCTTGAGTGTAATTTGGGAAAAGTAATAAAAGCGCATTCTGAAATCCACCGCTCACCTTTAACATGACCTCAGTCACACTTTGATCATAGATCCTGGTATTTTTGTAAAGCCAATCATTTTGTTTATTTATTTTATTAGTTGCCAGAACTAGTTACCTCATTATTCAGCTTGCAGACAATTTTTCTTCATGTTCATCTTCTTTAAGATTGTACTACAGCATAAAATTGTGGGATTTGGGCTTAATGTTTTGATCTTATTTTTGCCATGTATGTTTATAATCACAGCTGTGTAAAGTATGGTCAGATTTATTAATGTTTGATATGCACATTTATATAGTAAATTATTATTACAATGCAACTGAAAAATTAGACAGTCAACAGCTATGAGACAGGAAAGTTCTCAGAGGAGAAAAAAAAATCCACCCATTTTAAATCCCGAGTAGATGAGCAGAAACTGGAGGGGATTTCCTCCTGAATTACAGACATGTTACTGATCTGCTTTCTATGTGAAGAAGTGGATACAGATGCATCTAGATTAATATTTTAATTTGGATCAGGAGTGTTCTTTTGAATCTCGCATTCATTCCTAGTTGCTGCACTTCAGTTCATGTTGTGGAGTGGTCCTGGGCAAATTAATTGGATTCCTTTCTGATGAAACTCAACTGAAAGATACGGCTGAAGATTGCACCTAACACAACTACTAATGAACATTCAGTCCCTTGGGATTAGAGTAGATCTAATTGGAAGTATTCTCTCATCTCCAAATACAAGTGTTGAAGATACTGAGTCCTTTGTTTTTACAGAAAAAAATTTCTGTAAATTTGTTGTTACACAATTTCACTACCTGCTGATTTTGGACATAACATGTTGTGTTATGGCTCACCATAGGGAGTTGTGCATGTTGGGGGCGGGGGGGGAGCAGAAGGGAGGAGAGGGAATTACCAGTAGAATTACTTAGATGGGAGGTAAAATAGTACCAGTTCCACAGGGGAAAACCACTGTACGAAACCTGGCAAACCCAGGCACCCAGACAAAAGAGGAGGATTGTCTGGATTTTGTTCAAAAAGAAAAGGTGGGGGAGCGTGTGTCCTAAATATATTTGTATTTGGAATATTGCCTGTTCATTATTCTAAAAAAATATTACTTAAATGGTTTATTTGTAACAATTAACATACTTAAAAAAAATAAAAAAAGAATCATGATACTTGTGTTGAAAAGGGAATTGTTAAACAGTAAGCTAGATACAAAGGCTTGTAATTGTTCGAAATAACAATGTATATAGCAACACGGACCTTTTAATGAGACATGATGAACTGGGACATCTACTTCAATGGTGGAAAATAAAGTGAAACAGTTTTCCTCCAAATGGAATACATGATCTGCTGTTTCAGTGGGACAATCATCATGTACAAGCCGCTGTACTGGCATGTTTTTCAGTCTTAATTGCCCTGTCAGTTACAATTAGGGGTGTTAATGTAACTGTGAAATGCTACAAATTACTTGTGGCTTTGCTCCTTGTGCATTCTCAGCCTGTCTTGCACAAAAAGATATCAAAATGACTGAGATTTCTTGCTGAGTCTGTTATTAAGGTTTGCTTGTTAAACTCCCTGGGTACAGATACTCACTCAGTGTGGGTTCAATATTATGGGTGTAAAGATGCCTGCAACAGAATGGTTTAATCCTTTAAAGTAAGGGGGAAAATCTTGATGTATTAGGGATTTTTTTTTTTTTTTTTTTCTGAAATTGCTGCAGCTATAATAGGGATTCATTTAGCTGTACTGGTTAAAAAATTACTGGTTTTACCAAAGTTGTTATTAGTATGAAAATCTGTGATTTTCACAATCTTATCTGTGCTTTCTGATCTATAGGTATTTGCCATTGCTTTTCTATTATAATAAAGGAGCTGACATCTTTTGAAATCCTACTGCTATGATCATCTAGAACAAAGAAATCGTCTCAGCAGAACAACAGAGAAATTTTTGACTGTTGGAGGAAAAATGAACTTGAAAGTGGGGCACTGAGGATAGTGGTTTGCTAGTCCTTTCATTTCAGTAAGCAGAATCAAAAGGCTACCTGGTCCAACACTAATAAGTAAAGCAAAGGAGACAAATCGAATGAATGGATGTTATAATACTATGTGATAGCTTGAGGAAAAGATGAAATGCAAGAGGGTGCATATAAGGGTGTCCAAATGCTCTTGGCTGTGTGGTAGGTTACAGCTGATTTTCTTCCACTACTAAAAAGACAACAAATGCAGACTAATAAACTTTGTGTGTGTGTGTTTTGAAACAGCTGCTTTACATTTCTGCAGTCTTACAGATTGCATTGCTTTTTGAAAGGGCAAATGTCTCTGGCATTGGATTAGACTCACTAGTATTTGTTTCAGAGCTGAAAAAATCCGTGGACGGTGAGGTGGTTTTGTCCTGTTGCCCCAAATCTTAGAACACTGTCATCTCCAATTAGGGGCACTTTAGTGTAATCAAGTGACTGATGACTAGAAAAAGTGACAAATCACCTATTTTTTTTTCAGTTTTGAAGTGTGTATACTGCTTAGTGAAACAATTTAAAACATCAGCCACCATTGCTATTGGTTGTTTCTTGGGATTAACAACCGATCAATGAAACACATAATTTATAAGACAGCATTTAAAATGAGATTCGTCCAGATTAAGTAGTTTCTCCTTATGATATATTTTTCTTCTTTTACATATGCAGTGCAAGCCTCTTACTAAAATAAATGTAAATTTAGTGACTGTAAAGCATGAGCGCTAACATCTTTTCCTTCAGCCAGTGGTTAAAAGCGGTGGTGTAATGATTTGAAATATTTTGAAAATTGGAAGAAAAAAATAATTTGTTAGTCTTCAAAGACATTAATGGTTCTCAAAGAGAAAGTTTTTTTTTTGTAAATTTTGAAGGCAAGTGTATATTCGTATGTTTGAGTTTTTATCTTATATATCTAATATTATTGTATATAATTTTTCTTATCCCAATCTTATCCCCCCAAAATAAGCAATTGTTAAAATTGTGTACTTCTTAAGAATTGTGAAAACAAATTGGTTACAACAATTGTTTAAGCTATGAGAAGTAACAATGCTTTATAAAATTAATAACTATTAAGTCTTTGTTGTTTGAATAAAGACAAGTATACATTATTTTAGATATGGGGTGACAGCAAGATATGTACGTATGTATGTTGACACATCTGAGGGGGAAAAAAGAAAATTCTATAAAGTCAAAGCATTAATATATTCACCAAGTAGACTAAAAGGATTGTATCACTGGTATCTGACATATTAAATTTAACATGTTAACATTTAAATTTATCAAAAAAAAAACTTATTAGATGAATATGTCGTATGTGTGTTTGAGTGTGAGTGTATAGTATCAAGGACCAAGAAGTAAATGTCTGACCTACAATATGTAGAAATTAAAACTACCTAACACTGTGACTTTTTATAAAGTGATAGTTTGATTTTCAATATTTCTTAGCTATAGAAAATGTTTTGAGGCCAGATTGCAACACTAAGGGTATCACCATAAATATACTTAATGAAACAGTTCTCTTTCATGCTGAAGGGAAATGTTTCACAAACTGTTATCAGTGCATGCCTCACCTATGGGAGAAGAAAGAAACAATCCCTTTTTCTTTTCTAGAAGCTTGGGGATACAGCTTTCTTTCATGTTTGCTGCTCTAGGATATTACTTCTCCAGCCTAATCGGAGAATTGGACTAAGAGCCCAAAAAGCTACATTTTAATGCTACCACAACATGGATGTCCATGTGCTTCAGTTCCTGATCTGCAAACACCGGGAATAATGGAGAATGGTTTTAATCTGTGGTTTAGGCATCTGACTTTGGGCTTTTTACTAGGCTAATCTTCTTAGGCTTCCTAAATAGCAAATAGAGCTGGACAGACTCTGCAGGAAGGTGATTGGGAAGCCCTGAGTTAAGCTTCTTCTTTTGAAGCTGTTTTGAAGAAGCACCTACCTCTCTCTCATGATAACATAGGAAGCCTTGCCCAAATCCCCCCGATTTGTCTTTCTTGCAAGCTTCCTTTTCCTTGACTTTGTCATCTGCTTAAACTCAGACCATGAAAATACATTTTGGAAGGTAAAATGCAGTCAGAGGAATACTGCTGAAATCAAAGGAGCTGCTTATGTGTGTATCCACACACAAAAAAGTACTTGCAAAGCTGGGGTGTTAGATAATGAAGTCTTTGAGGAGGAAGCTCTCTGTTTGGCAGAGTTATTTGTTAAATTAATAGTAAGCAGCAGGCTCTACTTTTGCAATCAATAACTGTAGTATTTCTTTTCATGTTTATGTTTAGATAAAAAATGTATTTATGTTGAAACTCTTGCAAAGATTGGCTGAAACTTTAAAAGCCACAGTCACTCAAATATTTTACATGTGCTTTTCACCAGAGGATGACAGTTTTACTTTTGTGTAAAGGGTCTTATGATAAACAGAGAAAGAACTGGGCTACTGTATTTCACAGATACAGCTGTGTCTGTAAAGAATTTTCAACTGTACTGCCATATCCACATGCATATACAGACATTATTTCTGCTTATTTCACTCTACTGCTTCTGATACTGGACAGTTACGCTTGACCTGGTTCTGATCTGTAGAGCAGAAGGTGATTAACTGCAGCTTTTGCCCCCCTTCTTCCTTGTAGATACACAGAAGAAAGCTATAAAAAAGCCTATTCAAGGGAAAGAAAGAAGGTCAGGCACTCAATCAGACAGTAAGAGCTGGGATTACTGTCAAACTGGAGAATCTTTTATATAAAATAGTAACTGTTTCCCTTATATATTTTTTTCTATTATTCATATAAAATTAGCATAGGTTCTGTACCATTTTTTTTCCCTTTTGAATCTGTAACTTGTCTATTAACCTGCTGACAGAAGCCCCAGGTTAAGCTGTGGAAGACCAATGACACCCTGAAACAGAGTGGAAGGTGTAGCATTGGTTTGTTTCTGGAGAAGAGTCCTGTGTTACAAACTTGACTACTTTGCAAGGACCGTACAGATGGACCTATAAGAAAAAAGAATTATTTACCAATTTACTTTGTGTATTTCTTATACCAGACATTTACTTCCTTGGCAGCTTATTAGGTGTGCTCATTGGAGCCAGTGGGTGCTGCAAGCAGAATGTAAAAGAACTCAGACAGTCCTGATATGGCACAATATCAAAGGCACAATACCAAAAGAAAGAAATCCACCACCCCCACCACCCTGCCCCCCAAAAAATTAAATGAAGAAAATGGTTTATTGTTTTATTTTTTTTTTCCCTCAGTAGATATATTTTCTTCTCTGGAATGAAATAATAGTCATAAACCAGTAATATTCATAAGCACAGTACCTGAAATTCTTGTATTTACTCATGAAATTCTTTATACTGTGCTATTGATGTATGCTTTATCCAGGAAACTGAAACTAGGAGTGAGATTTCCAGTAGCTGGGTTGCTTGTTGAGACAGGAGATAGGTATCCTCATTCATTTCTCAAAGGTATCAGATTTGAGTAGATTGGTCACAATACAAATCAAACAGATGATATGGAATAGGAAGGCTTGTAGTCCTAATTACTACACTCAGAGCCATCCTTTCTCAATTCCTGCCTCATTTCTCTGTTCAGAGAGTAGCATCTCCAGATCATCAAGCTTTATCTGATTCCAAAGTACCTACTTTTTTTTTTTCTGCTATTTTTACATCTTTACATTGTCCATACTTCAGTATTTGTTGTAGGAGCCCTACTAGCTCATGGAATGGAGAACAGGGCTAGAATTTTAAAATGGTCTTGGCACACTGTAAAAAAGAAAAAAAAATTTTTTGAAAGAAGCAATTAAATTTAATAGGGAAAAGTCCAAGGAACTATAGGTGGGCAGAAATAAGTGTTGTCCATATACTGGATGAACTAATTAGGTAGTATGTCTCCAAGAAAAAGGAAAGAAGTTGCACTGGTTCACAGTCAGAGCATATTCCAGGAATGACATGCTGTTGTGGAAAATGGCAAGCATGTATTGTAGTATGCTGAGCAGCAGTGTATTTTCCACTCTGTTCAGTATTAAGAAAGACTCAGTTAGAAGAGCATGGCCAGCCAGGTTAAACAGGGCATGAAAAGAACAAGTTCCTATTGAGATCTATAAGAAGTGGTATTCACACAATAATGTCAAGGTGCTGCATGCTCACAGAGTTTTGTGTCTGTTTAGTAGTTAGCTCTTTTGTGTTATTTTGTTATTATATTGGCAACATAGATGCTGACAAGTGAAGTTTTTACAAGGTAAACAGGGAAGAATTGTTGTGGGGAAGACACAGAAAGAAATAACACTAGTTATGCTTGAGATAAATAATGCTAGTTATGTCTGAGAAAAAAAAATTGTGATGGAGGCAGGCTTCAGATGTCTTAGTTACATGTAATTTATTTTGGCAGCACTCTATTTGCTCGACAGTAAGTTAAGTATCTCTATAATAGAATCAATAGGTATAATGCCACTCTCTGTATATAAAGGCAGAAGCCTTCCCTGAGTTCTCTGAAGTGCAAAACATTAGAGGTGCAAATTGTCGTATTATGGTAGCCAGTTATTATTCCACAGGTATTTGCACAGGTCAGAAAAGTTCTTATCTGATTTAGGAAAAAAATCATTGTTATTTCTTCGCATTTTCTTTGCAAAAGAAAACTGCCAGCAGTAATCCTGCACTTGGGGAGAAGAACAAGAACTCCTTTGGAGTCAGCCATGGCTCAAAAATTTTATAGGTGTATAACAAGTGAGTACCCTGGTTCATCACACAATCACAGGGTGCTTGAGTTCGGAAGGGACCTTTGGAGGTCATCTTGTCCAGTCACCTGCTTAGAGCTGGGTCACCTAGAATGGCTTGCTCAGGGCTATGTTTTGTCCAGTTTTGAGTATCTCCAAGAATGGTGACTCCACAACCTCTCTGAGCAACCTGTTCCAGTGCTTCTCCATCCTCACAGTGAAAATGTTTCTTTATATATTTAAATGGAATTTCCTGTATTTTACTTTGTGCCCACTGCCTCTTGTCCTGTCTGGGATTATTCCTCCCCACATGCAGGATTTTGCATTTCCCTTTGTAGAATTTCATGAGATTATCCTCAGCATATATCTCCAGACTGTCAAGGTCTGCATGGTCGCTCCGCACAACCATCTGGTGTATCAACTTCTTCTCCCAGTTTTATCAAAAGCACACTTCTTGGGGTGCATTCTGCCCCATTGCTAAGGACATTAATAAAGGTGCTAAACAGTATGGGGTCGCAGTGTGTGACCACTAGTGCCTGCTAGTGACTGATGGGCACCAGTAGTGACTGGTCTCCAGCTGGGCTTCATGCCACTGAAAATAACCCTTTGAACTGGGTCAGCCAGTTTCCAATCCATGTCACCATACACATACCTAGCCTGTATTTCTTCAGTTTGTCAATGAGTATGTTATGGGAGACAATGTCAAATGCCTTGCTGAAGTACAGATGAACAGAATCCACTGCTCTCCTCTCATCTACTAAGTCAGTTATCTCATCATAGAAGGCTATCAGGTTGGTGAGGCATGATTTCCTCTTCATAAATCCGTTATTGAAAGTGGCCTTGCAGTGGTATTTACCGGATTCCTCGGCACTCATGGGTGCATCCATCAGGGCCCATTAACTTTTGTGTATGTCCAGTTTTACCCTAATCTGGTCCTACTGCACTAAGGGTAAATCTTGCTTGCTCCAGATTTTTCCACAGGCCTCGGGGACTTGGCTTTGCTGAAGGTCAGTGCTGCTAGTAAAGATAGAGGAAAAGAAGGCATTGAGTACCGTGGCCTTTTCCATGGCCTTTTCTGTGGCCTTGGTCACCAGGTCCCTCTCTCCATTCAGCACGAGGACCACATTTTCCCTACTATTTTTTTTTTTTTTTTTTTTTGCCACTGATATACTTTCCTTGTTGCTCTTTGTGGTTCTCTCCAGATTCAGCTCCAGATAGGTTTTGACACTCTTAATCCCATTCCTGCACCGATCCCTATATTGCTCCTGGTAACCCCACCCTGCTTGCACCTCTTATAGACTTCCTTTTTGTTTATGAGTATAGTCAGGAGCTCCTTGTTCATCCAGGTAGGCCTCTGGCCACCTTTACCTGATTTCCTGTACATGGAGATGGACTGTTCTTGAGCTTGCAGAAGGTGATCTTTGGAAAATCAACCAGCTTTTCTGAGCCCCTCTTTCTCCAGGACCATCTCCAATGGCATTCTTCCAAGCAGAACCCTAAACAGGCCAAAGACAGCTCTCTCTTCTTTCTCCCAAGTTAAGCAGAGCTCTTGAGATGAACAGAAAGTATGTTTTCATAGAATCGTCATAGAATCATAGGCTTCTGTTTTAGGCTTCTTTGTGATTTTTTTCAGGTGCCACACATAGGAGCTGAGCTTCGGCCACTGCTACACAGCCACAATCAACCCCAGCTTTAAATTAGGATTATATACCTCATCTCCATTCCTGATCTTGAACAGTGTGTCCACACAGAAGCAACCATCCTTCCTTAGCTAATGTGTTGCTCTGCTAAACTAATGAAGCTCTTCAAGGAGATGTCTTCACTGCTCAAATGAGTGCAGTGTAGAAAGTTCTCAAGCTAGTCCCTAGTCAAGCTGACATGTCTACCGTGCGCTGTATAGAGATGCCAATCGCTGGCAGCAGTATAGCTTGATGCACCATTTCTTAAATTAAGTCATGCCTACCAGTGTTCTGTCTGCTGTTCTATCTGAAGATCATATTTTCATGGCTACAACATTTGGTAGTTTATTGTGATTGTGTGATCAAGTACACTTGATAGGGACCTAAAAGAATTTATGTTAAGTACATGAGCCCAATCTTGGGGAAAATTGAAATAGCATGAAATGTAATGATTCAGAGCTCTATCACTCAGTCGCCAACTCCTTCTGCTTTACCCGTATTAATCACCTGTGACAGTCTCTAGTAGATGTATCTGACACAGAATGCAGAGAGACTGAGTAGAATAAAATTAATGTTTTCATTTCCAGTATGAAATTATACTTATATGGCATGAGCTGACTGAGATTATCTAAAATATACCTATTTGGCTTTCTGCCAAAACGATTTGAGACAACTTTGGAGATTTTTGTTTATGTTACAAATTAAATAATCCACTCCAGGACTTTGTCACAAGCTGTTTAATTACAATGCACATTAATTTCCCAAGAAGAGTAATTGCTCTTCTTATATTGTTTAATTGTATTGTATAGTAAACCTAATAAATATAAATGATTGTATAATCAATGTATTACATCGATACACTTGTCGTATATAAAATCAAGATTTGAATTTTGTTCTAAAAGCATAACCTCTATATTTTATATTCTGTAAGGATTTGCAAGTGATTAGTGATAAAGGATCAACAACTTTGAATGTTTTTCCTTAAGAAGATCAACCTCTTTCTCTTAAAATCCTGTCCTATTTACTCTTGGTGTCACAGGAAGCAATGTGAGCTTTTCTCATCACCTTTACAGGTAGTTGGGTGAGATATGTATAGTGAGGAATGATTCATATGACTTTTTGAATTACTGTTTATGGGAAAAATATTAAGAGACCAAACATTTCTGAAGACAGAAGAAAGCAACACAAAAATTATGGAATTTAAATGTCAGTCTCCTTGGGAATGAAATGCTAAAAATGCTAACTCATCTGAAGATGCAATTAAAATCTTGAAGTGGTTCTAAGTATTTGCTAAGCAGTTACAGGGAGTGAGGTTTGCAGAGTAGTAAAGTATTACCTGAAAAACTGCTAGCATTGGGAAATTATGCCCAAATCACATGCTTGGGAATATGAATACTGAAGTTGTTTTGCCAATGTATGGGCAACAGCTTTTATTTAAAACTTTCTTTCTGAGCAATCAAAATGTGCTCAAAGGATCCCTATATTATGTTTGTGTATCCGAAAGCTTCAGTGGTTTTGAAAATTTCAAGCTCCTTTTTCAGTTGATAGTTTTTACAAATTTAAGATCCTTTTGTGCTGAGTTTCAGTACATTGCTTTTTATATTTGGCCATTATTATTTGAGTTTTCAGCTATAGGTTTGCCTCCACTCTAGAAGGAAATATCAAACATGACTTTAACAAAGCCATCTAAGTAAACATTAAGTCATCAAACCCAGTCCTTAAACTCATTTTCTTATGTTCTTCCCATTCCTCTTGCCTACAGAATCTCTTTACCTGGAGAAAAATAAATAAAAATATGTACTAATATTACCTGATCATTTTCCCCAAGATGCTAATTATTGTCTCAAATAATAAAAGCGCATACAACAAAAAATCAAAATGGAATCAAATACCTGCAAATTGTCAATTCTACTCTTAAAGTATAGTATGGGAGTGCATATAAGACCACTGTGAAATAGTTGCCTGTTTATTGCTGAAGTAGCTGAGGATGTAAATTTAATTATTTGTGTGTAAATGTAATTATTTATGCAATTATACCTGTATGTAAATTACTTACATAGTATTTAGAGTTATGCTTGTAATTGTCGAACAGGCAGAATAGGGACTTATACTGGGTTCCACAGATTAGTGGATTAACTGTGATTTAAATCAATCAGTTGAACAAACATGAATAAAAATGGCTTATAGATTCACCTGTAAATATCAGCTGTTTCCTACCTCCCTGACAATACCATAAAATCCCAATGCAATTGCTGATGTTTTGCAGTACTAGCACAGCTGCAAAGCTATGTTTATATCTTTCTACAAAACTCAGGCTTGAGTCACTGAAGTTTTTTGGATAGAGCACAGCTGGACGTGGCATCACATGAGTTTATTTAAATTATGTTTATATGTACAACCTTTAATTACTCTTACAGAAACCTCCATAACTGCTGAATATCTTACAGACACTACTTCTTTTGAAAACATCTGGTACAAAACAAGCTGTTACAAGCAGACTGAGCAGAACCAGAAGACGTATATAAGGTCCAACACCACTGGTTAGCTCTCAAGTCTTGGAAGAGGGTGATGTGTACAACACAGTGCAGTGTGGCCTGATAAAATCCCAGGTCGGTAAAGCAACCCAGCACCTGAGGATGTGATCGGTGGATAGCTGGTGATCAAGCATTCCTCCAGTCATGGGATGGAAATGTGCTAGGGAAGAAAGCACCATTCGAGCTGTAGCAGAACACAGGTTGTATGGGGCAATTATAGAGTGGGAGTTCGAGCAAAGACAAAACTGGAGGTTATTGTCATGTTGTACAAGGCAGGAAAAATTGTACGTCTAGATTTTCACTATAGCTCAGGTAGAGGTGCAAAAGATGAAAGATACCATGAGACAAGTTCTTAAAAGGACAGATGGACCAAGTGTGTGGAATGGGGAAAGAAGAGGAACAGAAATGAATTTGAAAAAGGCCCAGAAAGTCAGTTTCTGCCTTGATGACCGTTGTATAGTAGCAACAATTCTTTAAATCACTTTAGTTCTATATATATGGCATCCTTTCATGGTTTTAACTAGGCTGTGCCATGTGACACAAGGGGACAAATCCATATGATTAAATCTACGGGAGACTCTAAGAAATTAAGTCAATTTTTCAACATCTGGTGGAGTTAAAAATATGTAAATAATGCATCATTACTTCCCAGGGAATATCAGACAAAAAAAAAAGGAATGCAGAGAATGCAGAGCAACTTTCATGACTGAGCATTCCGTGGTGCCTACAATGTACAGCCAAGCAAATACTTACACTTTTCCTTAAATATTTGCATGAGCTAATATTTCATAATTACTATTTTTATTTCTTCTTGTACTCAGGCAAGGATTCCTAAAAAGTGGGAGCATATGTCCTAGAAGATATATAAGCATTCATCTGGTACATTAACTCTTTTATATTAGTCAGGTTAGCGAAAGCAGAGTTGTGCATTACGAAGGGGTTTGTTTCCTTACTGACTTCGGTTCTATTAATTTCTTTAACAGCTTGTATCTTTCAGAATTAGCCTTTTGGCAGTCTCCTTAGCATTTTGGGTGCCTGTCTGCTTTGCTTTGTAGCATCCTCTTTTGCTTTAGACCTTCATGAATCATTGATGATGATCATTCAATCAGCTTTTAAAATATATTTTGTCAAAAGTTAAAAAATTCTGACAGTTATACCTAAATAGAGCAACACACATTCCATACAGTAATTTAAAATGCAATGGATTGATATGCTTCTTCTGTAGATTTGCAGAGATGGGTTCTTTGAAAAGACTTAAAGTCTAGTTCTTTCCACAGCATGTTCAGTTTTTGTGTGTGTTTTTTTCTGGATGTTTTTTTCCTAGTCACACATTTTTATGTTTTATAAAAATTATCACTTTTTTTTTTCTTATACTATTTTTCACTTATAACATGAAAGGTACCACCATGTGAATGTTAATTCTTGTAATTAACTGCATGTGTGGTAGGTGTGGGATAGGGGTGGTACTGAATTCATGATGAGCAGCTGTCCCAGTGAGACTGGGGCTGACTCGAGTCGTGAATACTATATGTTGTTGGGTGGGTTTGTTTGGATTTGAAGTAATTTCTGATGATTTCGGGGAAGGGATGATAGGAGGAAAAATGAAAAGATGCATACCAGAAAATGAAAAACTAATTTTGTGATTTCTGGCTTGTGTATGTTCATTTTCCTACAATATCCTGTAATGTTTATTTTATATTTGAAATGATATGCTAATGACTATGCCATAAGCTGCAGTATGGAATTCTCAAGTATCTAATTTCAGAAGAGTTTACCTTTCCCCCCTCTCTCTATAATGTAATAAATTCCCAAGAGGATGGGGAGAGGGTACTCAGAACCAGTCTGTGCTTTCAGTAATACTATCTTCAAGGTGCCTTTATTAGAAACATAGTGCAGTCATGCATTTTAAAGACTAGCTTTAGATCAATATTTTTATTGTTTGTTTTCAAGCAGCTCCGTGTATTTATATCATGCCTGTCATTCTGCTGTTGAAGTACCAAACAATATTGAATACTTCTTGGTCAAAATATAAGTAGCAGTTTCATCTTTTCTTCTGTCATGAGAAAAAGGGAATGGTTGTGTTTGCAGTTTGCTTAGTTTCACTTTTCAAAACAGCAGCATTGCACTTAGGGAGGAAAGCTGGCTTGAGGTTATTTAAGGGTACAGAGTTAGAACATTCTCAAAAGAATATTTCATGGGGAAAGGTGTGAGGCAGAAGGTCTTTCAATGACTATTGAGATTTCTAAGTCCTTCCTTTAACAAAGGAAGAGAGCTCATTAGTTTACTGAGAAATGTTGCAATTAACAGGTTGCCCAGAGAAGTTGTGGATGCCCCATCTGTGGAGGTGTTGGATGGGGCCCTGGCCAACTTGATCTAGTGGGTGGCATCCCTGCCCATGGCAGGGGGGTTGGAACCAGATGGTCTTTAAGATCCCTTCCAACCCAAGCCATTCTATGGTTCTATGATTCTATGAATTTGCTGGGATATCCTCTGAATTAAAACATGGCAAGCAAATCTGAATAGTGAGAGTTGAGTGTCAGCATTCCAGTAAGGAAAGAAAATGTAGTACTGTGAGTAAGATTCATGGAAGTTTTGATATAAGACTACATGAAAACTGAGTTATTTCCTGTTTTTTTTTTTTTTTTCCAGTGCAGTCACTATTTATATGGCAATAACAAGTAAACACTATACAAAAAAGCTGCTTTTGTTAAAAAACTATCAGAGAATCATTCAATACTGTAGATGTTTGTACTAAATCATCTTTTTTCCTTGTCCCAGGTGATGAAATCAGGTGATTAAAAGTACAGGAACCTGGGATGCTTCTGGTTGCATATGTTCATGTTACTGTCTGATGGAAGTTATGAACTGTGATCCCAAGTAGCAGGACTTTCATTTGGCTGTTTTGCATTTAATTGAAGACAAGTCTTAAAACTTGGCGTTATTTGAGTTTTGGCAAACAATGTTTAGACAATATTACTGCTTTGTGGTTTTTATACCTCTAGAAGCAATATAGGAGATTGGTAAAAGCCTCATCTAACGTGTCCTCATGTATTGTTTTCCTCCTTGTTGCTTGGCAAATCTTGTTTTCTTTTATTTCTCATTGTTATAAACCCTTCTGAGTCAATATAGAGTCTTTGTTGTCCTATGGGCTCCTGACTTACAGTATTTCTGACAGTGTGATACCTGATCGCATGACAGTGGAAGTGGATTTTGCATGGTGCTTAGAATTAGAGATTAATTTACATGTGAATAACCCCATAGACTCCAGTGTGGAAGAGTATTTACTGCTAATCCACTCAACTTCTGTTGAGTCATGATCATTCCTAAAATTACTCTCAGTCAGCTGTGACTGTGGTGTACTTCTGAGTTGAAGGGTTACAATATAACAATATTATTATATTGTAAAAATATGTTAAATGTTACATGTTGTGTATATAAAAAGCATGGACATCAAGTCCCAGTTGAGTTGGCAAGGGTATCTGAAATATTGCACAGAGCTGACAAGTATGGAATCATACAAATGCTGTTTGGAAGGGACCTCTGGGTTTGCCTAGTCCAAATCCTCTGGTCTCTGTGACAGACCTGAGAGACTCATGCCTTTCTGGATACCATCAAATGGCACTAGATGTCTCTATTCAAACTACTGAATTGAGCCCTAATTTTTCATTTACTATAGTAGGAGTGTAGATACCTACCTCCTGGGCAGACAACAGCGTTTGTGTGCCTGCAGTCTGGTACTGGATCCCATCCCTGCCATTGGAAGTTGGCAGTGTTGGAAGCAGAAGAGGAGATTGGGTTTGTACACAGGCTATAGCTGTGGTAGGAGAATGGAGAAACAAAGACATCAAGTGAATTTTGAGAAACCTTAACATGCCTCATGTTAAGAACGATGTTCTAAGTAAAATGATAAAAAAGCTGTTTGTGACTTTTTATGGTTTCACAGGCACATAAAAGGATAAATTGATGACAGGGAATAGTTTTGCACTAGGAAAAAAAAAACTAATCGAGATAACCTACAAGTCTTTATTATTTTCTATTATAATTGCTTTTTTTTTTTTTTTGAGCTATACGTCCTCTTTCTTAGAATAAAATAGTTTGTTGAATATTAAGTGATACCTGTGTTCATGTCTTCAAAGTTGCTTGCAAAATAAATGGACTAAATCATTTTTGCTGCAAAGGCTGTCCAATTAAAAACTACATTAAAAAAATTCATTGCACAAAGAAAAGTGTTGGAGATATACTGCTATTATTACTTTGGATATTTCCCATTTTGGATTCTGTTATATTGGAGATCTCTATGAAATTGCTTTGTAATTAAGTTATTTAAATTTCTGGTTTTCAAGTACCAGTCAGTTTTATGCTAACCTTTCTAGAATTCCTCTCCTGATTATATTAGCGTCTGGAATAAATTTCCTACTTTTTCAGCTGTCCATCCCAAAATGTATATTAGTTTTTTTTTTGTTGATTATATAGTTCCTTAGAAAAACATGAAAGAATTACAGTATTTTATACTTGTGAGAAAGTATAAAATATATTATTTGATGGTTTCAAACCGATCTGTTGGTGTGGTGTACTTGGTGTATTTGCATCTGTAGCACTGAAGAAAATACAGTTAGCACAGCAGAAAGTTTAACATTTTGCTTATTGCTGAAATAACTAAAAGTTTCAGTAGAAATTTTTATAACATTTCCCAAAACCTTAAATATATTGCAGGTAGAATATTTTCTGTACTTTGAATGTTACATGTACTGAGATTGACCAGGACCCAAGTTGAATTTAGACAGACTCTAGAAGCTAAATCTTTTGAGGCATAATAAATATGTAGCAGCTACTCTGGGATAGCTACTCTAGGTACCCAGAGCTGAGAGCAGCTAGAAATGTTAACCGCAAACTGATCATATAAATGCTCCCTGTTCTTCTTCTTATTTGTATTGTTGTCTGTTTAAGGCCACTGTTGAGCACAGAATACTGGGCTAAGCCTTCACCCAGAGGGTTGTTTTTATACTCTTACATTATTTTAGGAAACTTTTTTTTTATTTTGAAAAAAAATCAGCTGTCCATTTTTCTTACATGTTACGTGCTTCTGGGTAGTCCTAGCCCTAATTCTGGGAAGTTTCATATTTACTTCTGAGTGGCTGTATAGGGTTGTCCATACTCTACCAGCAAGCCAGACTCTACCAGCAAAGAAAGTTGTGTGTTAATTATTATTTGGAATATAGTAAGAAAAATGCCTTTAAAATTTCACTATTGATCTTTCTTACAGAGATCCAGATATAGAGCAGAAGTGGCAGATACAGAATTCTGTCATGAGTTTATAGATTTATGTTACCCTTTTATACAGTTTAGTGGGATACTACTCTTTCTTTAGAGAAGATGTCATAAAATACTAATATATGCTTTATCAATTCTTCTAGTATTTGGAAAAACAGCCTCTTATATGATTGCCATAGTAAAAGAGAATTATACCAAATGATTTTAATAATATGTTAAAATTTCTGAAAGCTCATACATAGTGTTCATAAATTACTCTCTCTGTATCTGAAAGACCTCAACATCTTCTCTGTCAGAAACCAGCCAACACCGTAGTGGGTGTATAACCAAGCTTTGTGTGAGTCTGTGCAAGCAGGAAACATTTTGTTGTCGTTTATCATTATTTTTATTATTAAAAGGCCATAACGCCCATCAGTCACAAGGAGGTACCTATCTACTTACCTACATATGTACATGGTAGGCCACACAGGCCACAGGCAGACACACTGAACACTCGCACAAACACAGGCAGCACCAATGGCCTCATCCTGCTCCCCTCTCTAGGTGAGGTCTAGGATGGAGGTCTACTAGTGAGAATACATGTATAGATCTGTGTGTGCTAAGAGGTTCCCCTCAGCTAACTCAGTCAGCCCAGTAGCTGCCCCCAGATGCCAGTTTCCCCATCTGCTGGCACCTGGACAGACAGGTCCCCAAGGCTCCAGCCCCACTCCAGTTTCTGGTATGGATCTCCTCACTCGTACATACACACAAACACAGGGGTGGCCAGAACTTCCCTGATCCCCAACAGCCAGCCAAAACCAGTGAGGTGTTAATAAACATTGTTTCAATATCATCAGGAATTGTAAAACCTTTGGAAAGAAGGGTGGAAGGGTTTGAGAGCACAAAAATGATCCGCATATGAAGGTGATCCCAAGGCAATTAGAAACAGAACAGAAAATTGGAATTGCTCAGGTGTCTTGGCGTTCATGATGGAGGAGCCTGGAGCAGAGTTGGAGTGCCAGCACCCTGGCACTCCAAAGAAGCACTGATATAGAAGTGCGGCACTGCTGGTGCTGCAGTAGTACCTGCTGCTTAAAGTTGTCATAATGCCAGGTAAACAGGATGTGTCAAATGCACCTTTACAAATGCCTCCAAGGACCCCGGGCTGAGGGTTGCAACCATATCTGTGCAAATACCTCTGTACAAAGGAAAGCAAATGTTGTAATCCAGATACATCTCACAGGTAAACACAGAGTTTCCCAGTCTTTTTGGAACCAGCTGTTAATATTCAGAAGCTGGTTAATGATATTACAAGGTATATTCTGAAATCAGCTTTGAAGCGTGTTCAGTCTTACTGACATCATTTTACATTTCCAAAAGTTAATATGGAGGAGCTCAAGACTTGTAGATGGCAAAAGGAAAACCGTTAATACTGATATTTTATCTGATACTTTATATATTAAATAATCTAAAAATTGAAAGGTGTTATGTTTTAAATAGCCTCTTGTTATTGAAATGTCATCTTAAAAGTAAAAACCTATACCATAATAACATTAGGACACTTTAGGGCATTTTTAGTGAACTACTAATTTTCTTTGGATGGCTGAAGATAGCTGTTTTGTTACCTTATGTCTCTGAACCTACCCAGGGTAGTAGTGGACTACCGAAACATGCCCTGGGGCGTCCTAAAAATACATAAATGGCATATTAAGATGTTGTTGGGGGAACAAAGTGGATATTGATACTCAGTCCAGGTATTGCTCAGAAAATTGTGTTGTTCTCACAGTCCAACCTGTGCTGATCAGTGCTGATGGGATCAGATTTACAGGTAGCAGGTAGGAGAGGGCATGTGTGTGATAAGAAACATTACTCCAGGCATACTTTCTTCTCCAGGTAATGTAATTTGCTGCATCAGAAATACTTGATATGATTTGCCTTTATATGAACTCCCTCCTTTTTCCAGTTTCCAAAAACTTTATGTGCTTTCTACAATATACGATATAGCTCAGTAAACTGAGATGACTAGAGGTATATAAAATACAATATTTATTTCAGAGTTAATTATATGTTTATTTGGAGAGAATTGGAGGAAATAGAACCTATGTGCATTCTGTGCTGTACATTTTGAACTCTACAAGATTATTTTTATTGGTGAAAATGATTATTTAATACAGCACAATTGAAAACCAGAAGTAGGATGCAGAATTCCAATTAATTTAATTTTGTCACTTTAAATCTACAATTCCCCTATGAAAATGGAAACTTTCAGTAAAGGAGTTTGTGAACATTTTGATGGAAATAAGTCAGGATTGAAAAGAAATATTCAGAAGACACTTCCAAAACTAAAGATGTCAAAAATCATTACATCTCAAAAAGTCACAGAAGACCTTAAAATTAAATTTTTATGCCTCACACATGGTGCAGTGTAAGTGAAAGTAAAAGAAATGCACAAAATGCATAGCAGAAGAAAGTCAAGTTTTCATTTGCCTATACTCACAATTAGGGACCAATTTTCAACAATTTTTGCTACCTTCAGCTCCAGATAAAGTCAGTGCAAATCTCACATGATTGCACTGCACCATTGAAAACCAGACCTCAGGAATCAGGTGCTGAAGTTCTCAAAGCGTAAGTTTTATCCATGAGCACCCCATTTAAAGTCAACTGGAGTTAAACCTCTAAGGGGATGTGAATTCAGCTGAATGCACAGTAGGAAGAAATGGCAGAGACTGAGAGGAATCTGAGGTAACTAATAAAATAACAGCTAGAGCTAGAGCTAGAGAAAGGGAGGGAAAGGAAAGTTACAAAGTCAAGAAGTCCGCAGAAACCACTGTGTGTCATGCAATGAAACACGGATGAGATGAAACTTTTTAAGAGTTGAAAGTATGAGCAGGAGAATACCACTGTAAAATAAACATAGGGAAGGAAAATGTAATCTACTAAACAGATCAAATGTTAAATTACCTATGAGTGGCATACTGTTTGCTACTTGGAAGAAAATATTTCTCTACATTCACTAGAAGATGGAGAATAAATATGCCTATTTACTAAAACACCTCCCACCTCTGGCCTTACTAGTATCCCCAAACATATACAGACAACTCAGCCATGCTAATTCTGCTGAAAATATTTTTCAGTGTTCAAGCAAGGATGTCATTTCTGTCCCCCTGCCAGCTGGCCCTCTGCTGATATATTGAAATAACCTGTCAACTGAGTGACAGCTGGCAGTAAGAGGACTTCTGGTGATGGAGCTGATTACTAAGCTTCATTGACAGAAATAAGTGTTTTTGCTCAGTCTTTCTCCAGCCTCCCTTCTGGGCAGGAGAACAAAGATAAATATTCATTGACAGATTTTCAGTTTAATGAGAGTACTCATCCATGTGGATTTTTTTTTTCCTTCTCCTCTCTCTTTTACTCATCTTTTTTTATTGGGAAGATTTTGGGGGCACAGCCTCTAGGTGCTGTAGAGATTTCCTTCTATGATGCTGTTTTTGTGCTATTGCTAGCATAATATTGTCAAGGTTATCTCATCCTTTTCACTGTGTTACTTAGAATTTTTTTCTATGTCTCTGGAACACAGAAACAGAGCCTGAATTGATATTTTTTCATGCTTTCAGACAAAAAATAATGTTTAATTATGCAAACTAAAATACAGCATATATTCACAGCCTTTGAAGACATGACAATACAATAGAAGATAAAAGGAAATGATCCACTCTTTGCCATTGAAAGATACTCCCAAAATGTGAAAACAGAAAGCTTGTACAGAAGGCTATGGCTGCAGTTGTCAGTGAAGCCTTAGAAATGCTAGATACCCTGTTTTTAATGACTTCAGTAGCTGATCTTGGATAAGGAAATCCATAGATACACAGATAATAATAATTAAAAACTCAGCAAAGCAATGTGTTTCCTTGGCTAAATATCATACTGGCAATCATTAAATCCCAAAAGGATACTAGTGTGCAATTTTGTGGATTTTCTTTCTCTAAAGCAATGTTCAATACTTTCTAAAACTGATTCTCTCGCATTCTTCTGTTACTTCAAAAAATTGGTTCATTCTTTCTTTTAGCAACGCTAGATTTTCTAGAAGTCATTCTAAAACTGAAGTGTCCATGCAAATTCTTCTGACTGAGGCGGGCAGGAGATAGCTGTATGCCCCTTACATCATGATGGTTTGCAGAGCGAGTTAGGGGTTATAGTTGCCCTATAGCAAGGGGCATGCTGCAATGCAGAGGATAAGCAGTTCTATGTGATGCTCAACTCCAAGGCAGTCTATGTGGCATAATATAAACTGAAGCGAAATGTAGCCTATGACTCTATTCCTGTAGTCTGTTTTTGTATAGCGTGTACTTGTGATGACTGAAATTTTCTTAGGTATTTTTTTAAATGAAAATTCAGGCTCAATTTTTAATTGACTGATATGGATTGCAGAACTAAAAATGAACAAAAAGGTATTATGACCTTAGTTTAGTATGGAAGAATTGTGTTATGCTGTAAGAGAGACAGAATGGGAAAATTACCGTTGTTTTATGGAATTCATCAGTGTGCAAAAATTTAATAGTGTAAATGAGAAAAAAGTATATTTGCTTTGTAAAATTATTTTCATGTCAAAAACAAAAAGTTATGAATTAAAAATATGATTGACTAATAGATGTAGAAGAAAGTATAATCCAGAAGAACATGTGTGTCAGGAAAGCCCCAGTCTTAATCTTGATTTAACATTAATTTATTATACAGCCTTTTGCAAGCCATTTTGCCTTTCTCTGTTTCCCTAAATAAGGATAATAACACTTACCTTAAACACCTTTATGGGGTATAATGAATGTTCATTAAATCATGCTTGTAAAGTATTCTGGTAAAGTATTACCGTTATTATTATTGTGAAGATAATCAAAACTCTGTGACCAAAATATTATAGAACATTGTCAACTGATATAAGAGGAGAGGGGATAACATCTGTCATTGGATCCTTAACTTCATACCCTTGTCAGATTTTGCAAGCAGACTTGGGATAACGTGATGTTTCTTATCTAGACATAGCAAGCTGAATAAAGAACAGATTGTCAACCTAATATATATCACAGTGGCCCCAGGCCAGAGCAAATCTTTACGGTCAATTTATGAATGCCTGAAAAATTTAACTAGGAATAAAGTAATGCAAACTGGCAACCTTAACTGTATTGTAATTTGCCAGTTTAAATTTTTTCTCAGTTGAATGAATCAATTCAGCAATAGTAGCACAGAATTAACTATATTCCTAAATTCTGAGAACATTCATCACTTTTGCAGTTAAAAGTAAAGGAACTTCTCACATATTTATTGTAAAAGTTCATTGCAATAAGTAATTATACTGAATGAACAATGGATCAGTATTGTCTCCAAACACCCTCAAGGAATATTTGAGTCTAGATCTGTGGTCCAACTTTAAATTAAACAAGCTTAGGCACACACATAGATACTTCAACAAATAATCTGAATGGATTTACTTTTAAGCTTCTCAAACAATTCACCATAAGAAGATAATAGTTTGTAAGAGAATTTAAAGATCAATGATATGTAATTGAATGTAATATATTTATCTCACTTAGCATATTGTTTCAGAGTAACAAGCAATCATATTTGCAGTCTTTAAAGTATCCACAGTTTCCCTCCTCACCACTCCATGAATTTATCTAAGAAATGAAAAGCTGTTCTGTTAGGTAGAAAGTCTTTTGCCTTCTGTCAATAGCATATTAATTATATTTATTTATTTATTGCTGTATGATGTTTTATAAAGAAGCCACCATCTTACATCAAAAGTCATTGAGCTTCCTGAAGTTAATATTGTTAAGTTCCTGAAGTTAATACTGGCAAAAAGCCCATCAGTAGATTGCATTAGCCCCTAATCTTTCCTGGTGGGAGAGGAGGCTATGCACATGGCTATTGATGCCTAGCTGGGGAATGCATGCACATAACAACCGGAAAATCACTGGAAATTTCACTCTCCTTCAATATATTTTCACACTGGCCACATTGTGGAGCTACAGCTAAATTAGTCAGAAACTTTTAGAGACATCCTGCCAGGTTCCCTGAAACAGCAGCATCTGAGCCAGTGCACTAGATAATGCACAGCGTGTGTGCAACTGCATTTTAATTTGATTATGGGAGACCTTTTTTTTTTTTTTCTTTAAAATCATATGATAGTATAAGCATCTTCTGTTATTTTTAAGATGGAGTGAAAATTTTCTTTGGAAAAACAAGATGCTCCTCAACTTTTCTCCTGACTTGTGCAGCTAGAGTTTGAGAATAAGGCATGTTACCATAAGCAAACAGTATTACAGCACCAGAAGAAGTCTGTCTTTTTGTCATCAGCTCATGCCCAGTGAAAGAGAATTAATAGTATCTGTCTCAATCACTATAGTTACTGAAATTGCAGTTACTGTTCTTAGTCAAACATTTACTCATTTTTAGAGAGGAATTAGGAAATTGTCCTACATATCTTAGGCGATTTTCTAGAATTGGTTGCCTGCTTTCTTCCTTCCTTCCTTCCTTCCTTTCTTTCTTTCTTTCTTTCTTTCTTTCTTTCTTTCTTTCTTTCTTTCTTTCTTTCTTTCTTTCTTTCTTTCTTTNCTTTCCTTCTTTCTTTCCTTCTTTCCTTCTTTCTTTCCTTCTGTCTTTCCTTCTGTCTTCCGCATTTCAATAGATGTGCCTTACTGAATTTCATAGGATGTACTTGAGTTCTTCAAATGTCTGCTTCAGCTTTCAGTAGAAGCCACTTCAACCTAAGAGGCCCTGGCTCAGTGGCCAGATTGTTGGCTGAAGTGTTAGCAGCTTGTGGAAACTCAGATCTTTTAAGAAATGCCAGGTGTTCATTTGTTTTCAGAAGATTCTGGGTTTTGATCTTGGGTGAAAAGAAAAAAGAAAAAAGAAAAAAGATTTTGACTTACCAGACAGGTTTTCTGAAGTATTTGCTGCACAAACTCACTTCTCCCCAAGATGACCACTTCAAAACATCTTGCTGCCTAAGCAAGTCCAACTTGGCTTGAAGTGGCCAATTTTGTAAAGGCTGCTACTGATGTAAAGAACCCAAAACATACAGGTTATATATTTTCTGTTGCCCTGTGATAGGACATAGCAGCTTCTTTTTGCTTTTTCTGTCTTCTTTCTTTCAAGAGTCTAGAATCCTTCTCAGAAGTCAGCAAAGTGTTTAAAGTTTGTGAAAACAAAGGGGGGAGCTCTTGCTGCACCAGCTGTGACACCAAGGCAGCTGTAGGAAAGCTTGTGCTGCTTATTTATGCCAAATAGCAGAAGGGGAGATTTAGAAAGGGTTTGGGAGTGATCTCTCTGGCCACTTCTCTTCTAACCCTTGCATTGTCCATGCAACTACTGGTGAAGTTAGTAATAGATTCATGCTTGAAATGACATTTTGGATGAGAGTGAGGTATGATGTACAAAACTGAGTTTTCCCTCTCTGCTGGATACCTTCCTTAATCTGATTTACTTGTAAAATCTATGAAGCATACAGAAATGGAATTGAAAGCACAAGTTATGATTTGGTGAGTTGTCATTTCCTTTTCAAAAGGATGCATTATCATAAACCTTGAGGCATGTTGTTTTCAGTACAGGATATATAATACAAGCTTATTTTCTTAAGCATATTCAAGTCGGGGTCTCAAGTTAATAAACTAAAAAATTAAAAATCATCATGATTTAAAAATTCATCTTGATAAATCAATCCACAGGTACATGGAAATTCATATTACTTTAGTGTAATTTTTCTGAGCGGTACATGGCAAATTTTAAATATACAACAGCACATATGCAAGTATTGCATCTAATTCCTTTTGTGTCTGCAGGCTGAAAATATAGCTCCCTTTTTAAAGACCAGACTGAGGAACAGCTAAATATTTGTGGTTTCGGAGACATTTACACTGCAGGACACAGAATGCCATCTATGTTTGTATGTTTACTCTTCAGTCCTGACAAGCTTTTAAATGTTTAATGTGAGAGGTATGTCTTCTGCCCTTAGAAAAAAAGCTTGCTTTCCCTTCTATGCCAGTTTCTTTAATAGCAGCAACCTCCTGAGCATTGGGAAGGTATTTTTATTTTAGAATACATATGCAGTATTTGTAAACTTGACTCTGAGTTTTCTCTGGGAAAATAAAGAAAAAATAAAGCTTTTTTTGTTGGTGTTGTTTTTGTTTTTGCTTAGATGCTTCTGTTATGATCCCGCTGACAACCTTGTCACTTTCTGCAGCTCCAAGAAGAGCCTTGTACTTTTTGAAATTTTCATTAGCTTTTGTCTGGCTGCCAAGATTTCTGCCACTGTAGTCTGGCGATGCAGCAGTAGTATCTTGTGCCACCAGCCCAGAGGCTCCAGATCAGAGGGAGAAGCTCCAGAATGGAGGAGCAGAGATACCAGCGTTCTTCTTTAAGTAAATTTTCATTGCCTGATTGGTTAGAGGGGCTAGAGGCAGAGCAGGGACTAACAGCTTAGTGCTGGCGTGGAGCCAGCCACAAAAACAAACAAACAAACAAAGCACCACCAACAAAACCTGCAGCGCACTGGATTTAACAGTGACTGGGACCATTTTTATTCTGTCAGAGCTCTAAGGAAGGAAAAAGTGGAAGACAGGAAGCCTGCTATTGGGAATGGACACAGTACATAGCATTGAATTAGGTATGTATTTAACTACCTTCTTGAAATGGATGAATGAAAAATACCAGCAGTGTTGTTGAGGACTATATCTGTATTGCATTCAAAGGTACGACACAATTCAGTGCTTGTGTATATACTGGACTGGTTTACAACCAGGATAGCATGGAGTTCAGGGTGTTGCAGTTACGTAGGAACCTGGGTGAATACTCAAGCTCCTGGCTGCAAAAGAACTACTACACTGTGTTCCTGTCAGGATTTCAGTCATCTGAGTCTGTATGAGCTGTAGACATATCTTTGCTTACACAAAGCAGTAGCATTCGCTTGGTTATTTGCTAAAAAACACCAAATGAAGATTGCCCTCCATATAAAGCCGTTATCACTAGTTGTTTTCAGAGTACTTTGTCATTCAGAGGAAATACAAGCCCTGTTCAGAGCAGCACTATGACCCTGTTTGAACAGGACAGCACGAGCGGTAGCTGAGGAAATGACATGTACAGTCATAGTGCTTTCATCTGTAGGTTATGAGGAGTAGCAGTATTGTTACTAATTGCCTTGCACACGGCATAGACAGTGCATACTTGGGGAAATTACTCTTATTAAGGACACTATCAGTAAGTTCACTTCAATTTTTCTGTATTTTTTAAAACTTTTTTAGTTTTCAATGTTCCTCTGCAAAGACTGCCAGTCCAGGGTTTTGTGTATATCCATTTTCAGAACACAAGAAAAAGCAGGTACAAAACAAATTTGATCAAGCCAGCAGCTTTTTGCTTTCCTTCCAGCCACAGATGGTACTCATTAGCAGTGAACTGACTTTAAGAATTTCCCACTGCATCCCTTCTTTTTCCCAACAGAAATTCCACACCAGAGCTGGCTTGAGAAGATGGGCTGTGCAGCCTGTTTGAAAGATTATGGGGTGTGTTAGATCCAGAAATAAGAGGATAATTCCAAAGGGAAGGGAATCACATGTATGACTCTGCCTTGGCAGCCAACTCTTTTACATATACAGGGAGTCCATTGCTTATAATAAGAGTACTGCCTGAACAGAGGACAACAGCAGTCTGCCAAGTAAATTGCAGGACATTAGGGAATTTATAGATAAAAAATGAAATTCTATCCTCTACCCAAACCCCAGGTTGTATGTGTTTAAATATTCTTGTAGAAGCCGATGTGTCTCCCCTGCTGATAGTTCTCTTTTTTGTTTATTCACAGAGATTGCTCATTTGGTATTCAAAATCCAGAAAAAAAACGAATTTAACTTATTATTGTGTTCTATACAAGTCACTCAGTTCCACAGTCAGATGAACTATGCTTCTATAAATAAATGTTTCCCCTCAGAAAGTGGAAGGAGAGGCTGCGCTGGTATTCACTCCCGGTTGTCCTGCCTCCCTGTTGGCAATGCCCAGTGCAGTCCGACAGAAGAAGGCAGGTAAAGTTCTGGTCATTGGAATCTGGAGCAAAATAAAGTTTTGATATTTTTCACTGGATTTTCGGGAAAATTAATTGCTCCTGGCCAAGCAGAACTTCTAGTCACACAAGCAATATATATATATGTATTTTTATGCATATATATGTACGTATTTATTTTTTATACATGTATATAAAGTAAGTAAAGTAAATAGTGTTCAAGAATGGTCCTAGGCATTGAAAAATTATCATTACCATTGAGTTGTTACAACAGTCTCTGGAAGAGTTTTGATTTGTGTCAACTGGCACTTTCCCAAACAATTCCCAGGCATAATTTGGGAGTTAGAAGGTTCTAGGCACTGTTCCCAGTAAGCAGTATACTGCAGTCACCCAGTTTTGAAGGCTAAGAGATTTTACTAGCATAGCAAGGGCTGTTCCACACCTGTTTATCTTGGTGTCAGGGAATGTTTATAGCACACAAATGTCAATTAATATAATACAGACAGATAGATCAGGTATACCAGATAGTGAATTGAAATAATTGGGTTCTATGTAGGTTGGATATTTACCATTTCAGAGTAATTATCTTTCTTTCAGTTGTCCATCTCCCAAACTCACATTGTCTTTGCTGGAGAGTTTAGCATTTAGTTTTCTTTTTTGCATTAAAGCAAATGATTACAGTGTATTCTAAGTTGGATACATCTAAACAGATGCATTCTAAATTAGATGCTAAACTGAGACATGGCAACACATGATGACGCCAAGCTGTGTGGTGTGGTCGACACACTAGAGGGAAAGGATGCCATCCAGAGAGACCTTTACAGGCTTGAGAGGTGGGTCTGTGCGAACCTCATGAAGTTCAACAAGGCCAAGTGCAAGGTCCTGCATCTGGGTCAGGGCAATCCCAAGCATAAATACAAGCTGGGTGGAAAATGGATTGAGAGCAGCTCCGAGGAGAAGGATCTGGGGNGGGCTGGAGGACTTTTCCTATGAAAGACAGGCTGAGGGAACTGGGGTTGTTCAGCCTGGAGAAGAGAAGGCTCCGGAGAGACCTTATAGTGGCTTTTGAATACCTAAAGGAGGCCTACAGGAAAGACAGGGAGGGACTCTTTATCAGGGAGTGTAGTGATAGGACAAGGGGTAACAGTTTTGAACTAAAAGAGGGCAAATTTAGATTAGATATAAAGAAGAAATTCTTTACTATGAAGGTGGTGAGGCACTGGAACAGGTTGCCCAGAGAAGCTGTGGATGCCCCATCCCTGGAAGTGCTCAAGGCCAGGCTGGATGGGGCTTTGGGCAACCTGGTCTAGTGGAACGTGTCCCTGCCCGTGGCAGGGGGGTTGGAACTAGGTGATCTTTAAGGTCTCTTCCAACCCAAAGCATTCCATGATTCTATGATTCTAACATCATATGGTAGTAGCAACCATGTTGTCAGAATTAGAAAAGACAAAATCTTTTTTTCTCCTTGTATTAGTGATACAGAGAACACAATTGCATGATATCAAATTGATGTTGTATGTTTAGATTAATGAGCTCCTTTTGCCTTGCATGTTTTTGTACTGCACCCATCTTTTTGTTTTTTGAGGTACAGGCAGCAACAGCTGAGTAACTGCCCACATCTGGAATTTGCTGCAAAATGCCATGGTTGCTATCTCCAGGCATGTTCCTGGATTTCCTTTGGGAATGATCATGCAGAAGAGTAAGAGGATGGACAGTGTGCCCTTTTGTCTCACCTCATAAACATTTGCAATTCAGACAAATACTCACTGCACTCAAGAACTCTGGTGCTTGTGTAGTCAGTCAGTATAGTTGGGCAGCCATATATATCTATTAGCTGATTTGTCTTCCCAATACTTCAGTAAGAGAAGGACAATATTACTGCCAGCCTACAGGTGGAAAACTGAAACATCAAGAACTTAAGATATTTTCCCAGATCCATACAGCTGTGCTCTACGTGCTAACATGCTTCTGGGATCTAAACAAGAGTTTAAAGGAAAGTGTCTGGTACATCAGTTCTCTTCTTCAGCTACAAAATCTTCTGTCCATTCAAATACTAGGTTCTGGTCTAACTTCCTGGCCTGAGCCTCAAGTGCACCTTTGTTTGCACACCTTGCAATACAGTGTTGGTGGATGTAGTGCATTACAGGGGCTCTGTGCACCTCTTTGCAATGGAGGCACTCAGCTGAGCCTTAGATTTCTTGTTCTAGTCCTTAACCAAATATTCTTGAGTTTCAACTCCTCAGTTTACTGTTTCAGTTTTCTCCCTAAATACTTTCTTTACTGTTTCTAATAGAATAATCAAATTATTTGTAACTTTCCGTAAACTTTATGCTGCAGTGACCTTCAGATCCCGCTGAGATGGCTTTAGTTTAGTGCCACCCAGGTAGATTACAAATATCCGACTTTTCTTTTTTTTTTTTTTAATGTATTTTCATCCATAAAAGTTTCCTGCTTCCACAAGTAATGTTCTGTCTGGATGACCAATTCTCCTAATCTATCCTTGGGGAATAAAGTTGTTAGCTCTTCTTCTGTCTGGCTAGTGGTCCTTCCCAGCTAGGTTACGGTCCCTAGCACACAAGAAACCCAGGTGTTACACTGACAGTCTGAAACAACCATTCTATAATGTATACTAAAATTGCTTAAATTCCTGCTAACCTGCTTCCAATCTCTTCCTCGCAGTCCAAATGACCTAGGCTGCCCATATTTTACATCAGTTCTGTAATCCACAAATCTTTGGGTGACTCCTATTTGGACATAATCACAGTGGACCATCTGCTTCAGTGTTACATTTTCATAACACACAGGAACCATGAATTTTCCAAGTTATAATAAGGTACACCATCATCAAAAGGACTCCATACACTCCATACAAATATACTTTTCCATTTTCATTTCAATGTAGCTTGAGCAAATATTTAAAGTGGATTTATGTTTAAATGTCAAATCTCCAAGATGTCTAAGATGATGCAGAGTGGTTTCCCTGGCTAGCAGGTGAACACCAGAGGCACTGTGTTGGTGCCTGTTCCTGGCCTGATGGCACTGGCATCTTCCTGAATACTTCCTAACAGTAGGATATCCAAAAGTGTCAGATATCTTATGTACTAACTAACAAGTATTTATCTCTGATTTTAGAAGTCAGATTCATTTGACATTAAATGTCTACCATGTAGAAATTACATAAGGAGACTAGCTTACGTATGATGATTTATAGTCTCTGGGAAGACATAAGCTTTTCTACACCACATATATACTCAAAAATATATTACGCCAGTATAGCATAGTGCTGAAACTTATAGCAATTTAACTTTTACATTGTTGGAACAAGACTTGGGACACTTTTGTCTTGTGTGATGCACCAGTCTCCCAAGGCATGGCTGGACATACTTCTGATAATTTGGAGTTAGCAAAGGTGGAAGGACCATTCGGAATAGACAGTCTGCATATAGGCACTTGTGTCTTGGAGCTCAAAATAGCTTTGTCATATCTCATTTCTTCAGATCTAACTAGTAGATACTGGAGGAACTATTTCTTTAGTAGGAAGAACTGTGATTAGAGCTGCCTAGGTACACTTTACTATTCTCGTATAGATAAATTTCTGCAGTACTGTTCAATGTACCTATTTTAGATGTCTATCTTAGGCTTAGTTAAATTGAGCTTGAAAATATGCTATACATATTTAAATACTTTGGTGATGTGAGGTCACATGTATCATCTTTAAAAAAAAAAAAAGAATGCAAACTATATGGTATGCAATGTCCTTGCATTTATTAAGAAATATTTTATACTTAAACTTAGCCTGAAATATCACAGAATCACAGAATGTTAGGGATTGGAAGGGACCTTGAAAGATCATCTAGTCCAATCCCCCTGCCTGAGCAGGAACACCTAGATCAGGTCACACAGGAATGCGTTCAGGCGGGTTTTGGATGTCTCCAGAGAAGGAGACTCCAAAACCTCTCTGGGCAGCCTGTTCCAGTGCTCCATCACCCTCACTGTGAAGAAGTTTCTTCTCACATTTAAGTGGAACCTCCTGTGTTCCAGCTTGCACCCAGTGCCCCTTGTCTTATAATTGGATGTCAAGGAAATGAGCCTGGCTCCATCCTCCTGACACTCCCCCTTTACATATTTATAAACATTAATGAGGTCACCCCTCACGCTCCTCTTCTCCAAGCTAAAGAGACCCAGCTCCCTCAGCCTGTCCTCGTAAGGGAGATGCTCCACTCACAATATTCGAGTATGCAGTCTCACCAGGGCAGAGTAGAGGGGGAGGAGAACCTCTCTCAACCTACTACCCACCCCCCTTCTAATACACCCAGGTCATGGCAGCACAGCCTTCTGGCATGTCAGCCACTCCTCCCAGTTTTGTGTCATCAGCGAACTTGCTGAGGGTGCACTCTATTCCCTCATCCAAGTTGTTGATGAATATATTGAATAGTACTGGTCCCAGCACTGACCCTTAAGGGACTCCACTAGATACAGGCCTCCAACTAGACTCCATCCCATTGACCACAACTCTCTGGCTTCTCTCCTTCAGCCAGTTCACAGTCCACCTCACTACCCGATCGTCCAGACCACACTTCCTCAGCTTAGCTGCAAGGATGCTGTGGGAGA
>VXAA01007428.1:68461-85669 GCA_013399115.1 Anseranas semipalmata | reverse complement strand
TAGAGTGGTTGTAACTCCTCCTACAGATAATGTTTGATTTCTACAGATTTTACAACCATGAAAATGAAGAATTTGATAAACAGCTGTTGAACTTCTAGCATTTTACTCCATGTTCATCTGAATTGTTTAAAATGACTTTCAGACACTTACATTTACATACTTTTTCAAAGCATTATTCAATCTATATGATATCCAGCTTCAAGAACCTCCTGAATCATATTTGTTAAAGACTGGAAAATAGCTGTTGCCAAAGCTATACTTACATCATTAATCTCTTTAAGAATTTAAAATATAATTGAATGTTTACAGTAAAACGATCCCATATAATAATACAATTTTAAGAAGTCCAAGTACAGAAATATCTGTCTTCCATTCAAATGTATAAATATTTTGATTTGGGTAGAGTATGCTGGTTATGGTCAGTTTGTGGCAACTGTATGGATCTATGGGTATTTAGAGATTTTGGAATTATGAAATAGTTGCAGACTTTTTCATATACTTGCATCTTCTTTTTTTTTTAATATATACATTTATTTCCTCTTTGTTGTTTTGCTGTATATTTCTTGTTTAATAAATAAATTAAATGTCAAACAAATCTGGACAGAAAATTTTCTAAGAAGTCACCTTTCACAATTTACTGACTGAGGAAGTTTCTTCCTAAAAAAAAGATGATTCTTGTAATGTGATCTACATCAGCAGATTTAAATATTACGTAGCAGCTTTGATCATCTGAATTTCAGAAAGCACAGCTGCCTCTGTTTCACAGAGGACATGAGGACAGTTTGACCAACAGAAGTGTCAGTTTGCAGCATGAGTCTGCCCCATACAGTAACTGCAACCTTCACTTTGTAGTTTTTAAGGTTACAAGATTATGTTGCACTTTTGTCCAGTTCCCTAATCAAAGGTTAACTCCTTTTTAATCTCAACATTTCCTGAGTTCTTCTGCTTTTTCACAAACTTTATTGTGCAAATGGGTACTTCAATGCTTTTTTCTCAATATTCCTCCTTACCAAAGACTTTGTCTGAATTGTCCAACTATATAATCATTTTTGTATGCTTTTTGAAGAACTAGCCAGTGTATTTTGGAGGATGTTTTTATTTTCTGTAGGCACAGAATGCAGCATGTTCTTAATGAAGCCAGTCACCTCACATTTGTGCTATACTAAATTTTTGTACATGCATGTGTACTGGGTCTGGCTGGGATAGAGTTAACTTTCCCTGCAGCAGCCCATATAGCATTGTACTCTGCACTTGTAGCTAGAACAGCACTGGTATCACACCAATGTTTTGGCTACTGCCGAGCAGTGCTGGCACAGCACCAGGACTCTCTCCAGACCCCCCAAAGCCAGTAGGTGGGGGTGGGCAAGAAGTGGGGAGGGGACATGGCCAGGGCAGCTGACCTAAAGCAACCAAAGGGATATTCCATACCATATGGTGTCACACTCAGTAATAAAAGCTGGGAAAGGGAAGGAGAAGGGGGGGCTCTCGTTGTGAAGACGTCTGTCCTCCCGAACAACCGCTACGCGTATTAAGGCCCTGCTTCCCAGGATGTGGCCGAACACCGCTCGCTGATGGGGAAGTAGAGAATAATTTTTTCCTCTTTCCCCTCTGTGCTTCCGCGCGGCCTTCGCTTGTTCTTTCCTTTTTTTCTTTAATTAAAACTACCCTTATCTCAACCTGCGAGAGACCCTGTTTCCTTACATCATACTTTCTTCTCCTCCTCTTCTTTGAGGAGGGGGAGTGAGAGAGCGGCTGTGGTGGAGTTCAGCTGCCCGGCAGGGTAAAACCACTACAGCATGCATCAGCTGAGTCTCTGTCTCTTTCAGCAAATTATCCCAGTTGCTTTGAATCATATGAGCTGGAGCTCTGACAGCTGTTTACATCTTCTTTCACAATATAAAGTTAAAAAGAAAGAAAGAAGTTTATATATGTTAGTACCCTTTTCTTTTATAATATATATTCCAGTTGCATATACACATCTGATCAAAAAACTTCAGTAAAAGCTGTCCAATCTGGGAAAATTTAGCTGTTTTCTTCGTTGCTTTGCTGAAGGAAACAAAAAAGCCTGTTTCGTATCTCAATCTCAAACAGTTATAAAAGAGGGATGTATTAAGAAAGAACTCACTTCTTCATAGTAGCATGATATAAAGAAATTGAATAATTCACTTAATAACTATCTGAATATTCTTTTCTACTTTGATGGACTTAAAGATGTAATGTGCAGGAATTTTTTCATTTCCACCAATTTTGACAAAATATTAGTCATCATCGTCATCACTCTATAAGGAAGTACAGGGCAAAGGTAGAACAGCTGGTATCTCCAGCAGTGTTAAGGCCTAGATAGCTCCTTTAGGTTGAAGCTATAGGTAGCAATTCTTTGTGTTATACAAAGTGTATTTAAAGAAAAATATTACCTTTGCCTGCTTGTCAGTTTTGGAGATGTGTCTCTATTTCCTTGTACTCTCTTTTAAAAGCCTTTTTATTTAAGAAAATTCTTGCTCAGCCTCACAGATTCCATCCCTACATCTCCCTCCATAGTGACTGAAGGCTGTAAGAACCTTTAATAATTCCTGAAAACACATCCTTGCGAAGCCAATCATTGAGTGAGATCCAAGCCTAGGAAACCCACCTTCCTTTTTGAAAAAACAGGGTACAATAAGGCTTCAGTTTTGGAGCTACTGTGACAAACAAAAGTAAGAGGCATGGAATTGGAATAGGCAACCTGGATCACTGTACACTTTTACTGTCAGCAGAAACAGGGCTATATTAGTTCTTTCATAATCTTAATAAGTTCTAGTTTAAAATGAATTGGTCTTTTTTTTCCCTGTATTTCATGGTTGGAATACTGTTATGAACCCTGTTTTACTAATGGTTAATAACATTTTGGGTTAAGTTTAAATGTTTTCATTCTCCAATTTGTAATTATTTTTTTCTTTTACCAACATTTTCCTTCTGTTTAAATAATTCTCTCTGCCTAAAGAGATAACTCTAACATCCTCTAGGATTTTTACTACTTCGATCTTAGATTGTTTCCAAGATCAAAAAAATAAATTCTTCTCAGTGTATGTTTTGATTTGGTGGTATTAATCCTTACATCATCATCCCGACACCCATACTGTAGCACTGTTCTCACTGGAATTTCTCTCTCCAACATGGTTATGATATTTGGTGCTGTACACAGTTTCCCAGAGAAGAACTTTTTACAATGACATTTTTTCTCCTCTATCTTCTACTGTTAAGCAGTAGAATAAGGCATATTAAGCATATTGTGAAATAACTATGCATGGATATAGTATATATTGGCCCATTTCTCCAGGCTATAGGAATGCCTCTGAATTGCAGCCCTGCTTTTCAGCAGATTGACTGCTCTCCCACACCTTGACATCATCCACAAACTTGCTGAAAGTGCATTTATTTCCTTTTATTTCTAAGGTCATTAATAAAGCCATTAAACAACATCAGTTCCACTATTGACTCCACTGAAGTAATTTCCAATTAAACTTTGTTCTACTAATCACAAGTCATTAAGCCTAGTAGTCCAGCCAATTTTACATCTATGTTATAGTCCATTTATCCAAACCATATCTCACTAGCTTGGCTATAAGGATACCATGAGAGACCATTTCAAAGCCTTTGCTACAGTCAAGTTATACACCATTCCTTGCTCTCCCCTCATCCACAGAGCCAGTCTTCTTATCAGACAAGACTGCCTGGATGGTCAGGCACAATCTGCCCTTGGTATATCTGTGCTGACTATTCTCAGTGGTACTGTTCCTTTCTCACATTTCTAGCCATACAGAAAAAGAGGTTACACATATAATGATTTTGGAAAGTTTGACTTTATAAACAGCTTATATTGTGGTTAGTAATAAAGAGTGTTAAATTTATTTACATAATTTTATTTAAGAAAGTACAATCTCAAAGCAAGGAGAACACTGCAGTGACATTCGTTCAGTCATGTTTCAGATGTCTTGGCAAGCACCTACCTTCCTCATCACACATTGTACAGCAGACAGTACATTTCCAACTTCACTAAAATGCAGTTGAAGAGTATCTACTGAAAATGAACTAGTGACTATGCTTGAATTCAGGGTGATATTTCCAGAAATAAACAGTTACAGGTTTTGCAGTGCAAAGTATATCTTGAACAAAATTTTAGTGACAGGTGAGATAACAGAATTCCCCAGGGGACATAATGAAGGCTAAGAGGGCCTTACATATTCTTGGTTTGACTGACATGAAAGGAAAGAAAAAAATGTAAAACAGAATCCAAAACAGATCAGATTGCATTTATTTAATCTTAAAATAAAGATAAGTGAGTGGAAGAGGAACCTTTCAAAGGCCTGAATGATCTATGAATGTGAAAGCAACGCAGGGCCATGCCCGAGGGTATGCATTACAGTGCTAGTCTTTTCTTGGCATTTGTCAGGTAAGACTGTTTTGTTGGGATAAGCTCAAGTGAGAGACGGTCTGCTGAAATGATATACATGATGTAGCACAACAGTTTACGGTTCACAAGGCTTTGGACAGAATCGAATGAAATTAACGATCTACATGTGAGGGAACGTTTTGTATTGTGCAGTAAAATTAAAGGAAATAATTTGGTTTGCAGAGCATGGGAGGGGAGTTTGTTATAAGCTTGAAAAACTGATTCGGGGCCTGATTCAGTTTCTGCTGAACTGGTGAGAGCCATTTATTTTATTTTAGTCAAGGGGGATCTGATCTCCAGTGGCTAAGCTATTAGTAGTCTAGTCACAGTCAGTGAAATAAACATGTTAATTAATATCCAGGGTAGCAGCTTCACAGATTGAATTGGATGTATTTAGGAATGCTTTTAGTCATGTCTGTAGGTGGCATCAGTGTACTGTATGCAAGGCAAAAATAATTAATTATGCTGATAAATCTTGCTTTCCTGACTTCTGTTACCAAGTAATCAACCTGGAGAGTTGAGAAAGTGCTCTAGCATCCAGGATACCAATTTTCTGATGCAGATGCAAGGCAACAGGAAAAGTAATCCATTCTTTTTTCCCTTACAGATAAGCATGGCCTCCCTTCACATTGTTGGTGTCAGCATTTTTCATAAATGTTGTCTAGCAAGCACCCAGAGAGAGAAATTTAACACTCATTGATTTTTCTCATGTTGGGTTGTAATGGCAAAATCTTCCTGGATTCTGATTTACAAAAAGCTGAAAGTAGACTTGTTGCTCTAAACTAGAATCCATACAAAATGTTTATAGAATAAAGCAAAGAAGAAAGGCTGTTTCTGCTCACCCTCCCAAAAGTGAATGTCTTTTACAAGTAAAATATCAGTGAAAAATACATTCAAGCGAAGCTTTTAACAGTAGACATTATGTCTACTGTTAGTAGACCAGTCACTATCTGCACTTTTGACCTGCAGTGCAACAATGAAAAGATTAGCAAGCTTTAAAATATGCTGAAACATGCCCCTTAACCTCTAAGGGCATTGAACATATGACCCCTAAAATTGTAACTTACAAAAGTGTACACAAATGTGCAAATCATCTTAACCATGTCTTACAGTATGGTAGCAGCACTGTGAGATGTGCAGGCCAATTTTTTCTTAGGGAAAGGACAGGCAGTTCAAAATACTTTTATATTAATTGGATTATTTGGACAGTCTTCTTAAACAACCCTGTAGGCTTTTCAGAGTTGGATTCACAATATCATCATTATTCTGTATTAGACTGAAGGCAGTTAGAGCACACAATTAATAGCAGATAGTTAGGATCAAGGCCCTTTGCAGACTAGTACACCAAGGTATTTACACCCAATGTAGTAAGAGCAAGGAGCCAAGAGGCACTGGAGAAATCCTCTGAGCTGCAGGCCTGTACTCGAATTTTTTCCCTCCCTTTTTCCCGTCTGCGTTGGCCCTTTCTAGGTGCATAAACCTCCTGACCAGTATTTGCATGGTGATCTACCTATCAGTTGTATGCATGAGGAGGGTGAGCAGAAACTACCGTTTGATTTTGGGTATGCTGCTGTGTAACCAAAGGAGAAACACCTGTAGGCAAAAGAATATTTACTCAAGTACTAGCATGTGACCATTCTTGCTGTGTAACTTTTAGAGGGCTTCCCAGAATAGTTGAGGCATTATGCTTCCAGAAGATGCCTTGGCACAGTCACAGGGCCAGCATGACCAGGGACTGATCTACACCGATGGTATGGGCAAGGCCACCTCACCTTATGCTGTATGGGGCTGCATTATGGTACTTTTTCTCAGGAGCAGGGATAGGCCATGGTCCAGTTTATTTACTGGTAGAGGGATAGTCAGATGACTGGGACTCCCAGGTGCCCTCAACTGCATCAAGGAGTACATACTTTTCTCCTAAATCCTTCAAAGGCATTCAGTAAATCTAGTTGTCATAACTAGAATAAAGTCTAAAAGGTAGAAATGTAGGTATCTCTAATGGCACTAAACTCTTATGTTTAGAAACTTATGTTTATTCAACTTAATCAAACCCCAGCTAGTCAGACATAAGAACATATGTCTGGAAAAGGTCTACAGTGTAATGAGCCTCTGCTCCACACTGCCACAAAAAGCAAAATCACATCATCACAGCTGTATGTTTAATATGCTCTGTGCTCTGAGCAGTTAGGCTGTGTAATTCTTCTGCTCTCTTGAAAAGGTAATTTCTTCTTTTTTTTTCTCATTCAAATTACTTCAAAGAATTTACCCTCAGCAAATAAAAGCTTACTAAAACATAGTACAACTGGTGCTTTTTTCACTTATTTACACTGATGTCTATAGGCATTCCTGTACCTTTAGCTTTTCTAGTTATCCACCATTTTGATTAATCTCCTTTGCAGACATGGACTTTATTATTTCTTTTCAATAACAAATACTCAATATTGTAATATGACTTCAGTCATAACCATGACCTGAGTTTACATGGCATCCGTCACTCTGAATAGGTTATGGTGACATTTTGTGCTATTTTTGGTGATTTTTAAAATAGCTCCCTCAAGCAGTAGAACCTTTGGTAAGTTTACCTCTTCCAAGTGAACTTGATTGTGTTTGTTCCTTTTCCTATACTAGGGCTAAACAATATTGTCTAGTGCTAGAATTTTCCATTTATGCTTTCCTAGAGTTTTTACCATCCTGAAATGTCTGAATTGCTGGGGCAACTTTAATCTGGTCTTGCTTTTCCCTTATCTGGCAGATAAGATAAATGACTATAATATATCAAGGTTGTAGTAGAAGGTAAATTAATTCCAAATAGTCAGCATTTGCTGATTGAAGTGAGGTGACGTAGACTCTATTTATTTTTTTTCATTGTACCTTGCAGATGTTTAGGAGTTTTTGAAAACAAATACAATACCATTTTCTCTTGAGAACTGTAAATATACCTGTTCAGTGTAGTGTCAACAAATGCCCAGTGGCTTATACAGAACACCAGCTGTGCTATATAAATTTGTAATAAGTAATTCAGGGACAGAGATTGCTGCAATCTTCACAGAAAAAGAAGAACAAACAATGAAAGCAAACAAACAATTTCCATATAATCCCTATATACACTCCAGCATAATGGATACATATTCCAGTCGCAAGTTCTAGAACATTAGAAGCAAAAAAATTACATGTCAATTTCTTTTACATTTTGCTTTTACATTTTGTCTCAGCCTTAACCTGCTTGCAGCTATCAAAATGCTGTTGTTCTGGAAGCTGCCTGTTTTATTCACACTCAAGATATTAAGAATGTCACCATTACAGAGAAATAGGGCCTTCAGTCACATCTGCCAGGCTGTGAAGCTCATAGGGGATTTCCCAATACATTACTTCCATATTTTCCATATAGCACTCTCTTGCTCAGGTTTCTATTTAGCAGCTTTATTCACATCACACTTCTTCTCTGTATCCTGAGATAAAGGACTGCTTTCACAAGAAAGTAACCAAGGTGCTAGATCTTTTCCTTCCTAAAAAATGGAATAGAATACACTCACAACAAACTAGTTTAGCTAAGTAGAAAGAATTTGCTGTAACGAGTGGACCAGATTTTCACTTGGTGTAAACTGGCATTGTGGGTTTACAGCAGCAAAGAAACTGGCCCATGTTTAGAAAAACTCTCTAAAATATAGTTCCAGATTGATAATGACACAGTAAATTAATAAAATAGCTTACTAGGGTCACTAGATTTACACGTCTAATTTTGCCCCAGTCCTTTATTCTGCAAAGATCATTTTCTTAAGTTCATCCATTTGGTGTGGTCTCTCTTCCTTGGTCTGCTTTCATGTCAGGTCCACTTGTTCTATCATATTTCAGATGATACATGTGCTCATTAGTGCTGATGTGGAATTCTATAGCAAAATTGAGTATGCTGATTCTAGCAGAATACCAAAATATTTAAATAAAACATATCTGGCAAGCTGCTTGAAAAATTAAAACTACCAATGTCTAGCTCTGTTAATATGTCCATGGTTGGTCTCTCTCCCTGACCATACCAATACCTTGCTGATGGCACAGGCACTTCAGGGCTTCAGAGCTCAGATCCAGGCTGCATCCTAATTAAGCCTTGTGAGAGAAACCAATGCACCAGTTCCCTCAGAAATAAAACCTGAAGATGTTACCCAAACAGGCACAACGGTAAGCTCAATCACATGAGTCATGTGGATGGGCTGGGCCCTGGACACGCTGCAGGAGGTAGGTGTGGACACATCCTCCCATGGGAGCTCTATGAAAGGTCAACTATTATGTAGATACTCAGTCGCAGAGTGAAAGAAAAGAAAATATGAATTAGGATTGAGGGGACGTGCATTTCATTCACTGTTTAAAAACATTTTATAATTCATACTTATTTATGTTTATATTTTTATGTATTACTTCTGTAACTTGTGATTATTTTTATTTCTCAGCATTATCTTTCAGAAGTAAGCTAATTTTTTGTCTCAGTCTTCAGATGTTGAGCTCAACTTTAATAAAATATGATGAGGTAGCAGTAATACAAAGAAATTTCTCAAGTATAGTGACTATCTCTGAAGTCTGGTTTAGATAATGCTGTGGTTAGTATTATCAAGCTTTTTTTTTTTCCTGTAATACTTGCTAAAGGACAGCATCACATAAAACAAAATCTGTGTTAATGCAAGTTACTGTTGAAATATTATCTTGTTACATTTTGAGAAGAAAAGAAGCTTTACAGGTATTCTTGTCAGGAATACACTCATCCTTTGAACATCTTCCCTGGCATGAATAGCTTTTTAATTTAATTGACAGATCAAACTGCACATTTACCAGTGGAAAAGGTTACTGTACATCATATAAATTAAAGTCCATCTAGCAACTTGTTTAAGGATGAAGTTTAGTACTAAGTTTATATAGAATTTTGAAAATTAATTATTTCAGCTGACATTAATGTTCCAGCTATATGTAAATTATGCATTAGAATGTAACTGCAGAACAGGGAGAGATCAACTCTTCAATTTTAGCTGAGCATAAATTACATTTACACTCACTAAACGTCCCTTTAACCCTGCCAGAAATGTGTAAATGGCCTTCAGTTTAAATGAGAAACAGACCCACTATAGAATTTTGCCATAAAGAAGTCAGAGCTTTGCTTTTTTTTTGTTTAATTTTAGAACTTAAAGGTAAATATTTCAAATGAGGAACTAAGTATACAAACACTGTTGCTTGTTAAAGGGGTTTACTTACATATTAAACATATTAAAATATTATACATATTATACATATTAAAAATATTTAAAATATAACCTTTAAATATTGTCTTGCACTGATAACTAAGCCTTTTCATGTTCTTTTTCATAGAATCATCATAGAATCATAGAATGGTTTGAGTTGGAAGGGACCTTAAAGACCATCTAGTTCCAACCCCCCTGCCATGGGCAGGGACACCTCCCACTAGACCAGGTTGACCAAAGCCCCATCCAACCTGGCCTTGAACACTTCCAGGGATGGGGCATCCACAACTTGTCTGGGCAACCTGTTCCAGTGCCTCACCACCCTCTGAGTAAAGAATTTCTTCCTCATATCTAATCTAAATCTACCCTCTTTCTCCCTTATTAATTTATGAAATTTAACATTATTATGGAAAGATTATTTTAAGATAGTCTTTCTCTTTTAGGAAACTCGTATATTATACAGCACTCTGAAAGTGTTTATTTTGAAACTGAGAAAGCCAAACTGAGTACTACAATACTGCATTGTAATACGTAATGATGGAATTAGAAGTTCCTCGGAAGCCTATCAAGTGGTAATTGAAATCAGTCAGGAGTTATTTTTCTTACACAATTTTAATGGAAGAGAAAGCATCGTTTTTGTTGCAAAGATTAGAGCAATTTAAAGTATGGCTTTTCCCTTTGATTCAAGTTTGTGCCCTAAGGGCCACACTGTTTTGTTTCTTATCTCCATGGAAAGAATTTATATATCATGAAATGGCAGAGTAAATTGTGAGGCAATTTCAGTGTAGGACAGAAAGTGCATCTATTGGTCACATAAATCCAAAAGAAGTAGTGTCACTGTTGGCTTATTGGGTAGAAAGACTCAGAGAATTCATCTTGATAATTGCAGTCCTCATATCATAATAGAGTGAATATATTCATTTAGAAGAAATCCAAATGTTTCAAAAACTCTTGTCAGAGTTATATGTAAATCAGAATATGCTGTACTGATGACAATTTAAAATAGTTTTCCTAGGAGACTCTAGTTTGGCCAGCTTTTCTGTTTAATGTGAATCAAGAAGACTGAAAACTGGATATTCATCATGCTGTTTACTGCATTTTACAAATAAATAGTATCTCAGATGAACAGGTAAAAGCATCATTCAAGATATTTATAAGAGAACGTTTGTGGACAGAATTAATGTGTTTTATTAAATCAAATTATATATCTGAAAAAAATAGTCTTCTTGGGTACAGGTCTGAAACAGTTGGTCATATAGAAGTTGGCACCTCCCCCAGGGAACAAGCATAGCTGATATTCCTCAGGCAGTCTTGGCTTTAACCACAGTATCACCACAATATGGGCAATATGATATAATTATTTTCAGGAGTGTTCACTACACAACTGGTAGAAATGGTCTCCTAATTGTTATTACATAGAGAAAACAAAGTACTCGTTAAACCTTCAGTGACATTCCGTTATTAAAAAAATGTATTTTGATAGTTTGTTATTTTTAAGAATTATTTGTGTTGTAAAGTTGTCAGAAATACTCAGGAGCACATTTTTTTTCCCAAAATTCCAAGAAAATTCATGGCTTGGTATATAGATGAATATTTACCAGATATTTGTCTATCTATTTATCAATCTATCTCTGCATTTATAATAAAAGCTGAAGAAACATTTCACAAATGCTTTTCCGTGGGATTACATTTAAGATTACTTTATTTATTAATTAAAAATTCCTTCCATATGGAGGTCTGATTTCTGGTTCTCAGAATAAAATCTGTCTCTTGTCAAATATCACAAGCATTTTTTTGTTCCAGATTTTGGTCTGGTCAGGACAGATTTAACAAGTGGAGACAAATACAAACACCGTGAGTTAAATAACTGCATATATTTAAAGTAGGTGCACACATCAGGCTTCTTTTAAGTAGAATATTCACATATTTTATGCATTGTGGCTACTTATCTACGAAAAATGAGCAACAAGGAATTCATCATCTGCTAGCAAGAGAACTGCAAAGTATTTCAATTTTTCAATATATGATGAAAGCTAGGTTTGTGGAATATCGTTATGCATACAGAATTACCCATACAGGTAGTTTGAAACAACATATGGATGGGGCTTCTCAAAGAAACAGATGAATTAAGATACTCTCTGACAGGATTGTTGCTATGCTTCTGGTAAGAAAAATTGATTTTTAGTCCAGGTTTGTAAAATGCATGTTTTTTAAAATCACAAATTAGGGTGTAGAATTCAATGAATCTTGTAAGTAGAACACATACCACATGTCTTGCAATAGGTGAAGTAGAGATAGGGTTCTGCAACAGTAAGCATGGTTGATAAAGAAAAATGTGTTATATATAGCAGAGAGGACTTCGGAATTCATGCGGAAAATTCAACAGATACATTTTACTCTGCTCTGTCATGGAATTTAACTCATTAATACTGCCCAAACACTTTTGGAACCTGCATCTTAAAGCACTTAAGCAATGTGATTAATGCTGCCTAACCTAGAAGCCTACATTCACCTTTTTTTTTTGCCAGGGTGTGAAATGCTTCTGAGAGGCTTTAAAAAGTAATTCAGAGAGCTGGAGGTGGGAGCTTTCTTCTCTCCAGTGTTTGTAACGGATCCTGGGATTTGTGGGACAACGCAGGGCTACCTTTCTTTTAGTGAGGACAACACACGTAAATGCAAGGTATATGCTTCATATATGCTTACAGGTAAGTTCAGGTACTGTAAGTAAGTTACCTGTAAGTTACCTGTAAGTAAGTGGCTGGAGCACCTCTCCTATGAGGAAACGTTGAGGGAACTGGGCTTGTTTAGGTTGGAGAAGAGAAGGCTCTGGGGAGACCTCATTGCGGCCTTCCAGTACTTGAAGGGAGTGTATAAACAGGAGGGGGAACGCCTGTTTACACGTGTTGATAGTCATAGGACAAGGGGGAATGGTTTTAAACTAAGACAGGGGAGATTTAGGTTAGATATTAGGAGGAAGTTTTTAACTCAGAGGGTGGTGAGGCACTGGAACAGGTTGCCCAGAGAGGTTGTGGATGCCCCATCCCTGGAGGCATTCAAGGCCAGGCTGGATGTGGCTCTGGGCAGCCTGCTCTAGTGGTTGGCACCCCTGCCCAGAGCAGGGGGCTTGAAGCTAGATGATCTTTAAGGTCCTTTTCAACCCAGACCATTCCATGATTCTATGATTCTATGATTCTATGATTCTATGATTCTATGAATGTCTGTTGTAGCCAACGAATCATCAACCTGGACAGTGGTACCTGGAGAATGATCCAGCTGGTCAGACAATTGAGGTCGTATTTGCAAGTCCCTTGTAGATGTATTAGATACACTAGATCTCAGATGATGCTCAATGCCTTTATCTACACCGGTGAGTTCCCATTGTCTATAACATAGCCAATGAAATGTAAGTGTCCTGATCTCAGTCTAATGAGTTATATTTTGAGCCAAATGAGTCTGCTCCCTAAAAGTGGTTGGATTGCACATATGCAGTGGAGCAGTCGGTATTGACAATGGATAAATAGGCACATCCTGGAGTGCAAACATGGGACTTAGCGCAGAATCTGTAATGCTAATAGTTTCTTACAGTTTCTTACAGAGCTGGAAAAATCTGCACCTTGGAGTTTTGCTGTTAGTAGCAGGTCAACAAACAGTGTTGTTAAATATAATCAATAGAACATTCTTAGAAAAACTTAACATACAATATTATTTTATTCAATGAAAGCAACATATAAAAATATCCTTAAGAAGGCTTTCATTAAAAAAAGAAAACGGCTTTAATTAAAAAAAGAAAACTGAAGCATTGGTGGTCAAGTAAATCTCCAAGTTCTGAGCTATGAGGAATATTGTCATTTAGTAATAATAGAACTGTCTCAGAAAATCCTGATTTTCCTAAATAGTAAACATTATTTATTTATATTGATTTTTAAAAAGTTTGCTTAATGCCTCATTTCTCTGTCTACTGAGGACACGTTTCTGCTTTCTTCCAGCTCTTGAGTAAGACTGTCTTGCCTTTACTTTGAACTGAATGTAGCATGAATTAGAAAGTTAAGAGCTATATCTGTATTTTAAAAGTATTAATGTACGCAAATGTATTTATTTTAATAAATTCATTTTTACCCAGGTAGTAAACATACAGCTGGAATTTAAATTCACATTTTTTCCATAGTGCAGAATGACCCTGTTGGGGTTTTGGTGACCACAATTTTTACATGGAAGTGGAGAGATAAACTTCATATTCCACTTGATTACAAGAATTAGACTTGTGATGGAGAGCTATATTGGTTTTGGATGTGGGACAATATACGAAGACCAATGTGCCTACATATCCTGTATAAACAGAATGATTTACTGTACCGCTGTATGTATTCACAGCAAAGCTTTCGTTTATAAATATAAAATAATGAACGCATCATTTATAATGAATTTGCGTTATAAAGAGTTATAATTAATTCATGTATATTTTATCTCTATAAACATGCATATCATGGCTTATGAAAAGTACCATGCAACAGATGATTACTAAGTCAAATATTCTTTACAAGATTCTTTCATTTCAAAATACCAGCCTTTTACTGAAAATTGCAACCTTCCTGAGGAACCCACCAATTTGTGCAAAATTCAACTAGAAGTGTTAAAATGTTTTTTAAGATAACAAAAAATAAAGTTTTTCAATTTATGGAATTGAATGGTTTCATTTTCATTTGGCTTTTTATTTAGAATTTTGAAACTGTATTTCACATGAATTAAACGGAACAAAATGGAACAAAGCGTATAGTGGTCTTACTTCCATCTGTAGAATCCTGATTTTCAATTGGCTGTTCAAAATTGCAGCCCACAGAATGATAAACAGTACTGTATTTAATTATGTCTGTAGAATATAAATCCCATGTTTATTTTTTTAAGTATGGTATTGTGCAGGTCTTACAGCTGTGTTCCAGTATGTGCAGCAAAACAAAAGATTATGATTGTTCCACAAACTTATATTTTAAAAGTCATATGCTATATAATGAATACACTTTTAATAATCTAGGTAGAATATGAGGTTAGAAAGATAGTAATCAGAAAGATGCAATTCTGTGTTTATTCAGTTTTGGCTGTTTTTTGCAAGGATTGTAAGGATGACATTTTAGGCAGAAGGTATTTTTATGCACATAGAAATTGTGATGATAGAAGTATCACTGAATATTCTTGCAAAAATATGTATATTTTATAAACAGAGTAATGCAAAAGTTTTGCAATGCAAAGGTCGGTAGCAGAAACTTGGGGCCCTAAGGTTTAGAAATAATAGAGAAAAACGAAGTTCAAGTTGGTCATTCAACTGCAATAGGAATATAAAGAAAACCTGAAGGGAAGGGGTTGAAAATGGATCATCTAGGCAGGAAGCTACTGTTATGCTCTATAACTGTATTTCTTTCCCATGTGGTCAGAAATTCAGAAGGAGTTCCAAAGGCTGCTCATATGATATCTCATTTAATGAATAGGTCAGCAAAGGACATAAGAAGCCTTTATGATTCTGCATCTCATTGTAGTCAATGCATCATCAAAGACTCATGATGAAAGATGGAAAGTTTCAATTGTTCTCTAAAGACTGAAAAAGGTCTCTGCAGGCATTTGAAATGAATAGAACTGGAGGAAATTATAAGTCTGCTAAAGAGAAGATTGCAAACTCAAAGTCCTTGCCGGGGAACAGTTCAAAATGTGATTTGACCCTGCAGGATATAAATATTCTCTTTTCTGTTACATTTCCTACCTAGCTAATTATGTATTACCTTGCAGCTTGACTAGGCAGAAGGAAAAATCTACTGTGATTTTCTAAAATGCATATGAAGAGAATATGATCATGAAGAAGGGAGGCTGTATCCTTCTTTATATAATCTAGTGATATATTGTGTTCATTTTTCAGTACCCAGACATCAAAAAGATATGACCAGTATACACAGAATTCAATTTAGTTTTGACTAATTGGATGTGATAACAAATTTTGTATTCAGAAATAAAAGAGTTTTTTTTTTTTTTTTATGTATTGCAAGGAATATCTTTTGCAAGAAAAGGTAGCATATTCCTTTTGGATGGAGATATTCGGTTATAGTTTATAACAAAATAGAGGCATTTCATCAAGTAAGACATTGTGTACTAGGGTCAAAATGGTAGTAGAAACTAAAAAAGATTGTTCCTGCATTAAGAGGGGAAGTACACTGAATGTTATGGTAGGCCTATCTTGTTACTTGTTCTTTCATTCTTTTTTTAAACCTAATTTTGTGTTTTGTTATTATAAAATCATTTATTTCAATTTAGGTAAATACAGAAAGAACTGACATTTATCAAGACAGTCTTGTTACAATTCGTTATGATCTTGGCTGTAAAACAGCTGGCCATTTTGATTTCTTCTTGAGCTATGAATACAGAATAAAGGATGCAAAAAAAAACAAGACAAAACAAACAAAACAAAACAAACCCCTGCATAACCAGAGAAAAACCTGCATAATCAAAGAGCATGATCTCTTTTAAAGACACATGATTTCTTCTGAGTATCTAAATGGAAAGAATGTGATAAATGTCATTCAGGTAAAGATATACTGAATTGTTGCTTTGCAAATGAGGCATTTTAAGATACAGATACTACTTTTAGTTTTGGCAATATTCCAGATAGTTGTTTCAGCTCTTAAAATTTTTATTGCCAGTTAGATTCATTCTGTTACTCTTTCAAGTACTGGAAATGAAGAGCAGATGAATCCGTGATGTACCCAATTATCTACTGCTTTAAATAGCTCTATTAGTTGAAATAATAGCAGGACTACTTGATGGCTGTTCTGTTGAAGCTGTTGCTTTATGAGGAAAAGATGGCACACTGGGACAATATCTCTTTCCCAAATGAGTCTCCCAAACATTAATCTGGGGCTACAGGAGTATTCAGTTACTATGGCTTTTGCATAGTAGAGAGGATAACATGGGTGTTTTGAATTATATTGGATGACAGTATGATAATTGGACGCAAAAAATCCAAGATTTTTAGATGAAATCTTTAAATCTATATACCATTCATAAAAGTCCATGCTGCCATGTTTCCCACGTGAAATTCAACTACAGATCATAGAAACATAGAATATCCTGAGTTGGAAGGGACCCACAAGGATCACCGAATCCAACTCCTGGCTCCACACAGGACCACCCAAAGATCAAACCATATGTCTGAGGGGGTTGTCCAGACACTTGTTGAACTCCGACAGGCTCAGAGCCGTGGCCACTGCCCTGGGGAGCCTGTTCCAGTGCCCCACCACCCTGTCAGTGAAGAACCTTTTCCGAATATCCAACCTGAACCTCCCCTGATGCAGCTTCATGACATTTCCTTGGGTTCTATCGCTGGTCACCAGAGAGAAGAGATCAGTGCCTGCCCCTCCGCTCCCCTCGTGAGGAAGCTGTAGGCCACCATGAGGCCTCCCCTCAGCCTCCACTTCTCTGGGTTGAACAAACAAAGTGACTTCAGCTGCTCCTCATACATCTTGCCCTCCAAACCTTTCATCATCTTTGTAGCCCTCCTTAGGGTGCTCTCTAATACTT
>VXAA01007428.1:11466-57854 GCA_013399115.1 Anseranas semipalmata | reverse complement strand
GGCGGGTCCCTTTTGGAGCCGGCTGGAGCTGGCTCTGATCTGACATGGGGCAGCTGCTGGGCTCTGCTCACAGAGGCCACCCCTGCAGCCCCCCTGCTTCCAAATCCTTGCCACCTAAACTCAATACATATGCATTTTTATCATTATACCTTATTCCCATTTAACATGGGTAAAAAACTGTACATATAGTTCATATACCTATACCAAATAGACTTAAATAGACTCAAAATAGACAAATATTTTGGTAGATATCACTGGAACTTAATTTTTCATTCTTGCATTTCTGTAAAGTTAGAAGTCCTATAATGTCAACAAAGGTGTCTTGATATATGCTATATTTATCCAAACATTAGCCACAGATGTTTTCAGAGATTTTTGCCCTTCAACACCTGGCTGAGCCAATTACTTGATCATTTTATGAAGTGCTGGGAATCTGCCTTATTGCAAGTCACAGCATATCTTCCTGGCCTTCTGCAGACAAACTTACATTCATTTAACTTGTGCTCAGAGCTGGCTAAAGGCCAGAAAACTTCAATCCAAAAGCTGTGCATCTTTGTTAGCACGGTGCTGTACTCTCATTAGGATTACCGTATTAGCTTGAGCTCACAACGCTCAGATCAGGGCTGGCTGGCATCCATCCAGCTTGGAGCACGGGCAAAGGAGGCATGCAAGACCCAGAGGGTAATATTGAAAAGTAGAGAATTTCACATATCAAAGTTACAAAGATATTTAAAAAATAAAATAAAATCCGAGGGTTAAATTTATTTGAGTGTGACCTTTATTTAAATAAGAAGTAAAAATCAACTGTCCCATTGAATACAGATGTTAGAAACTGCTGAATACATTCATGTTAGTATTAGTTTATAACTACGGTTAAATGTGTTAGGTTTTTCCACTGTCGTTCTGGAATTTATAACACCAACTTTCAATTTAGTATGGTACAATGTTTGTAGTGTGCTATTTGCAATACCCAGAGTATCTTGGATGACCCACATGGATCAGGCAGATATAGTATGGGAGATCTGCACAGCTCTGGAGCAGCAGCTGTTGACCAGATGTGATATCCGACAACGTCTCAAATAGCACTAGACACCCATGTTAAAACAGTTCAATGAATACAATTAGTGATGCTTACAAAGTGGTTCAGCTGATGAAATGTAGTTTTCTGCTTTACAGTGAGGTGATCTGCTTTCTAAACTCCACTGAGGGGGGTCACTAGATCTCCATGATGCAATTCAGTTCCTTGGCAGTATGATACTGGAGGTAGACACAGATATGTTGCAGGGCCTATAGAGTAGTCCCGTTTGTCTGGAGGAGCCCCTGGAAGTTAGTCTACATATCTGTTTTGAGTGTCTCATTCAGGGGCTGACTCCCACCAAAATATTTTAAAACTGCATATTAATCATTATATTAGTATACTATGTTTAGTTCATAAAGATGTTTTATATTATAACATGTTTTCAGTGCAAATTCTTTGGTCCTATTTCAAAGAGTTAACTAAATGGATTAAATTGAGGAACATTTTGGATGAACTTGAACACTCTGTAATGAACTAATTTCTTTTTCTCACTGTTGTATGTCATGTCAGCTCAGCTTCTGGCACCTGAAATGTCTGTAGGGTTCAGTTCAGACATGGAAACATTTATAACATAGAGTCTGTTAAACCAAAGGGTCTGGTGCCTTTTGTGAATCCTTCCAGTAGTCCGTTACCTATATTGATGAGACCTGCATGGGTCTCACGCAGGGTTTGCTTGAGGTACTTGGACACCAGTGCTTCGCACTGTTGGGTGCCCATGTGCCATGCCAGAAGGGTGTAGGCCTCCTCTAGCCCCTCTGTCAGATCTGAAATCTGTTCTGTCTGTCGAAGGCATCCTAGGCTTTTGAAATTACACGAGGCACTAGTGAGAATTTGAACTGCATCCTCGATGTCTGCAGCTGAGCTAAGGCACACTAGGTTGTGCGTATAGCTGAGGGAAAGAAATAACACGTCTGGACATGGTCGATGTTCTTCTAATTAAAGGAAAAGGAAATCTAAACAATTAGTGCAGAAATAGCTAAGTGGAATGACCTACAAGCTTTTCAGAAAGTGTTTAGCTCTTTAGAAAATCAAATCTGAGCCCAGTGTGTGGCCAAGTTTATGACTGAATGATCCATGCTATTTACAAGCTAAACCTGTGAGTGTTAGCTTTGGAGAGAGACTGTGAAGCTCTCAAAACTCTTCCATTCCTTTTTGATTTTATGTTCCATAGATCACAATGTGGGCTGCAATATAATAAAGCTTGGTGGCTGAAACCATTCCAGAAGCAATTAAAAATTAATGAATAACCACAGAGAAAGGCAAGCAGAAATGCTCAATCAGTGATTCATATTAGCAAGCACTTCCTCATCACAAGTTTCTCAAGGCAGTCCCTCAATAGCCAAACTTTTCAAACACACTTTCAGAGACAAATACAGCCACTCTGACCTTGCTTTTCCATCAGTTTCCATCTGTGCTTGCTCCTGTGACAGGTCTCCTTCAAGTACAAACCTTACTATTGGGTTGGCCCTTGACAATTTTGCAAAATATGCCTCCAGGTACTATTTATTTATCGCAGTCTATGATTAATAGTTAAACAGAATGAAGCTCAAACTAAAAAAGATAAAGATGTTACATTCATTAAGCTGGTGTCATCCTTAGGGGCAAACTGACAAAGCAAAGCTAATATATAGATTACATTATATTTATGAAGTGTTCCTGCAATTTAATATAGAACCTGACTTATTTGAAACATATTTAGAAATCATACTAGAAACTGCAGCCAAGAAACAGCATGGAAATCTTGATTCATATATATTTTTTTAATTTTCTCAAGGCTTAATTATGTTACCACCAGGTAAAAAACAAAAAAACAAAAAAAAAAAAAAAAGAAAAAAATTTCCCTGAAGAAGATAGTAGAAAGAAAGCTGGGACACTTCACTTCACTTACTTGGTAATATTACTTGGTAATAGAATCTTTTTTCATTTGAAAAAAAAAAAAAAAAAAAGTAAAATCCAAATGAAAAAGTAAATTCGGTGTAACTATACCCCAGAAGAAAATCTTGGCCATACACTTAGCTTTTACTGAAGGTTCAATTTTGTCTGGATATTTCATAAATAATTGATGTAGTTAATTTCCTTTTTTCTCTGGAGAATAAAAATGTTGATATTCATATTTCTGTCATCTCATATGAATTTTAAAATTACAAATGCACTTCTTCTTCCAGAGGAGAGAAAAAGATTCACTTGGTGCACTAGCAAATAGTTGTGGGTTTTGTTGTTGTTGTTGTTGGTGGTGGTTTTTTCTTTTTCTATTTTTGTTTGTTTGTTTGTTTGTTTTAAATAACAGTGAAATCACAGATGAAGAAAGTTATAATGATTAGGTCACATTTTGAGAACTGAGCAATTTGGGTTCGGTTCTTTGCTTTATTCTGACTTCCTTTGCTGCTTTGGGCAATCTGTTTCTTCAAAGTAATCAATTTTTTAATGTTTGTTTCTTAAAGAACATTACCAAAGTGAGCTAGAGTGAACTCCCCACCTGCCACTTTTGAGGGAGGGTAAAGCCCTTGGAATCACAGTTCTGGTGGAAGATCTAAAGCAGGATGTCTAAAGGAGTCTGAAAATATTGCCCACCATCTGAACAATGGGTTTGTGTTCATAAACTTGGGTTTTTCTCATCAAAATACACCTAAGACAAAAAATAAAATAAAATAAAATAAAATAAAATAAAATAAAATAATATAATATAATATAATATAAAATAATATAATATAAAATAAAATAAAATAATATAAAATAAAATGTCAGGGTGGGAGATGAATACGATCATCTTGGTAGGCAAGACACTCATTTAATAATAATAGAAGCTGTTTAGAAAGTCCCTGTTATATCCTCCATTTTATAATATTGCTACTATGTTTTAAAAACACCCCAATGAGAAATTAGGATATATTGACACCTCTTTATTTCAATATTTGTCTAAGTTGTTCAAAACAATGATATTACAAAAATAATCTTATTTGCAATTGAGGTCTGCATTTTCCACTATCTGCATGGAGAATGTCCTCTTTGAAGAGACTCATTGACAGATCAGGACCTTAAATTGAAAATTCCTTTGAATGAGGAGCATAAGACTGGGTCTTGGTAATGTCAGAAAATACATATTGATTAATATTGATCTCTGTGAATGCTACAGGCTGAAAAAAAATATTCACCATGACTGTGGTATGTGCTATAGGCCTAAAAGGCCTATATTGGTATACAAGTAGTGGGATAAAGACAGAAGAAAAGAACAGATAAGCTATCAGTCTAGAGAGGCTATCAAATGATAATGGAGCATATTTACGCCATTAAGCAAAAGATGTCTAAGCAGCAAGCTTGAACTATAACAGTTCATCCTCAAGGCTAATTTGTTAGCCCACTCTCTGACTTGATTTTGAACCACTTAATGCTACGCAGAGTATGTGAAAAAAAATCACTGCAGGAGCCATTCCTAAAAGACAGTAAGGCAGCAAGTCTGGCTGTGCCCATTGTACACACCTCTGCAGAACCACCTCATGAAGTGTTGCATCCTTAAATACCTCGAGGTACCCTCATGGTACATCCAGTGCACACCCTCAGTTTCATGCCAGAAAAATACCTCTCTGGAACGTTACCACCTACTACTTACAATGCATCAGTCAGTCCTGTCAAATCAAAAAAATCACACAAAATTATAATGGACCACAGGATCTTAACAGACCAAAAAGAGGCTCCAGGACTGAGTTCTGTGTGACGTGGGCATAGCTAACCTGCTCAGAGAGGATTCATCCTTAGCACTTGTGATCACAAGAAAGGTAAGAGCCACTGGGATCATGGCCAGCAAACCTCTATTGTTTAGCAAGATTTGATAACAAAAACAAACAAACAAACAAGCAAAACTGAAGGAAAGAGAAGAAATGCCCTTTGTGTATAAGAAAATGTGATAAACCTTAAGTTCTTGAAAATTGTTCAGACAAAAGAGTGTACCAGCAGTCTGGTAAAGAACAATGCCAATATGACTTTTAGTAAGGAGCAAAATCTGATCTGGCAAGTAAAAGCATTCCATGAGCTTTCAGGACTACAAATAGGAATATGAGGGACAAGATAGGATTTGTCCTCAACTGCTACTAAGAACTAAAGTAAGACAATATTGCTATCCTGAATTTTGGCTGTCTGTAGAGTGACAAGTGTTACTATGCTATTCAGACAAAATGAGAATGTATCTCATGGAAGGATTTCAAGGCATGCCAGTGAGGCTGTGCAGTAACTACGCATACACTTAAAGGCCAGGTGGCCTGAAAGAAACAAACAAACAAAATATTTCCAAGGACGAACTGCAGAACAGACCCATGAGCAGGAATGAGGAGAACATGTTTTTAGAAAAGCTGGGTTAGCCATATGGGCCAAATCGAAGACTGAACAGAACTAGCAGTTAAAATTCAGATCTCCATGGAGCATATTCAAAAGTATCAAAATTAAGTAATAACCAGAAATGTAGAATTAAAAGCTATGCTTTTCTGAGGGACAAAATCTTTATTTATGAGGCAGTTTTGGAATCACACTTCCAGAGGATGAATCAGAAATGAAACTTCCTTATCTCATATTTGCATTCTGAAAATTACTCCATCAATATTGTGAAGTTTTCAGAAAAGCTGTTATTCACTCTGAAAGTTATTTGGTAGATTTATTCACAGTGAGAACCTTAAATACAAGTAGAAAGTAAGCACTGTTAATTTATTTTCTTGGAAAAAGTATTAAAGGGCTTTAGACAGGTACCATATTACTAGCACAGAAACGTAGGTGTTTTCCCTGAAGTATACACCTTGAACTTCTCAGACCAAGCTTTAGATTAAGGGATTCCAGCGATTCTGAAAAGAAATATGATTTGAATATATGTATATATTTAATGAATTTATCATAATTCCTTCTGTGCAGTTGCTGTCTAGTTAGATCCTCAGTATATTCATAAAGCGAGCTGAGAATTTTGTATCAGTGATACTTTTGGGTTCAGGGATTTTTTCATATTTTATATACAGCACTTTCTGTCAGTCTTTGCTACCACTAGGGAAACTACTTTCAGTTTGGATGCATTGAATCAAACCTCATGTCTACTGTGCTGGAGGGCTTAGGGTGGTGTTTGGCTGCATATAGGAGAATTTATGATAATTTAAGGAGAATTTAAGAGTTATGCTTAACACTGAGCTTCAAGTGTTTGAATATCTTGTTGAACTGCAACCAAAGATCCTATTCTTAATTCATCCTTAGAGTCTGGCCCACTTAATATCCAACTTTAAAGGGGTATTGCAGAACTGGCACTATAATTTTCTACTCTGTGTAACCTGTCCACCAAGGGACAGGTTCATGCATCTCAACTACTATTCATAATCACAGAATTAAAAACTCATTGACATGTTAATATATGTTTTTAGTAGCAATGGGTGAGTGTGAACAAAAGTTGTCTTATGAAATAGTTTTCTATAGGAAAAACATGGTTTGTCAGAAATGAAACATTCATAGTGCCCTGATTTTTTTGTTTGTTTGTGGTCTAGTCCATTGGAAACCCCATTGCCCTGCCCAGCTTTCTGCTGTCTCTTATGATTTGTGGAGTTCTGTTTTTTCTTCTTACTACCTATGTGGCTTCACAGGCCATTTTTCTATGTGGTTGACCTCCCAGCTACAAAGAAATAGTCACTGTATTCTACCAAGGATGTCACTCTACGAAGCAGTCCATTCATTTGTAGGTATAGCCTGCAACTTGCCTGGCAGTTTACAAAATAAGCAAAGTTTGTAAGCTGCTTAGCATCCCATTCTATTCTTTAAGAAAATTATTTTCTGCAGAAATCCACTGAGAAAAATAAACTGTAAAGTGGTCTACTTTGTGAATGGGTTGTTCAACTTTCTGGCTGTTTTAATTAGTGACAAAGTAGCCAAATAGTTGGTAGCAGGCTGAGAATTTTCAGAAAAAAATCTTTGGTTACAAACCTAGAAAGCCTGCATTTTTCAACAGTCTTCTAATCTGAAATAGAATTTACACACTCAAAAAAAAACCCCAAAACATTAATTTTTCTGCTGAGGGAAGTCCCAGTTACCACACAGTTGCAATGATTAGTCTGAACATTACTGATCAGTTATACACAACTATGTATGTGAGCAAATTGTGAAAAAATGTAATACACAATGCAATGTCATCTACATGATCACAGGATTGGAAGGGACCTCTGGAGGTCATCTAGCCCAACCCCCCTACTCAGGCGGGGCCACCTATAGCCACTTGCTCAGTAGCTATAGGTGTCTTTTGAAGATCTCCAAGGATGGACGCTCCACAACTGTTCTGGGCAACCTGTGCCAGTGCTCAGTCACCCTTACAATAGAAAGGTGTTTCCTGATGTTCAGACAGAATCTCCTGTGTTCCCGTTTGTGCCCATTATTTCTTGTCCTGTCACTGGGCACCACTGAAAAGGAGCTGGCTTGTCCTCTTTGCACCCTCCTTTCAGATGTTTAAACACATTGATAAGATCCCCTCAGAGCCTCTTCTTCTCCAGGCTGAACAGTCCCAGCTCTCTCAGTCTTTCCTCATATGTGAGATGTTCCAGTCCCTTAATCATCTTGGTGGCCCTTTGTCTTTGGCTTCTCTCTCCGTGTCTCTCTTGGGTTATCAGTGCACAAATATAACCATATTTAGTTTGTGTTCCTGTCAAAATACCCTTTCCACCCCTCCACTTCTACTATGGAAGTAGTTCCATATATATGTTGGCTCGGAGGCCAACATATGGCTCAGCAGTAATATATGGACTCCAGAACTGCACTCGGTCCTCCAGGTGTGACCTCACGAGTGCTGAGTAGAGGGGAGGGATTACCCACCTTGACCTGCTGGCAACACTCTTAATGCAGGCCACTTTGCTGCAAGGGCACATTGCTGGTTCATGTTCAGCTTGGTGTCTGCCAGGACCCCAGGTCCCTTTTATAAGAGCTTTAGATACATTATCTTCTGTTAAGAAATACTTTCTGACATAAAGAAATACATTCCTAAATAATTGTATATTATAGACAGATTCTGAAGTGTTACTGAAAGCATTGATGGTCAATTCAGTTTATTACAAGATACTGAATATCCATCTTACAATGTATTGTTCATCTTAGTGAATTCTGTAGACAGCTGATTTAGTCATATCAAACTCAATAAAATGAAGATGGAATGTTCCTTGAGATTATTGTCACTTAGATTCATAGACAATTGATATCATGTTCATTTTAAGCACTTTAAAAATAAACGTAAAGAAATGTGACATTCTAAATTTTGACTACATGTGTATTATTTGAAAAATGTCTGAAATGGCACTTATAAAATTTCTGGAGTAAAAAGGTCATCTCCTTTAGCAATAATATTTTTTATTGTCAAAACAATTGCTTCTGAGCCATATATTACTGCTGAGCCATATGTCAGCCTCTGAGCCAACAAATATCTGGAACCACTTATCTCATAGTAGAAGCGGAGGGGTGGAAAGGATGTTTTGACAGGAACCCAAACTAAATATGGTTATATTTGTGCACTGATAACCTAAATAGCTTATATTAAGCACTCAGAATTCTAATTTTTTTTCCTTTCACTTTTACTCTTTAAATCCAAATCCATACTTTTGAAATGTACCATCCTGGTTTTCAAAAATCACCACTGACTTAACTTTGTCTTGCTTCTTTGATACAACCGGATCATTCAGAGCTACTCTGCTTTCTCCCTCAGTTTCTATTCCAAGCCTCCATACATCAAAAGTTTACACAGCTATTCATGGTGCACCATGTATTTCTTCCTTGCCTTGCTCCTCCTTAAAACTGTTTGCTAAGCTAAGTTTCCTTGGCTACTGAAAACCTATTTCAGGGTTGAGATGTGAAACAGCTCAATTCCAGCTCAAGCACCAGCCTCTCCGGGCTTCACAATTGAGAAGATTTGGCTGTCTTATATGCAATGTGAAACCTGTTAAGTATTACCAGATCACGTGTAACTGATTGGGACGCATATAAAAACAAACAAACAAACAAACAAACAAAACAAAACAAACAAACAAACAAACAAAAAAAAAAACCAAAAAACCGAGGAGGATTTGGCATTGTTTAAAAGGTAGTTTTCCACTCCCTTTAATTCAATGGTGAGAAGCATGCTGCTAGCGAAGGGAGCCTGGGGCACTTCTGATGCCAGTGGGTTCAGGCCCACTGCTTGTCTCAGAATCCACAGGGCTATAGGCCATTGCAGGGATCAGTCTGTCCCACTGATATTTCTTCAGTTTGTATGGAGTAATTTAAGATTTATGAGATGATCATGCTGAAGGGATGTCATCCAGAGAGACCTTGACAGGCTCGAGAGGTGGGCCTGTGTGAACAACATGTGGTTCAACAAGGCCAAGTGCAAGGTCCTGCACCTAGGTTGGGGCAATCCCAAGCACAAATACAGGCTGGGTGGAGAATGGATTGAGAGCAGCCCTAAGCAGAAGAACTTGGGGGTACTGATGATTGAAAAGCTCAACAAGAGACCGCATTGTGTGCTTGCAGCCCAGAAAGCCAACCGTATCCTAGGCTGCATCAAAAAAATCATGGCCAGCATGTTGAGGGAGGTGATTCTCCCCCTCTACTCTGCTCTCATGAGACCCCATCTGGAGTGCTGCGTTCAGCTCTGGGGCCCCTAGCACAAGAAGGACATGGACCTATTAGAGTGAGTCTAGAGAGGGCCCACGAAGATGATCAAAGGGTTGGAGCACCCCTCCTATGAAGAAAGACTGAGAGATTTGGGGTTATTTAGCTTAGAGAAGAGAAGGCTCCAGGGAGACCTTACAGTGGCCTTCCAGTACTGTGGCAGGTATGCTCTACTCATGCACTTCATAGTGTGAAGTCTTGCTCAGGCTTCTGAGCCGCAGTAGGCCTTGATGTGACCGTTCCTTGCACATCAGAGTTCAAGAACATGGTAAGGAATCTGAGTTTGACTACAAGTCAGTCACTTTATCTTATAAATATTGTGACTGGAGAAAAGCCTATTTGAGCTCTCCAGGGATCGCAACTGGCTGTAACCCTTGATCTCAGTGGTGGAATAGCTTTTTTCCCAACTCAGCTATGGTTCAAGATTAACTAATATTACATCAGTACTCCATTGTCAGTGGGCAACAGGCATAACGGGTGAGTACGAACAGGCACTCCCTGAGCCTATCTTGGACCCCGCAGTCTGGGCTCTGGGGAGCACCAGAACTGTACATTCTGCAAGGTAACAGAATGGCCGGGTTGGTGAAAAATAGCAAAATTGCCTTACTTGAACCATAGCCAGGATGGAAAAATGCTAACAGTCAGTCATCTCGTTGACCTATAAACAGTAGTCTTAAGTGAATAGCCCCTTGAGCTCTCCAGGGACCACAGCAGGCTGAACCCTTGATCTCCCCCTGAGCTGGGACGCCTCTCAGGCGTCCCCTGAGGGGATGTGCATCTCAGGGCTGACTCCTCAAGGAACAAGCTCATCCGTGGACAAATGCCGACAAGGAAGTAGGGTGAATAATTCACTCTAGGGGGTATTTTGGAAGCATGTGGCTGGAATCATTGTGATAAATTGGTTGATGATTAAATGCTGATTAAGTGCTGTTAAAAATCATACAATCTAACTTTGTTATTTACCATAAAAGTATAAAATGAATCCTAAATTGTTGCTACATTAAAGTTGCTTAAAATCAATTCCATGACAAGTACCTAGGGGGCCTACAGGATGGATAGGGAGGGACTCTTTATCAGGGAGTATAGTGACAGGACAAAGGGTAATGGTTTTAAACTAAAAGAGGGTAGATTTAGATTTGATATAAGGAAGANAGGGTAGATTTAGATTACATATAAGGAGGAAATTCTTCACTATGAGGGTGCTGAGGCATTGGAACAGGTTGCCCAGAGAAGCTGTGGATGTCCCACAAAAAAAAATGATGTGTAGCTCAAGAAACTTATTAATTCCTGTTTACCAAAACTGACTGTGCTGGCCATTGTGAATTTGCATAAGAATTTAGGCTGTGGTTTTCCTGACATCAGCCAGTGACCTAAAATTTATGACTAAAATGTCACTGCAACACTATCAAAGTGTTGAAGACCTAGTTTGCAGTTGCTTGTCAAATGTCAAATCAGGAATATGTAGAGACACAAGAGAAACCCTACTTTTCCAGGTCCCGTGATACTGAAGCATGTCTTTTCTCTCAGTGAAGGTTGCCATTATCACAATGTTTTAAAAAAAACAGCAATCATTCATAAACATTCTGATCATTTCATTAAGTTCTATGATACCAGAGGGAGACACTTAAGTTTGGCGTAATATGTAGATCATATACATAGGCATAGGCATATATTTTTGCAACATGAAATTCATTTAATATTTTCAGACATGTAACACTTGCTGCAAGGTGCTGTTTCCCTGAAGAACAGTTTTGGCTACAGTTTGACCCCATTTTCTTTTCTTCTTTTGGCAGCTTTTCCCTTAGGGAGGACAGCCTGTTTGACTTACATTATCCTTGAACCCCTTGTTACTTACTTGACATTAATTTCTGTAACCAAGGCAATATCACAAGTTAAAAATCAAATCTCTGAGAATAGCATTGTCTGGATTGATTCTCCCTTTAGACTGCACACTAAGCAGTCACACAGAGCTTCACTCCAGACACTTCCAAACTTACAACAGACAATAGACTTCTTTTGATCCCAAAGGATGAAAGCGGAACCCGTCTTTTATTAGGAAGAGTTTTAGCTTCCAGCAGTCCATTATAATCTGTATAAATTTCTCATAAGTTTTGTCCTTCAATTTGTCAGGATCTACTGAGTATTTCAGTAAATGAAATACTTCAAGCTTCATTAGGAACAAAAAGAAAGATAAAAGCTTGCCATTAGCTGCACTATTTTCTAGAATGCACTGAACTGCATGTGCCAGAAAAAAATCAAAGTTCTTTGACATCCTGCTGCTGCTAAGATACGCAGTTCCCATTATTGGTATATGTATATGCATCATAATATTTAACTCACGTCTTTTCATAGTATCTTCCATGACAGAAGTATGTAAGAGTTACTGTGATTTTAGAAATGGAAAACTAGAAAGCAGAAGGAATAATAGGTTTGCTGCAGCAGCCTTATGACTTCAGCAATGAGGACCCCAAGGCTAATGCAATCTCATTTCAGTTTGGTTACGTAAAAGTTCAGTATAGTGTCTAGGCTAGTTGTCTAGGAGATATGTCCAGTGGAGATGGAGACTCATAATTTCATCTTACAATAGGTGTTAAATTTCCCTCAAAGCCTTGGCTCTTCTCTCTCTTTTCTCTCTCTTCCCCTACTCTGACTGCAGGGGAAGCTTAAGCAATAGGTGCCTTATTTTTAAATAGCTAAAGATAGGCAACTGGAGCATAACTGGAAATCATTTTGTCATATTCCTTCTTCTTATGGGGACATTCTCAGGGGAAAACTACATCATATTTGTTTAAAGTCTCTATTTTGCCAGGTTCTGGGGGAATGGGAAGAGGGATGTGAAATGGAGTCACTGTCATATTTTTGTTGTAATATTGTCACAATTGAGTGAAACAAAGAACAACTAATGAGAACCAGTTATTTTTATTAGGTCTTTGTAATATGATCTTTACCCTTCTGTAAAAATTGTTTTTGTTGCTGTTGTACAGTGAACCTTTATCCACCAAAAAGAAATGCATTTAACTGCATCCACTCATTTAGATCTAAAAGAAAACAATAACTCAACATGATACGTTAAATTTGTAAATTTCTTTGTTTTTGAGAAGAAATGTTTTTGAAAAAAGACATAAGAAGGGGAGGTTGTGAAGAAAAGGAAAACAAAAAAGTTTATTAATGCTCTTAAACCTCCAATACAATACCTATCTTTAGAGAAATTAATATTAGCTATGAAGGTGTTACTAGCTCACATATTTATATATATATGTATATCGGATATACCCACAAAGGTTGAAGAATGAGTTCTCCTTTTTAAAGAAACATTAAAAGATGGTGCTACATTTTACATGGTTGCAAGTACAGTCAGGCTGAAATGTGGAAAACACCAAAATATGTGTGTTTTTATCCCTTCTTATGTCCCCTGTACTATATACAGTGGTTATATTATTCGTATTTTTTTCTGATATTAAGAATGTATCATCTAAAATATGCTTGTGTAGTATTGATACGATTTTGTCTAACAAAATTTGAGATGAAGGATACAGGTCTTAATAGGCCAGTTCAAATACCTTCCTAGTGCCTTCACACACAACCCTTTAACCTTCTACAGACGCTTCAGTTGATTACTCTGCTAAAAGCGGCTTCTGAAATTGGAGCTCTTCATGCATATACCAATGTCTTTGAATATGATTTTATTTAAAGCCTGTATTCTTTGTGATTCATCCTGAAATGCTTTAAAAATTCCCTACCGTCATGGAGGGTGGAAAGTGTCAAAAATTAAGAAAGTTAATGCAGCCCTATTTATCTTTGGTATAAGACTGGTTAAAGACCAGTACAGAATGAGACCTTTATTCAATTGCAATTGGTACAATATGGCATTCTAAAAAGCACTTAAACTCCCATAGAGATTAAGTAAGACAAGCACATATTACACTGTAATGCTCATTTCTATTATTTAATAGAATACAGCATGCTGTAGAGCTTCTGACCTGTAACGCTGTACTTGTTTTTAACAAGCTACTTGCTGCACTCTAAGAAGTGGTAATGCAGGTGTTTTGCAAATCAGGTAACACATGCATTCAGGAGAGGCACTGTGAATTACAAAGCTGTGAAATAAGAACGCAGTTATGGGTTAGTAGCTGAACAAACTTCTAGCTGTTGAGAAAACTCTTCTTCAATAATTTGCCTTTGTAGAAAAATGACACCAATCCAAACTGTATAGTAATACAGCTGAGGGACCAATTTTCTTCACACACAAATGTACATGAAGACAGCATGCTCGAGTAAGTGTAAAACTGGTTTAAATGAAGAGACAATTAAGTCCTGTATGTCCTGAAGATAACATTATATTCTCTAGGATTTTGCAGCATTAAAAAAACAAATGTCTTAGGTGAAAATGTTTTATTTGTGAATAATAAAATACCCACACAATTAATATGAAGCACATAAAACATTTACGATGAAAAGCATAATGTGTTGGATACATGTCATCAGTTCCTAGTTTGCAGCATCATCGTTCATGCACATTCAGATAAATTGGGATGATGCAACAAATCCAATGCCATGGAGGTGGATCAGCCATTTATATTGATTTATCATTAATCTACCAATCTTTTGTTACCTCTGAGCGCAATCTGGATAACAAAGAGGGCCAGTAAAAAGCAGGTTCACCACCACAGGGAATTTGACTGTTGAGAATAAACAGGAAAGATCTATCAAGTGGCTCATGTGAGGGAATTTGCTGAAATTGCATTGCACTTGGCATTGCACAACAACTTAGGTTGATTCCTTCATTTGACCTTTATTTGCTGAGTTACTTTCTTTTCTTTTGTCAATAATGATATTCAAGTTTATCATCTGCTTGATAGTCCTTCACCATAACTTAACTGTCATTTTGTGGTTATTTTCCATAAATAACTTCAGAAGAAACAAACCACTCAATAACAAAGAATGGATTGTGGGAGTGCACCTTTGACATGATTTGTAGTGGAGTAATTCCCATGTTGCTGTGAGATAAATATTGACCATGTCAGCATTGTGTCAGGTATAAGTCCCAAAATTATCAGGAACATTCCAAGTCCCTAGAAGATACTTTGCTTTGTGTGCTGAAGCATCATGTCGGAGAAAATATGAAATGTCAGACTTATGTCTCAAAGGTTTGGTGTCCTACATAATGCCATAGTTCCATGACCCTTTTGTCATTTCCAAGCAGAGGTATTCTAATGTCCTATACAGGAAGCAGGTTTCCCAATTTCAGGCCAATTAGGCTTGACAGTTTTGTGTTTCCAAGTTGTTTATATTGTTTCTCCAAGATAATTCCTTTTGTTTTGCCAGCTATCTGCTATAAACATTTATGTGCTTGTTTATGATAATTAATCTCTCTCATTTCATTGCTCCATTAAGTGAAGCTACAGTAGAATTATTAAGGTTATAAGAAGATTTCAAGAATACTACAAGAAGATGGAGATGTTGTTGTCCTTAGATATCTAGATTTAGTGTACTTGCATATGCCTGCTGTTTAGTTATTTTCTAATGTAATAAGAATTTATTTTCTCAGTTGTAAATGTGACTTACCCAAGGCGCCTAGTTTAAATGAAATATCTGTCTCAAAGCTCACCTTCAGTTCTTTTCTCTTTAGCAGAGCTTGCAATTACTAGAACATATTTATTTGTTAAGGAGCACTACAGATTGATAGTGGTCCCCCCTCAGATGCTTCTTCTTTTGCTTCTGTGGAGAATTTGGAGATTGTTGGAGTGAGGAACTCCACCATTTTCCTTAAATGATTTTGGGTGTGTAATAGTTGACAGAGTTTAAGCTTCTGTTTGGCAGAATAGTGCTGTCATTTGGGATGTTTTTTCTTGCTCTTTGTGGAGCTCATTTTGCAGCACAGATAGATAATACATTGATAACTATTGCAGCTGTTACCATTAATTGACAAGAAGACTAATTTCCATGGTATCTTTCAAGTGAGAATTCTTGTAGTTCTTGAACTTTTGAAACAACGTAAAGATTAAATTTTAGAAGAAAACAATACAAATTCCCTGAGGTTGATAATATGATACAGAAATTTTGCAGCACGAAATAACATCAGTTATAGTGAAATTTATTTAAGCTTTCATATCATTTGGGCAGAATTATTTTCAATTCTTTGAGTTGATGTGGCCTATTTCATTCAGATGATGTTCAAGAAAAGGGAGAAGGAAAATCAGCAGGAAAAGATAGTGTTCTTAAAACCTTTTATACAAGTTTAGCTTGAAATAGATCACTGCAATGAGTTAATGCAGACCCAGACAAATTTGGTTTATTTCAAAACTGTCACAACTGTGGCAACCGCTTAAAGCTGTGCTACTTCTCAATGTGCAGTAGGTTATGCTTGGAAATTCTTTCAGATATTCTGAAAGACTCTGTAAGAGTTACTTTATCATGAACTCCAATGTGATTCGTTCACATGGGCCTTTTTTTAGGTCCATGTGGTTTTAATGAAATATCTATTTAAAAACGAATATTCCAAAGACAAATGTCACTTAGTTTTCAAGTGCAGAAAAGCCCAAAGGCTGACTTGCTATTTTTTCCTTTAACAGGCAGTTCTAGTCAATGATGAAAAAATAAATATGTATCCTTTATTAGACATGTTTTAGCCTAAAATATTACAGGAAAAGATTTTTTTGTCAAAAACATAAATTATGCAATTTTTAGTCAATTGTTTTCTGCACTTAATGTTTCCTCTAAATGTAACAATACTGTATACAATTACCTTTTTTTCAAACATATACCATATTACAGGTCTAAAAGTAGTTTCTCATTCAAAAATTCAAAGCCATTTTATGTTCATTTAAAATAAATTTAATCAATTTAGAAGTATTTGAAATGTCTAGGACAAATGGAATCTGTCCCAGAAATAGTACAATTACTGTCTCTGATAACTAGGTGTAAAATATTTTGATGAGTTTTCTGAGGCTTGCTTTGCAATAGCATTTGCATTTACAAAACTCTGTATAGGCTAAACAAAACCAGCCGATACACCTGTCCGAGCTCCAAGCATTTTTGATAATTGCAGTGATTCTTTGATTTGTTGAGCTTTATTAATTAAAATTTGCACTACTAAACACTCGTATTCATTTGCTTCTATACATGTTTAATTTTTACTAGTATTCAAGTAATTGTTGATTTCTCAATTAAAAGTTACCTGTAATCTTGAAGTGTCCAGCAGCGATGAAGATGTTAGCAATAGCAGGTGTAAAACAGCAATTATCAGCAATCATAAAGCAAGCAAGCTGGGAAAGAGTTATTTGAAAAATATCCCCAGTTTGAAAGAAAAAAAAAAAAAAAAGAAATGGAGTAGACACTCTGTGTTTTCATACCTTTCTAAAACACAGTGAAACTATATAAACTATCTAAATACAGGTGCTTGCTTGTAACTGTGAGTGCCAGCAGCCTAAGCGGTGAAGTAATTTAGAATTCAATTAAAGTGAGAAGCTGAATGAAACAAGTCCCTTAGCAATCATAGTGAATGAATGCCTACTCTTCCACACTAGAACATGAAAACAAGAAAATACAAATTTTTGAAGGAGGCACATATTGTAAAAAGTGTATCTTGGTTACTGTATCAGTGCCAGTTAAAGGGGGTGAATTAAAGGCTTTTACTAAGAGGGCAAATATAGTAAATAGCTTATTTTTAAATTATATTATTTGGTCTCCTGTATATTATATTGTCTGTCTAGAGCTTTCAAAGGAACCCACAGGAAGTAAGCACCTAGTTTCAAACCTCCCTGGGCAGCCTGTTCCAATGCCTCAGAACACTTCCAGTGAAGAAATTTTTCCTAATATCCAACCTAAACCTCCCCTGGTGCAACTTTAGCCCATTCCTCCTATCACCTGGCACGTGGGAGAAGAGACCAATACCCACCTCGCTACAGCCTCCTTTAAGGTACCTGTAGAGAGCGAGAAGGTCGCCCCTGAGCCTCCTCTTCTCCAGGCTGAACAACCCCAGCTCCCTCAGCTGCTCCTCGTAGGACTTGTTCTCCAGACCCCTCACCAGCTTTGTTGCCCTTCTCTGGACACGCTCCAGCACCTCGATGTCCTTCCTGTAGTGAGGGGCCCAAAACTGAACCTCTGAACCTCCTACAGCAATGTCCCTACCTGATACACACAAACGTGTCAGAGGTAAGGCAATGCAACCCTGTGATTAAGCCCTTCACAACCAGAGCAATTGTCTCAATACCATGATCCTGTAACTGGGCAACTGAAGGTAGAGATTCCTGAGTAGCTCAGTTGGGCCAAGCACTAACAAGCCCAAGAAGGTGGGGGTAGAAAATGATAGTAGCAGCTGACAGAGAGGTATTTGGGTAAGAAGAACAGCTGAACTTGCTGAAGTGTACAAAATCACCAGATCTCTCAGGAGAGGCTTGGCTGTCAGGAGTCTTAGGGTTGTTCCAGAAATTATAATCTGTTGTGTTTTTTGTTATTTTAATGTCCCATATGGAAGATGGTCCAAGTTTCTAAAAGAAGTTCAACATCACTTCTTCCAAACAGCAAGTTTGAATCCCACTCAGTACTGGATGTGCTTGTTGGTGTCCTTTTGCCCATGCCCAGTAAACCTGAAAACATTAAAGGCAAAGTTAACCCCTCTGTTATTTGCTTCTTTTTTTCAGCATCATCAAGAAGAGTACAGTTCTCACCTGCTTGTCTGTGCAGTGTTTCAAGCTTACATATGTAAAAAAACCTGAATTTTATTATTACAGACTGTTATTGGTGTTTATTTTTTGCCAGTAACTGGAGGAAGTTACTATCTTGACCTGTGCCTACATTTTTGACTGCAGAGATTTCCAGGAATTTGAGGACATGCAGAAACATCATTTACTAGAAATGTAGATAGAGACTTCCCAAGTTCTCCTGCAGTCTCATATGTGATGAAGAGAAACTTCAAGTCTGTGGTGGCTCTGAGTTCATTTGCTTTTGTTTAAAGATGTTATTTCCACTAAAAAGAAAATAGACCATGGTGTTTGGTGGTGTGCAGTTTCCCTGAAAACCCATCATTGATGGCATCTCAGCCCATAATGATTGCTTATTAAAAAAGCTTTCTAAAAACCATGGAGCAGTCTGTCTTTCTCCTGTTTAGGCTGGGCTACTCTGTCGTTAGGAATATGAAAGACATGGTAATAGAACAATTAGACAAAGAAGATCATGAGTACTAGACCTCATTCAGACTCTACACAACTATGAAAATGTAGTACAAGACCTCTGGATTTCAGAGACAGCAGTTCCCAGCTTTTGGAGCTGCTTGAAGAATATTTCTCTCTCTCTCTCTCTTTTGGTAGAAGTTCTGTAGGTTTGTCCTGTGGGTTTGAATCCTATCAAACCTACAGACAATCAGCAGAATGAGACAGTCTGGGGGTGAGGGTGGGGACTTGATGTTTAAAATGTTTACATATACATCTACTGTCTACATATACAACTATGTAATTTTCTTCAGGTAATACTGCACCTTGTCTTTGAGTCTAAGTCAAAACAAGTTTCTTTAAATACTTGACTTAATACTCTTCATGGTTATGTAAGCATCTTTGCCCTCTTTACCATGTCTAGACAATTCTTATTATTCTGTTCTAACAATATGCATTTTTTTTTGTCAATATTTGGAAAGTATTTAGCAGTTTGAAATCTTCTTGTACTTTAAAAATGCAGTTTTCCCACAGTTGAGAGGGTTCTACTGGTACAATTATTAGGAAGTGTCAAACTAAGCCTGAGATCTCATCTGGGCTTTTTCATGACTATGTCATCTTTTTCTTGGCACTATATATGTTTACTTCACTAGGTCACAGTTCTTATTATGTTGGACAGGGAAAAACATAAGATTTCTATTTAACCATTGGTTAGGTTTCCCCTTTTTTTTTTTTTATACCTGTTTAGATGCTACTCTTCATAAATCAGGACACAGAGGAATACATTTACTTAATGTTGGATTATTAGAAACCAATCTATCTTAACCGTATTCCCCTCCTAATTTCCCTTTACTGATGTGCTTTCCATCTCCAGTGAATTATGACACTGCATGTATGTCCCTCAGGCTCACTGTTAAGTCTATGCAGCATGTGCCCTCATTTTACTTGTGTTCTGAAGTGACAGGGCTATGCCATGCTGCTGTGATTCACAGGACATGATGTTGTGCCCCTACAAACACACTAGAAAGGCCCGCTTCTCACTTCAGTGTTTAACTTCAGGTTTTAATTGGACGGCACAGCCAATCACACAAAACAAAAAAAGTTCACAGTTTTGGGATAAGGAGTCCAGAATTCCAGAATGAGTGGAGATATCCTGGAGATCTGTATATCTCCGCAACCTATGCTGCACGATGGGCACTGCACATTTGGATTATGCCAGCAGCCTTGTGCCCATCCTTACCACCTATCAGAGCTATTGACTCTTCAAACTTAGGCTAGGGTCTTGCAAGACTTGGTAGCACCTGTTCCTAGTAGGTGCAGTTGTCCAGCTCTGGATTGTTCCCCAGGCAATGTGTAGGAAGGAAAATGGTGCCAGCACTACTGGTTGAATTCTGGCGAAGTTTGGATCTAGATCAAAACTTTATGTCTCAGGTCCATTTTTAGCATTGGTTTCATACTCCATTGCATCTACTCTATACTGATATAACTGCATAAAGGGGTAAAGGAATGGAAAATCCTGGTCAGTTGACGACAAATATCAGTATTTGTTGTCATCACACTATAATATAGATTATTTATGTTGAAGTAATATAGAGATACAGATATCTTAAGCATTTTGTCCACAATTTTGACTGATTCTTAAGAGAATTCATATATATATATTACTTCTAATAGCTTTTCTAATTGCAAGAACCAAGAAATCAGTGATAGATTAATGCTCTCAATAGAGCATGACCTTTTCTTTTAACAGAGATATTGATAAAATCAAATGTAAAAATCAAAAACTGTATTCATAGATGCAATAGAGAGTAATTGCATATTTATATGAATATTCATATATTGAACTTAGAGAATGGGCAACTTGTTATTCATCATTTTAAAATATGTTTATAGTATACAAATATATTGGTGCTTGTTTTTTTTTTCTAGTGTTGATGAAAATGAATAGTACTTGGGGACCAAGTCTGCCTATTAGAATGTTATGATACATGACCATGCTTGCACAGAAATGAGCACAGATGGCGGGTCTATTATTTCTAGCAAGAAATTTGTCATTTTTTTTTTCCCCAGTATTCAAATTTGAGCAACATTTGCTTAAGTTGGGCTACCTCTGTGGGGATCCTTAAAATGTTTTTTCCATTATTTGCACATTTGGAGTAAAAGAAACAGAAAGAGATTAATGCTGTATTAAAACTTTATAATGAATGAAGTCTCTCAAACCAAGAGTCTGAGATTTTTATATTTTTCCACCAAGTAAATGGAAACATATTTTGCATGTAAATGAAAGTCTACAGGGATGAAATTTTGTGTACCATGCTCAGATTCCCAATAGCCCATTTAGTTCTAACAGATCATTTAGTCTACATTAGAGTGTTTGAAGATGTTATATTTATAGATATTTGTTAATTAAACACAATGATATGTGGAAAATAAAACAGCAGTATATAAGTAAAGTTATAATTTTTTTTTTTTTAATGCAAATAATACCATTTCAAGCAGAAAAAGAATAGATTAAACGAGAGGCTGACTTTCATAAATTTCCCTTCATAGTAAGAATCAATAAAACAATACTTCACAAGGCTTTGTCAATGCTTTATTATACACCTGAAGGAAGAAAAAGGGTTTTCAACCTGCCTTGTGACTTGTCAGAGCCTGTAATTACAAAAGACTTAAAATTAAATGATGGGTTTTAATGTGAATTGCTCAAAACCAGATCACTTTTCAGGGAAGGCAAATTTAATATGGGTGGGGATTTCCAGTATCAGGAAAAAATGCAGTCAGATGGTTTCATTTACTCCAGTATGTAGAGTGTTTTCACATTTGGGGGTTCTATACTGAGACCTCCATCATTTAGCAATGCATCATGAAAAGCACTGTAGCATTTATGCTGTGAACTGGTACAAAAAGACAGTATTGTCAGATCTGGGGAAAACCATTCTTGCTTCCAACTTCCAAAATGGGATTGTATTATTTTTGTTCCATCCAAATAAGTGTTATTTTTTTGTAACTTACCTTTTTCCTTTCCATCTGTGATGCTTTATATAGCATGTTCCTAGGTGAAAATTGGCATCCAGAACCTAGAAGATTAATTTCAAGATCAGATTCTCACTGAATACAAAATTAAAAACTCTTGAAGGATTAAAAGCTTTACAAAGCTTAGATAACCCAGCACACCAAAAGTATGAAGATTTCTCGAGACAGAAAGAAGTAGTTCCTGTAAGAGTCAAGCTGGGGAAAATGGTAGAACATCTGGTAGACCTGAAGATAAATCAGAGGCCTTTGAAATGAGTAGTGATTGTACCAATCCTGGACCCAGAGCTTTATCTGTGATTACTATGGATGTAATCTTGTTATTTGTGGTCTGCTGGGGCCTGTAACAGACAAAAATGTCAGGAAGACAGGCTGAAATGTATCAGTTGTCACAGAGGAGGGTTTGAACTGTTTTGGGGGCAGCCAATGCATTTCTGAAGGTTTTGTTTGGGGAGGTGCTCTGCTCTGCTTAGGAACATAAGTTGTGGAGGAGAAGGAGACTGCAGGCAGTTGGGAAGCAGAGGGGAATCACAAATTCACTTGTTCTCTCAGAGATGGAATGGATCACACCAGCCATGGGTGAGAGAAAGGCCATGAGAGAAAAAGAAAGTAGAAAGAACGGTGCTGAACAATTCAGAGCAAGTAACACCAAATAATGCTGGTGTTACTACCAGTACCTATGGATCTACTTGTTCAATGCTAATACACTTAAAATGGTGGTATTGCCAAGCATTAGTGTGCTGCTTGTCATTGCATCAGTGCACTTGTCATCTCTGCTTCAGCTTCTTAGCCTTCCCCACTCTCAACTGGAAAAGCAAACCATACCTCTGACCAGTCAGCAAGGATGCAGTTTGGGTAACTAATGTGAGTAGATTCTTTGACAGGCAAGTGACTGAACGGATTTCCTTCCTGGCAAGAAGGAAAAGTAGCCTGGCAGTTACAATAAAAGAATAAAATGCTTACCAAGCTCCATTTCTTTAGAAAGCTGCGCGGGCAGGCACAAGAAGGAAGGACAGGGATATTCCCAGACTAAAGCATGCCCATTCATACCATATGTGTGTTTTCTGTGCAGAGATGCATTTTCTCACAAAAGAGGGCAAAAGAGGTGAAGGTTAAGTGAGATTTGCTATGGGCAGTGTTCTTATGTGGGTACGAACACCTGGCCATTGTGTAGGAATTGGCTTAGCCATCAGAACCGAGAGAATATTCAAGTGGATTTTGGACCTTTCTGGGATGACTTGAAGCTTCTAACCCAAAATGGCGAAGAGCTGTTGGGCCACACAAGGTTTATAACATTGAAACGTGTAAATTGGAAAAAGGGTTCTCTTTTTTTTTTTTTTNNTTTTACATGAGAAAGGAGAATCAATCATTGCATAGAAAAAAAAAAGTTAGATAATAGATCTTCTCTGCCTGGGGAGCAGATACATATCTTGCCTTTGAGAGAATATGGAGAAACAACTATAACAGAATGACTAGGAGTGGGAGAGAAGGAACACTTTCTACTGGTAAGTTTGTGGCCCAAGTAAATCCACTGATTCCTTATAAAGCAGAACTGAAAAGGAATGTGGAGGATGAAAGCTCTGAAAGCTTAGGGAACATGACTGAAACTCCTGATACCGGTTTCATTCACAAGACCGTGTCCTTTTCCCAGTTACTTTCCCTCACATGAAAGGAGGGAGTTAGTCCTACAGTAAATAACAGCTGTGCAAGGGTACAGATTTAATTGTGGAAATAACTGAAAATGGAATGATGGCCAGCCTTCAATGAGTCATTGCCAGATAATTCCCAGGTGAGCTAAATTAATAAAATTGTAGCCTAGTCAAGTCTCAAGTCAATGGCTTATTTCTTTCTGCATGTTTAGAGGCATGAGTATCATCAATTGAATTAAAAAAAAAAAAAAGGGTATTCTTTTTCACATGATTCTGCATTTCACAGGCAAATGTGCAATAGTTTGGCTTTGTAGCATTTTATAAAAGACATTAACTGAAGAACTCTGAGTAACAGAAAGTAAGAATATAGGTTTTGCATGCTGCAGTACAGAAAATGGGAGCACTGTATAGGATGGATAGCCATAACATTTTAAGAAATTTGTGTAGTGTTATAGTATGAAGAAAAAATGCTGTGTTTTAATTAAGCACTTGTCTACGTAGTGCACTATTCAGCTGGAAAAGGAAGGAAGGGAGGAATGGAGGGAGGTGAGCTTTGTAAATCCATACTCAATTATCTATTTTCATGTACACAAATGACTAACAAAGATGGATTTCTGAAGGAAAGCATTGGAGAAGGTATTTTTGTTTGTTCATTTGTTCATTTTCTTAGGAGCTACCAGAAAATTTGTTGACTACTCAAATTGCTGTGTTAAATACTCCCCCAAGTCTGCTATAAACCAAAATACTTTGCTGTGGAGAATACGAGCCATTCGTATAGTCAGTGTATTCAACACTGTTATGAAGATTTTTTTTAAATTAATTTCAACTACCACGTTCCAGTGAACTACATTAAGTTCATTAAGCCTTGCTGTCCTGATTATGCAGTATTAACATCTATTCCAAGTAATAGTATGGCTAGTGAATCACTGATGGGCTCAGTAAGGGCTTTAGTAATGGGCATATTATTTTTAGTATTTACCTTTAGCTGATACAGTGTGTCCTGAATACAGCTGACAATATATTTGCTCTAATGAAGAATGAATAAAGCTGGGATCTTTAACTTGTGACTAATCCTAGGTAATCATTGCTGCAATATCTTGATACATAATTGAATTTAAATTTGATATTATATTTACCTGCAGTGAACTTGAATGAATGCAGAAGAAATAGAGAGAACACTTGCCCTCAATAGAACATGCAGACCTGTATTTAGGTCTAGAATTTTACTACTTTCTCTGTAAAACCAAATGTTTTAAAGGACTTAATCAAAGACTGCTGGATCTTGATGCTTTAAAAGTCAGTGAAAACCTTGCATTGCCTCGGAATTAATTCATTTTTCAAGTATTTTGCAGAACTTCTGGTCCAAAAGGTATCTTCTTGTAACATTTGTATGAAGGCAAATTGTGCTCTCTGAGACCTATGGAAAACTTAGAGTCATTTTGTATGACAGAGTTAATTTATATCCATGAAGGTGACCAATGTCACTCTAGGAATGGTATCTGGGTCCTTGTATGCCTCCTTAGGAATATCTTCAGTCTCACTTAAGGTGATATTTAAGCAAAGATCAAAGACAAAATATTGTTGCTATGTGGCAACCTGGCTTTATTGAACAGCATTCATTATTTAGCATTCTCTTAAGTACAGTTAAGTGGGGAAAGCATGCTCATACTTTTCAAGTTTTTCTTTCTTTCTTTCTTTCTTTCTTTCTTTCTTTCTTTCTTTCTTTCTTTCTTTCTTTCTTTCTTTCTTTCTTTTCCCATCCTCCTTTTTTTTCTTTCTTCATTCCTGCCTTTGTATGTTTTCCTCTCATTTTCTCTCCATATTCTTTTCTGTGTGCTAATTCCCACCAACTATTACTCAGCTTATAGCACCCTTCATCCTTTTGGTAATTCCTTTTCCCAATTCCACCTGTCAGACAGGTCCATAATAAAAAACAATGTCAAACATTAAAGAGCTCTCCTTGAGCATTTTCCACATACGATGGCCCAAGGACAGTCTTTGCCCCTCAGAGTTATACTTTACAGCTTTCTGCAAACTCAGGCAGCAGGCTAATCTGCCTACGATTGCTTCATATATGGAAGGTTTTCTATGGAGCTAAGAGGACTTGCAATGCTTTTCATAAAACTCAGATTCTGCTAAATTTGAATATACTGTGTTGCCTATGCAGAAATATACAGAATTATGCAGAAGTAACAGGCAGGAATTAGGTATTTCTGTACTCTGTTCCTGATAGGGTTCTTTCCTTTCTTTTTCTTACAGCGTAACAGCTGGCAAAATAGTTTTGAGACAGAGATATATAGAGCTATCTTCTTGCAGAGTATGCAGACAAAACATAACATATGGAGGATATTTGCATAATGTACAATATTTGTGATAAGGTAGCAATTCAGTTTTTCTTGCGTAACTTGACTATTACATTAAAAATAGGAAGTTGAATGTAGAATTGCATCTTCATAAGCCACAGAATTTTGCTAAGTGGTTAATTTTAGTATCTGTATTTTGAATTTGATATATTAGCATGTTAGAACCAATGTTCTACTTACTGTAATCTTTCTTGAATGAGAATATATCTGGCTTCCATTGCTTCTTTTGCACATATCTGTCTATGAAGTAAATTTTGTCCTTCTCTGTACTTATATCAGTTATGTAATGCCAAATAATCTATGCACAATTTGGCTATAAATATTGCAATAAATATTCTAACTGCATGTGCATTCACAGAAACACTGGGAAACTTCAGATGTAGTTCTGAATGTACCATGTGTTTAGAGTCTGGAGGGTTTTTGTTTGTTTGTTTTGTTTTGTTTGTAACCTAAAATGTCTTGCATTTAGGTTATCATTGTTTAGCATGTATTTAACAAAACCAAAATGGAGGACAGTTCACACACAAAAAATATGCAGAGATAAATGTTTCTTCATTCAAAATGTAGACAACTCTTTTCTTGCTAAAATTTGCAGTAAAATTAAAGCAATAATACATAACACAACTTTATGGAATGAAGTAATTATATTCTGCTGTATTTCTTTTCTTTTAAAAATACGTGCACAAAAGTAATGCATCTCATTAAAATGTAATGTTGGTGCCATGAGAATTGAGTTAATACGAACTAGAAGATGACTCTCTGAGAACAGAATAACTTACTAAATCATCTTTGTGTGTGTTTGTGTGTTGAAATAGCTATACTCTTCGTGTGGTTGGCAGTGGAATCAAAGCTCAGTTTGGGAATCCAGAAGTAAAAGTGAAAGGAACAGATCCTGTAATAAATCAAATTATCGACAAGCTGAAACATATTATTCAGGTAAGCCACTTTTACCTATAAATATAGTATAGTACTAAAGACCACTGTAGTGGTGAAAGTATGAATTCATTGTACATTAAAGGGTAATTGTTAATTCAAGTCATTGCTCAATGTACATCAACACCAAAAAAATCCCCTATTTGCTCCCTCTCACTTCATTTATTAGAAATGATGTAATTAAAAGGTTTGCATATGGTAAATGAGTGTAGGAAGTAAGAGTCTGGCAGCTGGGCCACCAGGACCTTTGAGTACTAGGTCAGCATTGCAGTAAATGTACAGAAGAACAAACAGTATAATTTAGTGATATTAACTGTGTGCATATATTTAAAAAACAATAAAACATAATTTCCCTCATCGCTCTTTACTAAATCAAGGTTCTTTCTTAACCAGTCTTGCTGCAAGGTTTACTGTTTAGAAATCAGATAGAAATACTAGAAAGTTTGAATAAGAATAGCATGCTTGCTAAAGAGGTTGGGGTTCATTATATATCTGTGAGTTACTAAATTTAAGGCTTATAAGGCACTCAGTTCCAATATGTCCTGCACAACTGTAGTATTGTAATATATTTCAAGGATTGCACGTATGTTTTGTTATACTGTTATTGTCTGTGTCTATATCATTGTATCATGGATAGCCATAACTACAGGACAAAAACCTGACTCTATCGAAAGTAACAATAATTTTGCTGGCAATTCCGTATTTCAGTTAGAAAATAAATTTTCCACTATGATCCGAAGACTCCGTGATAAGAACTGCTCTACTAGCATTTCTTGTCATTCACCCATCTAGCCCAGCAACCTCTCATCTGCACTGGTGAAAAGGAGAGGCTATTTAGGGAGGGCATGCAAGCCTGGCAGCTTTACCCTCTCCATTCCCCTTCTCTATCTCATCCCCAAGCACGAGAATTAGAGATATTAAACAGCTCTTCCTTGCCTAGTGCATTTAATTCCATTTAAAGATTGCTGCTTTAATTTTGTTTTTCCATCTTCTTGGCAGCTTTTAAGTACAGTTTCCAAAATGGTTTCTGGAGTTGAAATAAGCAAGCCGTTCTAACGTTATTGATATCTTCATGGTGAACTCTCTTGGTTGTTAGTTCTCTATTTGTAAAAAAAAATAACTCTTCTCTGACAACAAAGGAAAGAATGGTGAAATAGTAAAAACAAAAAATTTCTTTTCCATGAGTAGGGTTGTTTTCTGGGAGAAGTGGCATCCAGATTCAAGCTCAAAGGCAATCATTATTCCTTCCACCTAAAATTAAATACCCTTTTTAGCCCTCCAGCTTCAGCATGCGTTTGTCTCTACTTTTTTTAAGTGGTGACTAAAGTGGTAAGACAATGAATACAATTTTGCCGTCAAATAGATGCTATGACTTAATTAAGAACTAAAAATTGCTCTGCAAAGAAAAACATTGCAAATCTTACTGGGCTTACTCAAAGAGTGACTGAAATCTGAAAGACTCAAGGTCTTTCATCTGTCAGGAATGTCCTCCTTTGATATTAAATCTGCACTGTATAGTTTATTGTGTTGTTTTCCTCTAGAGACTAGGAGTTGTGTTGTTTCCTCCTTGGGTGAGGATCTAAACAAATGGAATAGAACAATTCCATTATAAGGCATTTCATTTTGAGAGCTTATTTGCCCTTGTCCCAGAAGACTGGAGGAGGTCTTGGAAAGAAGGACTTATAATCTGCATACTGCAAGTCCTACTAACCTGTCAATATATTATCTTTCTATGTGATAGCTTCCTTTCTTGTAGTTCTGAGTATGGAAATAGGGTCAGGGGATAAAGAGAGCATCGAATACCTTAGAGACCCAATATATAACTGTTTTTCCTCAGATAAAAGGGCTGAAAAAACTGCAGAAAAAGCTTTCTTCTCTAGCTTTTACTGCGTGGAAAAGGAGGATGGGGAGGGTAAATTAGAGATTCAAATACAAAAGCTCACCTTTTTGTCCTTTTGATATGAAAAGGATGAATCACATATTAAGCTTACGAAGGACAGATTAAATAAGGGGAGCTTAATGGATTGTGGTGTCACCTCTCATGTAGGAGACCTACTTCTATATACTTAATTCCAGCACTCTATCCAAGCAGTATTACTGCATTACAAAAGCTTAAATAGCTAATTTAGTAGAAAAAAATCATATTTGTCCTGCTTTTCATAGCTAATAATTCATGTAATCTGTAAAGGTTTATATACTTTAATTTAGCTTTAAGGCTGGCAGCATGATATGTAACCTTGTATTTGTGTAGGCAACTATATATATTTTTATATAAATTCCATGTTGCTGTAACCTTGCTTGCTAATAAGTCCATTTTTGTTATTTGTGTTTTATATGGAGCATGAAATGTGGCAATTTGGTCTCTGTGTTAGGAAATGGAAATGAGTGGTAATTCAGGTTTATATGACCTTTCACATCAGCCTTTAAACATTTCAAGATGCAAGATATCGAAGCAGCATTGCTCTCTGTCTCGTGATGCCATGATAGGGTATGGCCCTTCCATCTCAATCACAGTCAGAGCTCTGTGTATTAGTGTAAGTATAGCCTGATCTTCTTCTGCTTGTATAGCCTGTCATGGAACCAAGACCTTCGGGAATGAAAAGTCTCTACCATTTGGTGAGAAGAAGGCCAAGAATTAGAGGCTTTGCTTCTGGTAATTCTCACAATAAATATGGTGAAATGCACTGAAATATAATGTACTCAGCGATAACATATGATATTTGTTTGCAGCAAGGATGGGATTCATTTCTGTAATCAGACACATGTATTTAGGTGTTTAACCTTCCCTCATGTGAAGATCTAGCCCATGGAGCTTAGAGAGCTGTTCATTTGGCCAAATCTGAGTGTGTGCTTCAGGGTAAGAATAGTAGGTCTTTAGCCTCGCACTATATAAAAGGAGTTTGGGTACATTGCCCACATGTTGGCATTTACATTGTAAACATCTGCAGTTAAGTATCTGATCTGAAGGATTTCACCTTGTGTCGTATTTCTGAGCCCTTTCCAAGAGGCTATCAGTTTGAACACACAACCTAGAAATATGTCATTTTGTAAGGAGAAATATTTAGCAGGTACACTGGATCTTCTTATTCTGCTACTACCTTCTGCTTTTTCAAAGGGTATATTGCACCACAGGATCACCAAACCATAAACAAACCTAAAGTCTACTTGAAAATGAAGCCTTTTGCTTTTGCAGGTGTCTGAGTTGGGCTGAAGTACTTAGGATACATTTTTCGTTGTTTGGTTTTTAATTTCTGTGAAATGACTGAGATCTTAGGTACAGTTCAGACAGCCAGGAACTCAAAAAGATACATCCAAACATTTGGGGAGCTCCTGAAACAATTCTGATTAAATGATTATGTAGTGTTTTCTAATCATTAAAAAAAAAACATTCTCTTTGTCATCCAAGCAGATGACCCCTTTTCTCACCAATTGCACTATATTTCCCTTCGTACTTTCAAGGATCCCAGCAGGAGGGCAGGAGGGAAGATAATATTTGGAGATGTAACGGGAGTGCTCATTCAATGAGGGCTCAGTGAGCTTTCAGAAAATTAGACTATACTTATTTATTGTACAAATAACTAAATGTTATCAAGTAGCAAAAAAAAAGAACAGATACATTAAAACTCCCTTCCTGGTCATCTTTAATGTGTTACATGAGAAAACAGTTCAAAGACTATTTTGCCCTGCCTGCAGGAAAGAATAGGGGCCTCCTAGTATTTCCTGTTTTCTTGCTAGGTAGATATACAAGTGTGTAAAAATCCCTAGCAAAGAATCTGCTTTAAAATATGTAAACATTTGGTCCTTAATTGTAGTCTTTGTTTTCTAGGGTCTATTCTGTTAACAATTATAGACTTGTTGCTTAAATTTGTTGCTTAAGGGAGAGCATCTTTTCCAGTAGGCTCTTTTTTCTGAGCTACTGTGCTAGGGTCAAGTTACAACTGTTCACAAACTTTAAGAGAGAGACCTTTTTATTATATGCCACAGTGGCCCATATGTCACTTCTCCTTCATGAGAGGCTCGCTGTAAACCTTCTTTTTCTGTAAATAGTGGATTTACCAAAAATCAATAGAACTTTTGATTCCATTGGACCCTGACTGCTATAATCTGTGCTCTGGACTCCACAGGTTTGTACTCCCAGCAGCGAAGTGCAATTAGAGGAACTAGCGTGAACTCAGGTGAACCAGTCAGTGATGAAAATGGTTTGACAAAGTCACCTTCTTTTGTAAAATTTCTTACTTGTACAGACTGGTGTTTTGGAGAGCTTTTTAAATGATGGGCTCTTCCTCATTCATTTATCTTCACGGTAGGCAAACAATGGGTTCAGTGCATATTCTCTCACTGCAATCAGCAGCTATCACTCTTATTTAATAGGCAATCATGATAAGCAAAGTCAGTTGCATATGGCAGGGATAATAATGGTAATTATTTTTCTTTCTTCGCCAATAATTTAAAAACATGATTCATTTATCTTGCCTACAAGTACAAATACTAAGGTTATAAAATAAGTATGATATTTTAGTGCTGTGATTATAGGCAATTGGACCTTGGTCATTTCAATGTATTTCTTCTTTCAGAAGATAATCTCAAAGAGATACTGCTTTTGAAAATAATAGACATTACTTGGAGCTCATATTTATAGGTGAAATAAAGACTTCCCAATCCTACCATAGTAGAAAATACCACTGTGTATGTCTGCCGATATGAGGCAAACAGAATCTCCCTGTGGAGATCTCCAGAGGCACCTGTCTCTCTATTGACTATACTGGAAATTTAAACACTTCAATTAGGATAAATTGTTTCCTATTTCTAGGTGCAGCAAAAGATGTGCCTGAACTTATTTGGAAGGGATTGCATCTTATATTGCTGTACCCCTAGATCACTAGCCGATATGTGTGGATTAATATTTACTTTCTCCACAAAGGGCTGAAAAATGTCACTAATGGAAATGCTATCTAATCATGACTAGCCAAATTTATACCAAAATGAGAATCCAATATAGTATTTTTGTTATTGGTAGAAATTCTAAAAGCCAAACAGAGACTAAACCCAGCATTCTAACTACTAACTGGTAGCTGAAAAAAAGCTGAATGGGTTTGTGAAACAATTTGTATCAGATTAGAGAATTTTTAAAATTACGTGGCAGTAATTGTGAATGGGTTTGTGAAACAATATGTATCAGATTAGAGAATTTTTAAAATTATGTGGCAGTAATTGAAGCCTAAGTTTTGGTCAAATCCATGACCAACTGTGCTATGACAAATGGAAAACTGGTATCCTATAGAGGTAATTGGGATGTAAAATTTCAGTGCGCTATGTGCAACAGCCATTCAACATTCACTTATGTTAGACTCACTTTCATCTGTGTTTGCACCTAAACTGACTATTTATTATTTTTGTTTCTTTTTCAGTAGGAAAGACTGCCACACAAGTTTTGTTTTGTTTTTCATATTACAAATGCATACCTAAGTGTTAATTTTGCTTTAGATTTCTTTTCTTCCCCCCCCCCCCCTTTTGTTTTTTTACAGCCTTTTCCACATTTTATTTTCTTCTGAAGTTAGAACACTCCTGCAGGTAGAGAACAGCTCAATATCTTCATTACATTAATTATTTTTCCAGTGATTCGTTGGCTCTCCCTTTCATTTTTATGTGTTTGCTCCTTCTTTCATTTTACTTCTGGAATTAATACAATGCTACTGTCATGCTACAAACCCTTGGACAAATTCCATCTATGGCAAGGCATGATAGCAGAGTATTAGAGTGATGTGTCATATCAGGATATTCATACTTGACAGAGAAGCCTATTTCATATTTGTTGTAAGCTGTTCCTGCTTTTTGGCACATCTATGGAGAGCTGGCTTATCACATAGTATTGATTTGAACTCCCTCTGACTGCTAGCTGGTGCTGAAGATATGTTAAATATTTTGAGTATTACCATTGTGTGTAAGATACTGACATAATTTCTGCTGAGATCCTAAATAGCTAGGAATGAGATGGGAAATTCTTTTCTGAGTTACATCCTCCTCCTTCTACAATACACTTCAACTTCCAACCTCAAAAATACATATTAGAGTTCAGGATTGCCAATGCTTTTGAATCTCTTGAGAGTGAAAAGGTTTTCTCAACAGTTCTGTGATTATAATGAAGGTATATGCTCTTTTTGTTTTCACAAAGGTGGCCTTTCTCTTCTTGAAATTCAAAACACTAAAATTTATGTGAACATTCTGAGATGACTGCATGTCCTGGAAAACTATGTGTAAACTCAAACCTATATGGTGTACAAAGTGAAGGCAGAGAAGGAAAAAAGTGATTAGGAGGGCATGAAGCATGTGCATGATGCACATGCATCTCCCAGTGTTGGGATGCCTAGGAGGTAAATTGAGAAGAGCTTGTCACCATCCATATAGTCCTTTTTTGTCAGTAATTTAAATAAAAGCTCAATAATCTTTTTTCCTGTTTTATTTTGTTTTTCACTAGGAAGTTTACCAACATTATTAAAGGCTAATCAGAGTTTCAGTCATTTAGCACAAATGATTTAAAATACTATTTGTACTTAAATGAAAAGCTTTTGATTTCCCTAAATGTGACTAACAAAAGGAAAGCAATGTACATTGCACAGAGCTTTCTGGAACTAAGGCTAAGGCCCAAATCTGTGTAAAGCTCTAAATGATGAACTAACTAACTAACTAAATAAATAAATAAATAAAATTTGTATTTTTGCTATTTTTTCTTCTTCTTTTGCTTATAAAGCACTGCACAGTGAGAAAACATACATGTTAATGCAACAGGGAGATACTATCTATTCTTATCCATTTAGTGCAGACAACAGTGGCACAGAAAACAATACATACTTTTCCAGCAGTATTAGGTGGATAGTGACACTAACCGAAGTATTCATTATGGTGCAGATTCTCTCTACAAAAGCCTATTTTGCACCTAAGTTGATTGCTGCTATAGCTGGTCAAAACTGCTTGTGTAAGGGTTTCTCAGCAAAAGAGGAATATTGTTCTATTGTCTTATTTTTAAGTATGACATTAAGTGAAGGAGGGTTTTGAGATTCTGGATGAGTAATATTTATGACAAACAGTATGATCTGGGCACAGGTTTTTTGATGCTTACTTTAGAAAATCTGATCTACTTTACTATCTGCAAGACCATGTAAAGAATTTTTTTCCTATTTATAATTTATCATTTATGCTCTTTGACTCTTATAAAAATAGATTTTTAATTTATTTTTTAATATTTTCTTTCAGACTTCCCATAACTGTAGCCATAGATCTCTAATAAAACAAGAAGGGGTTTTGTTCCCCTACCGCATGGAAGTAATGGCAATTTTGAAAGTGAAAAGGAGCTTCTGGTGCTTTCAATACCCAATCCCAACTTAGAAAAGAAAGGGAATATATGTATTGATATATAATACAGACAGACTACAGAGTTCAAGAGAGCTTCAGGGCCCTGATGCAGTAGTCACAATGGTGCATAGTCAACCTTCCATTAACTTTGATAGGGCTCTACAGATGCCCTGGGGTCACTCTGTGAATGCTGGAAGCTTCTGCTTTCTTCTATAATTTCATATAATTTCATCAGAAAATAGAAAAGCCCTTCTTTTTGCAATGAGTTAGTGCCCCATTCGTTGTACACATGGATGAGACTTATATTGCATAATGTATGACAGTGCATACATTGTCAGATTTTTAGCTAGCTAATTGTACTGGGAGAATCTCTCATCCAAAATATCTTGGGATTTTTTTTTTTTTGGCACGAGTGCTTTTCGTAGTTATAAAAAAAAATAAAAGACAAAAGCCTTCTTAAATATGAAGATCTATTTAGATCATCTTATAGGTGGGGGAAGCTGGCAATGCCTAATTTCATATTTTAATTGGATAACATAACTTACTTAATCTTTGTGATGTTTTCTCAGGACAGAGAAGAAAAGTAGTATAGGAAATGCACTTAATTTTGAGTGAATGCCGATTTAAGAATTGGCTTGCCTCTGAACACTTCAGTAGACAATTGTTTTAGGGAACAGTATTGTGGATTACTTTTGCTGTTGGCCTTTCCAGTTAGAGAATCAATTGCTGTGCAACGGCAACCATGCCAATTAGTGTATAATCAACTGGAAATGAGTTTAGGAATTCAGCTTGAAAGTGACCTGCCTAATGGGATCTGGATTTGTGTAAAGAGTCTTTCTTCCCATGATTGAAGAACCACATCCGTTTTTTCTCATCTGGAACAACAATTGGACTTTGCAGAGATGCATACAAGCCTCAGCTACTTGCAGTACAAACTGCATTATTCATTCTGTCTTCTACATTCACAGGCCAGTTTGGCAAAAAAAAAAAAGTGATATCTCTATAATAGAAAATAAAACTGGAAAGACATAGCCTGTTAACAGATTTTTTTATGACATCAGTATTCACTGATATTCATCATATTAGGATTGATGAGAATATCACTAATATGATTAAACTTTAATACAGTACAGTGAATCTTAAATAAGTTTTGGCACTGTCCTAGCTCATTTACCTACAAACTGCTAACTACACTGGAATACATACATGTCCAGTATCATTAAAGGTGAATATCTATTTTAATATTACATTGTAGTCATTAATGGCTTGTGTTGTTCTTCTACAGCAGCAGAATTACTATTTAGTTTCTTTATGAAATGTATTTTGCAGTGGGATGCAGTTTGCTATAAAATATTTTCATGAAATATTAAGCTAGTTTGTTCTGCAAATATTTTATATGCAGTTTTGAATAAGCTTGATTACTATTAAAAATGTTGGCTTAATCTTATAAAGAGAATTTTTTTAAGTGTAAGAATTCAATCAGTCTTTACATTTGAACTGTTTTGTCAGATTTACACTGTAAATTATTTTCTTAACACATGATTTTAGAGGAAGCTGCATTAATTGAAGCTGTTATTTACATCCAAGCAAATACTATTTGTGCTTGGTTAAACTCGGCTGGCTGCCAGATGCTCACCCAGCCGCTCTCTCACTCCCCATCCTCAACGGGACAGGGGGAGAAAATAAGATGGAAAAGCTCGTGGTTGAGATAAGGACAAGGAAATTACTCACCAATTATTATCACTGGCAAAACAGACTGAAATAGGGGAAAATTGATTTAATTTATTACTAATTAAAGTAGGATGGTGAGAAACAAAGACAAAACTAAAAACACCTTCCCCCAATCCCCTCCCTTCTTCCTGACTCCTTCATTCCTGACTCTCCCATCAAGTGGCACAGAGGAATGCAGAATGGGGACTGCAGTCAGTTCGTAACAGTTCCTCTCTACCTCTCCTCACACCTTTCCCCTCTACAGTGTGGGGCCCCTCCCATAGACTGCAGTTCCTCAAGAACTGCTCCCACATGGGTCCATACTACAGACTACAGTCCTTCAGAAACAGTCTGCTCCAACATGGGAGCCACAGTCTGCTCCTGCGTGGGCTTTCCATGGGCTGAAGCTTCCTTCAAGGAACATCCACCTGCTGCAGCATGGGGTCCTCCACAGGCTGCAGTGTGGATATCTGCTCCAACATCATTCTCTCCATGGGCTACAAGGAAATCTCTGCTCCCAGCACTGGAACACCTTTTACCCCTCCTTCTTCACTGATCTTGGTGTCTTCAGGGCTGTTTCCGTCACATTTTTCTCACTCCTGTTTCTCACAGTTGCTGCATAGCGTTTTTTAACCTTTCTTATGTGTATTTTCCATGGGGTGCCACCATCTCAGCTGCTGGGCACAGCCATGCCCTGCAGTGGGGCCATTAGAGCCGGCTGGAACCGGCTGTGTCCGGCATGGGGCAGCCCTGGCCTCTCCTCGCTGAGGCCTCCCTGCAGCCCCCTGTTGCCAACACCTTGCCATGGACACCCAATACACCATTAAAATATCCACTTCTGAAATCAACACCCTTATTATATTAAAGTAATGTAATCCTTATCTCTAAGTTGGAGAGATATGGATTTGAAGGATGAACCATTCAGTAGATAAGGAATTGGCTGGATGGCCTCAGCCAGAGAGTTGCAGTCAATGGCTCTATGTCCAGGTGGAGGCTGGTGACGAGTGGTGTCCCTCAGGGGTCAGTGTTGGGACTGGTGCTGTTTAGTATCTTTATCAGCGACATAGACACTAGGATCGAGTGCACTTAGCAAATTTGCAGAAAACAGCAGGCTTATTGGTGCAGTTGATACAACAGAAGGAAGGGATGCCATCCAAAGGGACCTGGACAAGCTTGAGAAGTGGGCCCACATTAACCTAATGTGCTGCACCTGGGTCAGGGCAGTCCCAGACATGAGTACAGACTGGGAGAAGAACTCATTGAGAGCAGCCTTGCAGAGAAGAACTTGGGGGTTCTGGTGGACAAAAAGCTTGACATGAGCCAGCAGTGCGTGCTTGCAGCCCAGAAGGCCACCTATGTCCTGGGCTGCATCAACAGAGGCATGACCAGCAGGTTGAGTAGAGGTCCCCTTCTACTCTGTCCTCGTGAGGCCCCACCTCGTGTACTGCTTCCACCTCTGGGGCCCCCAGCACATGAAAGGTGTGGACCTGTTAAAGTGGGTCCAGAGGAGGGCCACAGAGATGACCAGAGGGCTGGAGCACCTCTCCTGCTAAGGAAGGCTGAGAGTGCTGGGGATTTTCAGCCTAGAGAAGAGCAGGCTCCAGGGAGACTTCATTGCAGCCTTTCAGTTCTTAAAGGGAGTTTATAAAAAAGATGGAGAGCGACTTTTTACATGGGCAGATAGTGATAGGACAAGGGGGAATTGTTGGGGATTGGAACTAGGTGATCTTTAAGATCCCTTCCAACCCAAACCATTCTATGATTCTGTGATGATTCTCCAATAAAGTAATAAAAGTTAGAGCTCTAAGTGTAGACTTCCATATGAAAAGAGCCTTTAAAAGATTTAAGTAAAGCAGGAAATCAACTCTCTAGTCAGAAAAGAAAAATCAAACTAGTGATTATAACTTGTGAAATCTGATACATATCATAAAACCATCACACAGCTTCACTGATATTTTCTTCTGACTAGAGGCTCAGCAAGTAAATATCACATCTGGATGAAAGATATCAACAAAAATTTGAGAAGCAACTTACTGCTTCTGTTAATACTAATTAATGTCAGACATAGCCTGTCAATATCATAAAAACACCAGCAAAATAATTTGTATGCAAGCAAACTCATTAAAAAGGAAAAAAAAAGAAAAAAGAGTGGAGCAGTAACTGGAATTACAGTAGGTACCATTAAGATCTAAGTGGCACTTAGAAACTCTGGTCTCACCAGTGCTGTGGAAATTACTGAGTGAGCAGTTCCTCTAGGCTGATGTATTAAGGGAATAAGCAAGATGACTGTGCTGTGTGTACATTCCTATGTTACTGCTTGATGATCAGTACATTCTCCACTTTAATTTACTGGGTGTGGATTCTGTATAGCAGCAGAGATCATTTCAAAGATAATCACATTTCTGTAAGTGTTGATAAAATGGAAATATATTGCCTCTTGTCAGTCCAAGCTCCACAGCACTACTGTGTGAACTTGTATGTTATTAACACCAGATAATACACCTGCAACAGTCATTAGAAATGCTGTGACTATGAAAACAGGTTGTCATCAACTACAAAACAGAAAGCCATAGGAAACAGGCTTCTTTATCATCAATGATCATAAAAATATTTTTTAGAATACATGCAATGCTCACTGTGCAAAGCTATGGATCTAAAACAAATCAGGTACCACAGTAGCACAACACACTACAGAAAGGAATTGTAGCAGTATTTCAGCGGTATGCAGTCACTTTCTGAGAAAAAAAAGTTGATATCCACAGACTTTCTGGCTTGAAAAGTGATACATCGTTTTTGAGCATATTGAATGTTTCCTATTTGAGACAGGTTATTTCTTTCTGTTCTCAGTCCTGGGAAATCCTCCAAGTCAGTGGCCTGTAGACAGCAGTACAGAGCAAGTCATTTGCTGCAGGTATCATCATAATTTGTTCTCCTTGTCAGCCTGTGCAATAAGCAATGCATTCTGCAGGCACAAGAAATACTCTGGAAAACATTCTGTTGCTCTGAAATCTTATAAACAAAAATCCCATGTTATCTATGAGGGCTGTTTGTTGCCTAAAGAACTCATCTGCCTAGTCTTTTGCTCTCTGTAAATGTAGAAAATTGTAGAATAGCAGCATAGTATGGTGCATTAAACTACTTTTCACTCCTGCAGTGTGCACGTGAAATGTATGTGGATAACACGATTCATATTTTAAACTATACCATATATTTAAAGGGCACACATTTTGCTCAGCAAAGCCCTGCTGTTGTGTTGAGAGAGCCAGCCAGCACCTGGTTGAAGAATCAGAGCCAAAGGGGAAGCGTGCAATTTATATGAAGCCTCATCCAAACTGTTCAGCATTATGGATTAAAGTGAAGTCTCAGAAACAAGCTGAGCTATGCAATTTTTAATTTATTTTTTGTTTCAAAAGATAATACAGGCAAATACAAATATTTCCTGGCAGAGTGAAGTTATTTTTTAGGTTTGTGGTGAAAGTGCTCCAGGAAGAGATATATTAAACTACTCTGTATTCAACTGACTGATACATTATCAAAAACAAAAACCAACCAACCAACCAAACAAGCAAAAAAAAAAAAATGATTCTAATTTGCTTCTAAAATAAGCACAGAATAATAATAATAAAAAATCATTCACAGAGGAAAACTGCAAGATTCATCACATATATAACAAATCATGGCTTTGATAGTAGTATAGTTGAATAGTTATTTATATATCTCATTACCAGGCAGGTTAGTTACTACTTTTGAAAAGTCTTTTTGGATTTTATCTTTACAATGTATTACCAAACTACTTCATTATACAGGTGGTGCAGTTTCATTTAAATTTACTTTAATGCATCCATTTCTTTAAATGACTTTCCAAGAGCATACATCTTAAAAATAATTTTATCTTATTTGTTGGCTCAAAACCAGCATACTTGCCAGTTCCTTATTGCTCATAAATTTTCTTCTTTTGCTCTTCTTAACCTTTGTCTGTTTCTGACAGGCCTTTTCTTTAAAAGCAGGTAGATGAAGGTTTTAAGGGAGATCTTGCCGTTCTCATTTTGACAAGGACCCACCTGAATTTGTTTGCAAAGTTCATTATCTCTGTCCCTTCAGGTCAAACTTTGTAGAAAAAATGGAGGTACCTCTCTTTCCTACCCTCCAGCTAGTGATAACTGTGGGAAGTGCTGTTCTGTTAGTGGGACATTGATGAGGCACCTCTGCTTCCTCTTTTCCCTGGACCTTTTTTGTCTCGCAGACCAGTTCAGCTTGATCTATAGGCTACCTTACTGCACTGGTATAAAAAGCTGTAGGAGAAAACAAACAAACAATGAACTGGATCTTTAAAACACTTTTAGAGGGTGCCCTAAAACGATTCTGTTATCTATAATTTCTTAAACACAGTATATAGACCCCAGTTTTTTATTTATGATAATGTTTCAGTTAGAAGCTTCACTTGTTGTAACTTGTTTGTCACTTCAATTGTTAGAAGTAGTCACTGTCCATATCTAGCGTTAGTTGACATCTGATTACCATATAAATCTGCTCACAAGGACACTTGTCCATAATTCAGGATGTGCAAATCACAAAAGAAGTTTTCTGGGGCCTAAAAACTTCAGATAGAAGTGCTATAAGTTAATTTCAGATAAAAGTTTTTCTTTCCTTTCCTATCTGCGTGTTGATGGGATGTACAACTGTAATGACAAGTGTGCTATTGTTCTTCCATATTCCTTAAAGCACTGTTTTCCCAGGTCCAGTCTCCTCTTATCAGACTCTTGTTTTCGTTTCCTGACCCTCTTAATTCCCCTCCTCAGTTCCTCTTCCCATCTTAAAAAATTTCCACGGTTTTCACCTCATTCTATGAAATGTTTCACTGTCATGCTCATCATTTCTTTCAATGGATTTCTGTCCTTCTGTGTTTCCCATTGGTATGCATGTCTGGAGCAGTGGCAGCCCGGCTTGAACAAAGGAATGTTGTTTCTCAGCCAGTCATAGCTATAACAGAAAGAACTAGTTTTAAATATCTGAATTAAGGTGTTACAGTTAGATAATAGCTGTTCAACAGGCAAGTAAGAGAGAAAGTGTATTATAGCCTCTGCCAAAACTTTTTCTATGATTGTGGTGAGAGATAGGCAGGCATTTTAAAGCACTTTCCATTTGACTGTTACTATCCTCTATCTTATCATTCACTAGAGGTCCTTCTCTAAACCTCTTCTCCTCTGTGCCACAGTTCAACACTTCATATCTAGTACACACTTTATCCTAGCTGTCACCTTTTCCCCATTCTTCTGTTTAAGAACTCCTTCGCAAACTTTTTGAAGTCTTGTTTGAAGTGCCAGCCATCTGGTTTCCTTACGGTTCAGCTGCAGTTAGTCCCGCCTGTAACAGCTTCCTTCATTTCTGAAGTGTCTCCTGTTCTTGATTAATCTGAATGTTTTTGACTTGCACTGTTTCTTCACTTGTAGATTAAAGCTTTGCCACCGTACTTCTATTTTTGACCCTATGTGTGATATTGAAAGTATGTCAGTAAATACTGTCATGGAGGACTTGATCTTCAGCTTTCCTCCTAACAGCTTCAATGTCCAAAAGCCTTTCTTTTCTACTTTCTTACTATTTTTTTTTTTTTGTATCCACATGGACCATTAATGCTGGTTACTCTACAGCTATCAATCTAGACTCACAGAGTTCACCAGAAACAGGTAATTTAGAGTGATTTCTTTGACATCAAATACTGAACTGTCTATTTGCCCATCATTTCAGCCTACCTCTAGTCCCTGCAGGGGTCCCTTCTTCCAGGGAGAGGATGACTGCAAAAGGATGTGGAGGATCTGGGATTATATTTTTCCATCTTTACCATTCTGGTTGATTTTGGGGGTTGATAACTCGGAGATGAATTTGTTATATCCAGGTGTCCACTATGGGCTTTCTATGAGAACCTGCTCCTCAGCTACACTAGAGATGCTCTCATGAATGTTCAAAGGAGTCATGAATATTGATAAACCTCTCTGTCTCCCTGAAATTCTTCAGTTCAACATCTTGGTCTCAGAGTCAAAACTTTGTCTCTTAGGGCTGCTTATGTCTCTTAGTGCTGCTTATGCAATACATATCCATCTGGTGCCTGCCCCAAAGCAGGTAAACGTATAGATGTATGATGGACACTAAATGCAGTTCATTGGGAAACTCCGTGCTTTCTTGCTGTAGGTCTGCCTGAACATATGAGTGGCTTAATGTACTTCTGTGTCTGGATGATCCAACTGACTTCTCTTTATGTTACTAACCTCTGAGTTTAAAGAGAGTAAATAATTTTGCTGAAATCTGTTTGCTCAGCTCCTGAGCTCTGGAAGTGCTGGAACGCTTCTTAGTCAAGGAAGGTACTCTGGTTCTCTTCATGCCTTTACATTTCTGGCAGTTTATTGGAGGAGGATCAGTTTGAACAGCTAGCTCTCAGGTATTCTCTGAGTCATTTAAAATGACTCCATTATGGTCAAGGAGACATAAAGCCTGTGTTGAAGACATATGGCTCATACTGTGCAAGACTGGTGAAGAACAGTGTAGGTATTGGAGTCACCTGGGAGTTTCAGCAATATTTCTTATTTTCCCAGCCTTAACTTTTATGAAATGGACTGCTGTGGCTAGGAGTCAAATGAGCAATCAATCTCTCCTGGAATCCTTGATATGTTTGCAATGACGATACGTGCTTACTGAACCTTGTAAGGGGACTATCAGATAAACCAGAATATGAACCACAAAATACTTAAGATCCTTTTGGAGGCAGTCCACATTTTTATTCACACACACAATTCTTTATATTTAGTCAATGAGGATAAGATCAGAAAGAACTTATGGTGTTCAAATCTATTAAGCATCTTCAATTAGAAATTCAGCAGCTACAGGCAATAGTTGCAAAAAATGCTAGGGAGCTCCAGTCATGATATTCTAAATCCAGTATCACAATGAAAAAAAAAATAGTATTTTTAAAATAGATACTGCTGGAAAAACTAAACAAAACAAAACAAAACACAACAACAACAACAAACTTGCAAAATCCTTGATTGTCAAAGATCAGTTAGTTACTACATATCACATAAAAATTGCATTTGTTATTGCTTATGTTGCTTATACTAGTATTCTGTGCAGGTCCTTCAAGAAATCACTCCCTATTATGTTTGATTATATTTCAATCCTTTTAAGGTAGTCTTGTTTGACGAAGTTGCTAAAATCGGATTGTAAAGTTAGGATTTAGCTGGTGAAATGCAGACATCCCCACAGTTTCCAGAGCCCGCTTTCATAATTCAGGAACAGACTTGCCTCATTTGGCAGTTCCAGGGTACTGGATTGGTCAGATTGTACCCTAAGATTGATTGTCTTTTTCTCTCAGCTGACTATAGTCAACGTCTGCAGGTGTTACAAACAGACATTTGTGTTTTGGTGTCTGAAATTAAGAGGTAGTATGAAACTGAATAAGAGCCAGTTTGATATATCCTGAGGGAGTGTATGTACAGAAGTCACCTTAAAGAACTTCAGTTGCAAGAAAATAACTTTCATACACATCAGTGAGAAGATTTGTATCTTCTTATGTAGGAGGACAACTCATCAGTTCCAAGCATTTGAGGAACAGAAGTCTTATCAAGAAATGATGTTGAATGAATAAACCTAAGAAATAATAAAAATGACAGTTTGGGGGAATTTTAAGGAAGCTTTTATTTGGAGATTTTAAAAAGAGAAAAAGTATTTGTCTTAAGTGACACAACAGAAAAGTATTTTTTAATTTCATCTACTTTTTAGTGCCTTATTATGTTTCCTATTACATTCAATTTCTACTTTTTTCCTAATATTGTTTTTCAACAGGAAGAAAAAAAATGATTGTACTGAAATAAAAATCAAGTTAATATTTGTCTTGAAAAAAAAATTCGTAACTGAAAATGTTAATAATTGAAAAATATGAATAAATAAGAAACTGTGAATATTTGCAATTCTGTATTACCTTTATTTGGTATTTGTATGATAGGTTCTTTTCAAAACTTTTTTTTTCCCTTGACCATTCTTTTTATTTTTGATTCTGTATTCAGTTTTAAAAGAGACATAACTGAAGATTTTTAATTTTGACAAATTTGCACATCTTGGCCCTACCCTACAAAGAATTGCATGTCAGCAAGATTCCTTTTTTGTATGTGTGTTTTGGTTATTATTTTCAAAATAACAGAAGCCTACATTTTCTTGAACATTTCAGAATTTTCAGTTAAAGAAAATATGAAAAATAAAAAAAGCTTCTTATAAATTTTCCTGGAAAGATTTCAAGTATTTACATATATATACATATATATGTGTATATATATATATCGACTAATATTTATGAGAAAAGTGTTATTGCTCCCATTGGTATATTGTATTTGATGCTGAGGCTGCACTAGTGTAGTGTATGAAGTTCCCAGAACGTCTGTCATGATATACTCTACAGCTTTCAAAATTCTGATTTCTAGCTTTCTCTCATGTGCTGTGAATTATTCATCTTTTCATTTTGTGCATGGCTTAATAATCTGTTCTATGTGTTCTGCCAGTTTTTGTCTACTTTATCTATTCAATTCATACTCAAATTTTTCTGAACGACTGAGCCTGCGCATGTCAGACCCTTAATCATACTGGTGTTTAAGTCCCTTGAATGCAGCAGTCTATGTTTACCTGTCTCCTTATGCCCCAGGTGTAAAATTTTCCACCTGAAACTTTACCTTAGCCTGATATGAGAACTGATAGCATTACCCCCAGCAGTAATTCTTCATCAACTCTTGGAAATGCTATTTTGAGTCATCCCACATCCCTGGCACTCTCAGCTTCGGTACATCCAGTTACTCTGCATTCCCTTCCACTACAAACAGACTTCTGTCAGAAGAGCATTATTGGTGGGATGAAATGCAGCTCTCCCCATGGTACCGGTGGGAAACTCCTGCAGAGCATCTTCCTGGCTCGGATAATTTTGCATTTGTGGGGGGATGGAGAAGTAAGGTGAATGAAGGTTTCTTAAGAACCTAGAGGGAATATATCTGGGCATAAGGGTCTGAAAAATAAATAATTTTTAAAAATGGAGCAAGTAGAATATATTCTTTTTCATCCTCAGTGGTCTTAGATGTTATTTGTAACAAAAACCCTCAGAGAATTTTCGGGAAAAGTTTTAGCAGTTTTAAACTACCAATGATCCATGTCATATCAAAAAAAAGTCTTATTCAGTTATGTTGCTGTTTTTGCTACTAAATAACCAGGTTTAGAGGATATGTCTTGTAATACTTTTAAATATTTCAGACATTTTTTCTAATATAAAAGACTTGGGTCTGCTTATAAGGACCAATACCACAAATCACAAGAAATTATTTTCATTACTATTTTTTATTTCTGGAATTTCTAGCTAAAACATTATCTGATTACTTTTAAGTGTATCGTCCATAAGACATTCTAGTATTGTAGAGCAACATGGTATGTCATTTGCAGACCCTGAGATTGTGTTCTTTACCTTTGTACTTCTATATTGCACAGGAGTGGGTGACTCACGTGAAAGGTTAAATTTTATAAAATTCTTTTCAATGCTGCTCAACGCCCTTCTGCTTTCCCACCTCTCTCCCTCTCTTTTTGGTTTGCCAAAGTATTTAAAATAATAACAACTTTCAAACACTACAATAATTATTTTTGATTCCTATCTTTATTGCTTTCTAAGTTGTATGACAGTTCCATTATTCAGGATATGAAATATGCAAGTTCCTTCAGGACAGGAAAATAGTTCATTGCTTTTGAAGGTATTTCTAGAAAACAAAACAAAACAAAGCAAACATGAATAGCTATCATTCCTTTGATACTGAAAGCAATGTTGTAGCCTGGACTTCAAACCATCTTGAATCATTTAGTGGGTTCCTGAGACTTTCCTTGTAATAAAGGGAAAATGGCATCTCTAGAATCTATTTACACTTTGAGATAGACTCAATTACACTCTAGAAGGTCTCATTTTTCTGTTTTGTCATTCTAGAATGACCATCTGTGATTAGGATTCTAGGATCTAGGATCTGTGATCTAGGATTCCCATCTGTGCAACACCTCAGTGCTCTTTTCCTCTTTCTTGTTTGCAGAGTCTTTGGTTTAGCCATTTTTGTTTGTTTGTTTGTTTTGGGTGGTGGTGGGGGTATGAATAGGTAGAAGAGGATTGCTTTTACCCAGCAACTATATATATATATATATATATATATACACACTCTACAATAGAGGTCCCCAGTTATCTCAGGATGGCCAAGATGAGGACATAATTTTTTCCATCAATAATGTTCCACAATACATGCTGTGACTACAGTGAATTAATTCCAAAGAATAGAAAAAACAGGGCTGAGAACACATTAGATAACTTTAGCCAATAACTTGGTGATTATAGTGCTTGCCCAGGAAATGTAAAACCTCAGTTCTAGGCCATTGTAAAGCAAGGTAAGAATGAACACGAAGCTAATTCCATAAAGAACTTGGGATT